>JBAMNC010001327.1:277500-850837 GCA_037902135.1 Cetoscarus ocellatus
GTTTTAAACCAGTGTCCTTACCCCCCTTATCTGACATTTAATCCCACTTGAAACAAACTACGTGCAGTCTTGATTTGATCCCCACCAGATTTCTCAAAGAGGTTTTTGGCACAGTTGGGCCCAGCATTTTATCCATTATTAATAGTTCCCTGTCAGAGGGTGTATTTCCCTCTGCTGTTAAACACACTGTGGTCCAACCCCTGTTAAAGAAACCAAACACTGACCCCTCTGATTTTAACAATTTTAGACCGATTTCAGAGAAGTTTTAGTGAAGGTGGTTTCTACACAGCTTTTACGTTTTATATAAAACAACCTCTTTGAGAGATTTCAGTCTGGTTTTAGAGCAGGTCACAGCACTGAGACGGCCCTCCTCAGAGTGACCAATGACCTTCTGTTAGCAGCAGACAGAGGGGAGGGCTCAGTTTTGATTCTTTTAGACCTCAGTGCAGCTTTTGACACAGTTGATCCTGCCATTTTAATCAAACCTCTTAAAAACTGAGTGGGTATCAGGGGCACTGCACTCAGCTGGTTTCAGTCTTGTCCTTCACCATAGGCAGTCACAGCTCCTCTACTTCTGCCGTTGCCTGTGGTGTACCACCAGGTTCAGTTTTAGGTCCAATTTTATTTTCTATATACATGCTGCCCCTTGGCAAATTAATTCATCGCCACTAAGTCCCCTTTCACTGCTACGCAGATGACACACAGATATACCTTCCTTTGAGACCTGAGGACCCACGAGGCCTAGCTGCTGTCGTGGACTGTGGTGACATCAACTGTTGGATGACAGAAAACTTCATGCAACTGAACAACTCAAAATCAGAAATAATCCTCTGCAACATAAAAGACTCCCCCCTCATACAGTCTAGTCTTGGCCCACATTCACCAAACATCAAACCATCAGCCAGAAATTTAGGCGTCATTTTTGATTCAGATCTCACCTTCTCTGCCCACATCAATAAAGTCATCCAATCATGTTTCTTTCATTTACGATCCATTTCAAAATAAAACACATACTCACCCCACCAGACCTTGAAAAAACTAATCCATGCCTTCATTTCTCACGACTGGACTACTGCAACTCTCTCCTCCCTGACATAAATAAAAAACAATTTCTTACCTCCAACTAGTTCAGAATGCAGCAGCTCGGCTTTTAACTGGTTTTAGCAGACTGCATCACATTACTCCTATTTTAGCCTCCCTTCACTTGCTTCCTGTCAGTTTTAGAACTGATTTGAAGGTTTTATTTATTACTTTTAGGGGCGGCACAGTGGCACAGCAGGTGGTGTATGTGCCTCACAACAAGAAGGTCGCCGGTTCGATTCCCAGGTCGGGCGGGGCCTTTCTGTGTGAAGTTTGCATATTCTTCCCATGTATGCATGGATTCCCTCCCACAGACCAAGACATGCTCATTAGGTTAACTGATGACTCTAAACTGCCCTCAGGTATGAGTGTGAGCGTGAATGGTTGTCTGTCTCTCTATGTGGCCCTGTGATCGACTAGCGACCGGTTCAGGGTGTACCCCTCCTCTCTCCCAACGACAGCTGGAATAGGCTCCAGCCCTCCCACAACCCAGATAGGGATAGTCAGTATAGAAAATGAATGAATGACTGAATGATTTCTTTTAAAGCACTCATGGGCCTGGCCCCCAGATATATTTTAGAGCTATTAATCCCATATCAGCCAGCCTGCAGCTTCAGATCCTCTGGTGAAGGATCGGCCGCTCCTGGTCATTCCAAAGTCGAGGCTCAAAACTAGGTGATTGAGCTTTCTCTACCAGAGCTCCTCGACTTTGGAACGACCTGCCAGAGGAGATAAGGCGTGTATTATTTTGGATCTTAGTAGATCAGGCACTTAGAGTCATTACTGCATCTTGTGTGTTGCTGTGTCCTGGTGTGGCGAGGGCTGATGTGTTGGTGTGGTTTTTTTTTCTGTGTCTGTGTCTGTGTTCTGTTCACCACTATAAGTTTTTAGGAGGGTGACGTTCATTCTGCCTCGGTCACGTTGTAACATATCAGAGGTTTCATTTAGCCCACACTGATGTTTGAATCTGCGCGTCTCTGTGTTTGGTCATTAGGCGCAGCCAGGATGTTGAAAAAAGTAAAAGTCCACATAAGAGACTTCTTTAGAAGGGCCATTCCACTGAATGGGTGCCTTTTCCATTCCCAGGAAATTATATGTATAAATATGTAAATTGAAATTTAATTGTAAAGTACATTTTCTTATAGTACAGGACAGTGTCCTGCACAATAATCTAATTGCAAATTTAACATATATGATGGAAAGGATTAGTAAAATGACCTTGAACACTGAAAAAACTGCGTTTTCCACCTGTCCCCGCTCTGTAAAGTTACACTTTATAAAAAAATATAATTGATAAAATCCAAAATATATGTCAGTTTTTTTTTTTGCATTGTTGTGTATTTCTATATCCCATTTTTGCTTCTCAAATATTTTTTTCAAAAACTTTTTTTTTAATTTATTTTTTTTGTAAAAATACACATTTTAGTCGTGTCCCTGGGTTCTCACTCAGTCCTGTTACCCTAACACATTACCCCATCTGATTCACTTGGAACGTTGCACAAGTCACGTACACAACAGGAAATTACATGAGTTGGATCTTCTAAAGGCCATGGAAAGACCAAAACTAAGTTCTCTCATTCATTTTTCTGTATATTTAATAATATTTTAACTATTATTGAGGAGGTCAATCTCAACAGACATTCCTTTTACTTAAATTATATCTTAGTAATCATTTGTTTTGGTTTTTTTTGGGGGTTTTTTAAATACACATTTTTGGTGAATCACTAGATTGTGTTCAGCATCCTCATGCGATTAGCAAGAATGCCATGTGGCTATATTTCATGTATTTGCTAACTTTATGCCAAAAACTCAGTCCTGTTACTTTTTCTTACAGACCTGTTACTCTTCTTAAGAGTAACACGACTAAGTATCATGAACATAACTGAGCTGAGTCCATTGTTCGAAAGATTTTTATTGAAAATTAGTTAATATTACACTATTCAGCTGATTTTTAAGTTTAACTGTAGAAATAACTCAACCCTTGTTGGTTCCTTTAATTGATGACCCTCTGAGGTCATCAGAGGACAAAAATGTCCTCTCCCTCCCAAAACCCTGCTATAAAAACATCACAGATTAATGTTTTTTGTACTTTTTTTTGCTCAAATTATTCAGTCAACTTCAGTCCTAATCAAAAATGCCAAATATCAAATTATTTTTTTAATTTTTAACTCTTTAAATGCCAATTTGATTACACAATGTCACTTTTTTATTTAGAAAAAACACATTAAATGAGTTATTATCAACACAATGGACTGGGCTGCTGTCCTGTCAGAACTAAAGTTATAAATATATGTCAATTATGTCAGACTGATCATTTCATTCTCCTGATGAGCACCAAGAAAGATGAAGAGGTGCTTCTCTGTAGAGCAGAGGTCACCAACCGTTTTGAGCCTGAGAGTGACATCACGGTTCGCAACGTTTACGATACAAGTTTCTTTAACTCAAAAATCACCTGTTCACACATGCACATTCACATCCACACATGCACGCACACATGGCACAACTTTTTGTTGTTCATTGTTCATTCCTGTTATATCTTGTTCATTCTTGTTTCTTAAATATTTTTCTTTAAAAAAATATTAAAAGATAAACAACTTTTTCAATTATGTCTGGTCTATCATTTATCCAATTGTTCAATAGATTACATGATAATGAATTTATTTAAATTGAGATTTGGGTCTCCTTGAAATGATAAATATGGCTTTGGATGTTTTAGAAAAATGCACCTGTTGTCTAAAAGTATCAATTTTTTAGTAACAAACATCCATTATTACAACTTATAACCAACCATTTCATTAAAAGAGACACTTTCTTGAGGGGAAAATGAAGGAATTTTACTTTTTAAATGTAACATGAGTTTTGGTAACAGGACTGAAAAAAGCAACCATCTTTGTCCTTAAACCTGCATAAAAAATTAAATAAAGCCACTTAAGATTGACCAGTGTTCATTTTAAATAGTTAAGCATGTGGGTTTCTAGATTTAGTTGAGAAAAATACATAAAAAAATAATTTATTTTGGTGGACTTGCAACATGGAAATGGCACCCATTTGGTGGAATGACCCAGAAGTCAGAGTGTCAGGAATGAATTAAACCAATCCTGCAACATCTTCACTGGCTCCCAATCCACTTCAAATCCTCCTCATCAATTACAAAGATCTCAGTAATCTTGTAAATTTTCTTCTTCTCCTCCCCTTTTTTTCTCCTCCTCTTCCTCCTCCTCCTTCTTCTTCTTCTTAGCTTCCATTTTTTAAAATTTATTATTTCCATATATTATTTCTGTGTTGAACAGCAGCAACACCAAAAAAAATAAGGAGGAGGTAGAGGAGCAGAAGCAGACTTTGACATGCAGGGTCCCTGGGTCAGCCCCCCCCCCACCTTTGAAATCAAAGTTTTGTCCGTTGTCCTGGTAATAATACAGTCCAGTGTAAGAACAGGAACTGACCTGAGTAATTGAAATGCAATAATATCAATATCATGTCAGGAAATGGCTCAAAGGGTTAGGTTGGGTATTTTAACCAGTGTTGGGCCTGAGCAGTCTAAATGGTTCATATGGTATCAGAGGACCTGAGAGGTCTGGATGGTTCACAAGGTCAAAGGAGGTCACTGATGTGGAAGCCAGTCTAAAGACCTCTGAACTGGAGTGATGGTCCACTTCTTTTGGTCCTGGTGAGGACTGGAGCAGCAGTGTTCTGGATCAGCTGATCCCTGTGAACTGGGCCAACAGTAGAAAACATATCATTATTTGTAGGATAAGAAAATGTCCCGTGATCATCATCATAAAGATGAGCCTGTAGTTTCCAGTTTAATATTTCACCTTTTACTAGAGTGACCTGCAGCCTCATCTCATATCACATTAATAAACCACTGGACAGATTGGAAGGTATGACTTTATATCACCAAGATTAAAAAATGTACCCATTATAGGAACCAATATGATATAACTGATCACCAGGAAAACACATTTTATTTTCATTATGCAACCAGTTGCATAATGACCATTAATCTTCAATGTATCCTTATTAATCATCAACATGATATCAGTTACCTCAGTGATATGAGTTCATTGGCAGCTTCATGGACTAAGGCACAAAAATGCTGCTCACATGGATTCACATATGAAGAGCTGAGCCTCAACAGAGTGTGGATGTTCACACATGAACACAAGTTTGGGACAAGAGCGTGTCTATCTTCTCTCAAAAAGTGTCCGAGTTCAGAATGGGATCCAATCAACTCAAACTATCCCCACAGTCAGAGAAGTGTCAGTCATCTCAGTGTTGATCTCCAATTGTGCTCAATCTGAGACCATGATCCTCATGGGAGTCGCATTGAAGCACGATCATTTCATTGTAGTAGCTCCTGAGGGGTTCTGGAGCAGTGTGTGAGCAGGGCAAAGGGAGAAAATGGTGTGTGTGGGTTTGTGTGTGTGTGTGTGTGTGTGTTGGCGGGGGGGGGTCGAAGGCAGCTTCAGCATGGTGCAGAAAAACTGGGCTCAACCTGTGGCCAGGAAACCAACTATGGCCCTGTTACTCATTCAGTTGGCTGAGTCAGCCAATTTTAATTATCAAGACAGTAGCTGCAATGATGGAAACAAGACAGACTGGGCTATGTAAATGTTTTTCTGTAATAATCATATATTCATATGACTTAGCCACGTCCTCTGGGTCCATGTGTGTTTCATGTTGCACCAAGTTTGACTTCATGTCAAAACATCTCTTTCTCATTTCTCAACTTATGAGGCAAGTCTAAAGCAAAAGTTTACCAAAGGGAAACGCCTAAAATCGCTGTATATTGATACAACACAAGACTGATACAAAACAAGAAGAGGGAGGAGGTGAGCAGTTAATGTAGGACAGAGAAAAGGGGGGCACAGCGGTGCACGTGCTTCACAGCAAGAGGGCTGCTGGACAACAGCCAAGTTTATAGTTACATAAATCTGTTACTGATGGTTGTCTTAGTTAATTTGATTCACTTTTTCCTGACTAAAGCTTCAAAAAAGGCCTTTACAGAAATTATTATAGAATAACACAACTACTACGTCCTTTAGAAAATAAAATGAAGCTAATTATTAAAGCCATTGTAAAAATATTTCTCATTTTCTACATCAAAATAGTGGCAAATCAGTCTTCAATACATGATAGGTGATTTTTCTCTTTATGGCTGCAGTTTGTGAAAATCTGAAATGAATTTGTTGACAGCACTGAGAGAGGAGGGTGAAGCCATTTTACGTCCATTGTTTGATTGTCAGAGGAAGCCTGGGAACACTGTTGGAGTCAATCGGTGGATGCAGTCAGATCATACATAGCCAAATGGGAGGTAAGAGGTTATCCAAATGAGAGGTTATCCATCATTATTCATTTCTGGGTCATGGGGGCTGAAGCCTATCCCAGCTGGCATTGGGGGGTACACCTTGAACTGGATCACAGGTCAACATCGAGAGACAGACAATCATTCACACTGACAACTAAAGGCAATTTTAGAGTCACCAATCAACCTCATGTACACACAGATAAAATGTTTTGGGTGCCCAGAGGTGCACATTTTTCAAAACTGGTCCCAGTGTGGATAAATCTTTGTGTGTACAATAACTGTTGGTATTTTCAGAAACTATGACGTCATAGCCTTGCCATAGCATTGCTTGTTTATGTCAAGGTGCAGTCCCTTAGTGTTTAACGTTGGACCCAAAAGCTGGAGACGGAGGCAACATCAAAGGTAAGCAGAGAATTATTGGTTAACACAGTCCACAAAAACCCAGGTAAGGAACAACCCAGTGCTCAAGTGTGAGTTCATGTGAATAAGGTAAGTATATACAGGTTGGCAGGGTGAGAGCTCCAGGAGACACTGTGAAGAGAAGGAGCAGAAGACAAAGGTAAGTATCGACGTGGCGATGAACGAAGCACAGTCAAACGGCACTCTTAAAAGTAACCTTTTTAGTATCTGCAGAGTGGAGATACAAAAAAAGCTCAGAGTCTAAAAAGACGGAGTAAGGCAGAAGATACAGTCAACAAACCACTCAAGATGAGGAAATCCACCGGCAGAGAAGAGGTGACTCCAAACAGCCTTTATACCAGTGGTGATGAGTGATGAGGTGCAGGTGTTCGAAAGCAGACGCGTGCAGAGGGAGGTAACCACGCCCACTGCCGGAATCGGAGCAGGAAGGGAGGGGGAGAGAGACTGTTTATTTGTTTTTTGGAACAATATAACAGTTTTAATGTTTTTCTTACTATGATATCATGAGTGTTTAATATCATAATATTTACTATGAAATTGTCTTTCTTTTTATGTGGGTTATATTGAATGGATATCAAAGTTTGACTTAAGTTTTAGCCAAATTAAAAGTTGATAAAAGTTTGATACCGCTTAGATGACTCCTCCTTGACATGACAATGCTCTTAGTCTAACAAGACAATAAACTCCTGCAGAGCTGCTCCTGAGTCTAGTCTTGTCCTGCGCCTGCTTTAGTCTTGTTCTGTCTTCAGTCTTGTCTCGTCTCTACGTCTCATCCCTCTCTTCACGTCTTTTCTTTGGTTTTTATACGTTTTTGTAATGCGTCCGTAATTTTTCTTCATAAGCCAGCCAGCTGTAATTCTCTAAAGACATTACCATAAAGCAAATCATGAATCTTGTTTATTTACCTCGGTGGCCAGCGATTTAGCCCACTTTTGAGATAGATAAGAGATTGTTCCCTTTTTTATTATCCTTTTTCCCCTGCTGATCAAGACCTCCAAGCTCAGCTCATCCGATGACCAAACCTGCAGAAGTCCAGGCTAAAGGTGCGTTCACACCGAACTCGACTCGGGCGACCTCTGCAGCCACTCTCCATGCAGAGTCAATGTACAGCCATGATCAGCAATGACCATGCGCGACCAGATCTCACGCGATGCGACGGACGTGTTCTGGGCGACATGGTCGCATCTTTGGAGACATACATCAATCAATCAATCAATCTTTATTTGTATAGCGCCAATTCATAACAAGTGTTATCTCAAGACACTTTACAATAGAACACAAAGCTTTTCATATTATGGATACACATATATGCATAGACACATATATACATATATAAAATACACATATACATATATATACAAATATATACATCAAACACCCAACATGAATCCATATAGCCAATCATGAATCCCTCCATCATGGCGGCAAGAAAAAACCTTCTGTTAAGCAGCAGGAAATCTTGAATGTGAACCCCAGTCTCATGATGAACAGCAAATCCACACGATGCTGTGTTGGGTGTGTGGGCAAAGGGAGGGAGGTAAGTGGAGACAAGTGGACTAAAGGAAGAACTAAATCTAGTGACAGATCAATGGACCAATCATAGACCTGTTGTCGTCAAATTTGTTTCTGCTGGAAACAAATTTATTCGAGGAGGGTCCTCATGTCTGTGTGGTTGTGGTGATAATCTTATAGAAGTATAATCAATGAAAGTCTTACTGAAAATAAGAATTTATGGTAGTGACGAACTCATGGGTGCCCAGACCACAAGTGCATCCCTACCATATTTGTCTCCGTCAAGTATAAATGTATTAATGGTAGACCTCTTGAGATGTGACACTTTATTTTCAAGAGGGATCTCATGTCCATGTGGAGCTAAAGATAGTTACTATAGATGTATCAACCATGAATAGAAAGATCATGCTAATATCTACATTAACAGCTATAATGATTATGAACTGGAGTGAGATGGCCAAATATGTGTTATGTCTGTAATTGTAGTTATTGAGGCTTCGTGACTCCACAGCAGCAGGCAGTCTCCACCAAGGATCCCAGACCACCTAAAAGACAAGAGCCAGAGACGAGTACAGGAGCAAACAGAAAGGGGCAGAGACAGATATGGAGAGAGAGTGTGAGAGAGAGGGATAGAGCCCAGTGTGCCAGATCCCCCCGGCAGTCTAAGCCTATTGCATCTTAACTATGTGTCTAAACTATGGACTATGAGCTGGTCCCTAACTGAAAGCTTTATCAAAGAGGAATGTTTTAAGTCTAACCTTAAAGGTAGAGAGGGTGTCTGCCTCCTGAACCGTGGTCGGTAAATGGTTCCAGAGAAGAGGAGCCTGATAACTGAAGGCTCTACCTCCCAGACTACTTCTAGAGACTGATGGAACCACGAGCAGGCCAGCATTTTGGGAGCGTAATGTTCTAGAGGGGTTGTACAGCACTACAAGCTCTTTGAGGTAAACTGGTGCCTGTCCACTGAGAGCTTTGTAGGTGAGAAGAAGAATCTTGAATTCTATTCTATATTTAATGGGAAGCCAATGCAGAGAGGCTAATAGACATGGGGGCGGCGCCCCTGTTGCTGCAGATGGGAACTCTGGGTTTGCTTTGGACGCAGAGCAGGTCGCCGTGCTCCGTCACCAAAGTTGAAATATTTGAACTTTTCAGGCGATGTCGCACCGTGAGAGCCATGTGATTGGCACTGTGACAGACTGTTCTTATTCCGGCCCACGGAGTAACAATCTATGTCCATGTGGGGAACTTTAGTTAGTGAGTACATTAGTTCCGCCTAGACGGACCACATTGAACTCACAGACGATGCTGCAGGGCCATCAGCTGCAGTGTTTTGTGGTTGGTAGGTGAGTGAAAAGGATACAGGTGGAATAATGTCAGCTAATGCTTCCTATTATATGATATATGATATGATGTATGATATATTGACATCCCTGTAAAGAAAACTTTCACCCAGGTTCAGGAGATTGATTCAATGGACCCCAGGAAGAATAGCTACTGCATAATTGCTGTAACTAATGGTGGATCCAAAATAAATCAAAATCAAATTAAAAGATTAGTTTTCATGAACATAGATCTGTTAATGGATCACATTAATCTTTTCCCAGGTCATTGCACAGTAGTGTCCCTATTATAATTCTAAGTCTATGAGAAACTTTAAGTAATATTACCTCCACCAAGGAGGTTATGTTTTTGCTGTCGTCTGCCTGTTTGTTTGTTTGTTAGCAAGATTATGCAAAAACTACAGGATGGATTTACATGAAAATTTTTGACAGAGGTGTGGTTTGGTCCAAGGAAGAAGCCAATATATTTTGGTGCTGATCTGATTAAGGTTGACATCACATAAAAACATTGAAGTTTATGATGTAGTCCCATTACTTAATACTGGGCTGTCTTTTGTCCCACCCACGGCACCATCCGATTGGTTACATGCTCTGGTTACACGCAGAGTCATCAGTGATCAGCCAATCAGCAGTGAAAGCTGTGCATGCAGAGTTCTGCTCACAGACACAGAGGAGAGGAGGAAACATTTTGCCGATGGAGAAAGCCCGGCGCTGTTACAGGAGCCTTGGTTTCTCAGCAGACTCTCCTGAAATTGCAATAAACATCCCAGTCCTCCACAACTCGATGCTACTGGTAACATTACTGTGACCCTGTTAACGTTAAAGAAACATGCTCAGCAGCTCTGCTCGCTCGCAGTCCCTCCACGTGTGCCATTTACTCACTCAAAAGACGGTGGCTGATAATGTCAATATGGAAATAGTCCGTTATAGCAGAAGTCTGTGTGTGTGTAAAAATCAACCCCGAAAGTCCACATGAAGCGAACGTGGCACACACCGAAGTGTCTTGTCACCTTGGTCTGATTGATAGTTTGTGTACCATAGTTTGCCCAGCAAATAAACCTCTTGCCTGTTTGACTCCAGTTCTGTGTCATGCATTTGTGTCTCTGAGCCTCGTCTTATTACACCTGCCATTGAGGATAACATTTATGTGGCCATCTTGTTCACCACAGTTGCCCATCCCTGGTGTGAAGTTTTGTTGAGAGGGTGTGCACAGAACGATTTAGCTTCAGCAATGCTCCAAAGTCTCATTTGAAAGAATTATTTTAAATACTTGACAATTTACTGTTACTATATATACACACACACACACATCTATATATATATATATATATATATATATATATATATATATATATATATATACATACACATATGTGTGTATATATATATATATATATATATATATATACACTGCTGTGATAAAAGTATTTGCCCCCTCCCTGATTTCTTATTTATTTGCAAATTTATCACCCTGAAATGTTTCAGATCATCACACAAATTTTAACATTAGACAAAGATAGCCTGAGTAAATACAAAAGGCAGTTTTTAAATGATGATTTTATTTATTAAGGGAAAAAGCTCTCCAAACTTCCATGACCCTATGTGAAAAAATAATTCCACCTTGTTAAATCATGAGTTAACTGTAATTAACATCAATTTTTTTGAAAGCTGAGTTCAGTTTCACTGACCACACCCAGACCTGATTACTGCAGACCTGTTGAATTAAGAAATCACTTTAACAGAACCTGTCTGACAGTGAAGTAGGCTGCAAGATCTCGAAAAGTAACACATCATGCCACGATCCAAAGAAATTCAAGAGCTAATGAGAAACAAAGTGATTAAAATCTATCAGTCTGTTACAAAGCCATTTCTAAGGCTTTAGGACTCCAGTGAACCACGGTCAGAGCCATTATCCACAAATGGAGAAAACTGGGAACAGTGGTGAACCTTCCGAGGAGTGGTCAGCCTACCAAAATTACACCAAGAACACAACGACGACTCATCCAGGAGGTCAAAAAGAACCCAGAACAACATCTGAAAAACTGCAGGCCTCACCTGCCTCAGTTAAGGTCAGAGTTCATGACTCAACAATAAGAAAGAGACTGAGTAAAAATGGCATCATGGGAGAGCTCCAAGGCCAAAACCACTACTGACCAAAAAGGACACAAAGGGCTCTAATTTCCTGGCGCAACTCAGGGTGGCGCAGGGTGGCGCAGGGTGGCGCACCCCGCGCAGTGGTAATTTTGTCCGGCGCACAGCCGTGCGCAGCCAATTTGGCAATTTGGTAGACCGACTGCGCCGAGATGGGTGTGACGGCGCACCAGGGGGAGGTGTTGACAGATTCAGCTTGGCGCAGTGACAATTTCGTGCCAAAAAAAGTGCGGAAGGTGCGCTGAAAGCCCGCCAGCTCCAACCTGGTCTATTCTCGGCGCAGACGAGGCGCATCCCGGGCAGTGGTAATTTGACTGACAGGTGCACAGTGCGCACACGTCACCAAAACCTCACAGGCAGGTGTCCACAGTGTCAGGCACAGTGACCACTATTTAATGTAACCGTCTGAACCAGCATATACATTTGTATCTATATTAATTGTCCCATCAGATCAGAGACGTTTGTCATAATGGAAACTCAACCTGACGGCAGCTGGAAGAGTGACGCAAACTAACGAGTTCCCATCTCTCAGCCAACCACAAACAGCCACATCATCCGATACGGAGTATCCTGCTTCTCTCATCTCGTGAAATTCAGAAGAAAAGAAAAAAGAGAGAGACGCACACTGAATAAATGTAAGTCACTCTGTGTCTTAAGGATTTACCTGTGATTGCCCATATTTCCCTGTTTTCATCTTTATCCTTAACCTGATCTAAAAAGGTGGAGTATATTATTGCAGGGAGGATGAGGAGGAGATATTGGGAGAGAGTATTCCACCAAAGGTTCTGCTATTTGGCGATGACAGACCAAGAATGCAGGTGGATCACAAGCATGATGAATGGATTGACCTGCTGCTGTGTTTAAATGCAATTATCACTTAATTTTGTACTCCTATTTCAAAATTTCACCAACCCGCAAGGTGGTCCACCCGTTGACGCGGATTGTGGCCTCCATTGCGCGGCCCGGTGGCCCCTGCGCTCTCCCAGTTGCTGCAAAAGTGACAGCGGCTCTGACTTTATTCGCCATTGAGGTGAAATGTCACTGCACCTCGCCCGCGTTGCATTTAAAGGTGAGGAGAGGCATTCATTTGATTGGTAAAGATTACATTTGGCCGTGTTAAACCCACTCACGCCTTCTCTCCTCCCTCTCTGCTTCTTGCGCCAGTGGGAAGGACAGAAGCGCGGGTGCGCGTGGGTGCGTCTGCTTGCGCCAACCTGCGCCGTGCACGAGACTTGCAAAATGCCCTGGACACACCCCGTTGGCACGGAGCAGGCACAGTGTAGGCGTGGCGCAGGGCAGGTGTGCCCTGCCAGCGCCTGGCCTACAAAATTGGAGCCCAAAGACTTGTCTCACATTTGCCAAAAAAACATCTTGATGATCCCCAGACTTTTGGAAAAATGTTCTGTGAACTGATGAGACAAAAGTTGAACTTTTTGGAAGGTGTGCGTCCTGTTACATCCGGCATAAAAACAACACAGCATTTGATAAAAAGAACATCATAGCAACAGTCAGACATGGTGGTGGTAGTATGATGGTCTGGGGCTGCTTTGCTGCTTCAGTAACTGGGCGACTTGCTGTGATTGATTCGGCCATCAGTTCGTGACCTCAAGCTCAAGCTCACTTGGGTTATGCAACAGGACAACGACCCGAAACACTCTAGCAAGTCCACCTCTGAATGGCTTAAAAAAAAATAAAAAAAGGTTCTGGAGTGGCCGAGTCAAAGTTCGGACTTAAATCCAGTTGAGATGCTGTGGTGTGACCTTAAACTCAGGTTATCTTTGTCTAATATCAAAATTTGTGTGATGATCTGAAACATTTAAGTGTGACAAATATGCAAAAAATAAGAAATCAGGATGGGGGCAAATACTTTTTCACAGCACTGTATATAAAAATATATATATATATCTATATATATATATATATATATATAGATATATATATATTTATATATATATATATATATATATATATAGATATTTACTTATAGATATAAATATATAATCTGTTATTTATCCAAAAAAAAATTGTGTGTGTTATTTTTGATTGCTATTTTAGTTACGAACATTTCTTTTTCCTTTTCTAAATGATTTTGTCCAAAACGTGTATTTATATGTCATCAATTATTCAAGTTATCATCCGTTAGGTTTTTACACCAAGAACCACACCAAGAAAATATCTGGTTTTTGGATTGTTTGTAGTTTTCTCTGTTCCCGGAAATGTGACCAGAATAAAACAATGATTTAATTTCTTCTGTTTTTTAAATGTTAAGACTGTCAAAGAGCGAGCACAGTGGAGATCAACACATGATTGTCATTTCTCAGACTTTGGGGATTGTTAACATTGATTGGGTCCCATTCTGACCTCGGACATGTTCTGAGAGAAGATGGACATGTTCTTGTCCCAAACTTGTGTTTGTGTGTGAACATCCACACTCTGCTGAGGCTCAGCTCTTCATATGTGAATCCATGAGAGGAGCATTTTTGTGCCTTAGTCCGTGAAGCTGCCAACGAACTCATATCACTGAGGTAACTGATATCATGTTGATGATTAATAAGGATACATTGAAGATTAATGGTCATTATACAACTGGTTGCATAATGAAAATAAAACGTGTTTTCCTGGTGATCAGTTATATCATATTGGTTCCTATAATGGGTACATTTTTTAATCTTGGTGATATAAAGTGATACTTTCGAATCTGTCCAGTGGTTTATTAATGTGATATGAAATGAGGCTGCAGGTCACTTTAGTAAAAGGTGAAATATTAAACTGGAAACTACAGGCTCGTCTTTATGACGATGATCACAGGTCATTTTCTTATCCTACAAATATTGATATGTTTTCTTCTGTTGGCCCAGTCACAGGGATCAGCTGATCCAGAATGTTGCTGCTCCAGTCCTCACCAGGACCAAAAGAAGTGGACCATCACTCCAGTTCAGAGGTCTTTAGACTGGCTTCCACATCAGTGACCTCTTTGACCTTGTGAACCATCCAGACCTCTCAGGTCCTCTGATACAGGTCTGATTTCTAACCCCTGAGTCAGAACCATATGAACCATTTAGACTGCTCAGGTCCAACACTGGTTAAAATACCCAACCTAACCCTTTGAGCCATTTCCTGACACGATATTGATATTCTTGCATTTCAATTACTCAGGTCAGTTCCTGTTCTTACACTGGACTGTATTATTACCAGGATAGTACTAAATGTCTGATGCTGGTACACACATATTGTACTGTCCTGGTGATAATACAGTCCAGGGTTAGGGTAGGTCATTCTCAAGAGGAAAGACCATATCTGTTCAGATCAGACCTCACAAGGTCAGATCTTTTCTACAGTATGACTTTGAACATGAACATGCAGGCAGCTAAATGATTTCCTTTTTATTTAGTTTTTGTAGCAGTTTCTGATGCACACATTTAGGCACATCATCAGTGTTTCCGAGAGTCTATGGATGTTTGGGCTCTTAGCTGAGTTTTTTGCCAGTTTTCTGTCATGCAACAGTTGATGTGACTAAGACAGTCCATGGCAGCAGCTAGGCCTCGTGGGTCCTCAGGTCTCAAAGGAAGGTATATCTGTGTGTCGTCTGCAGTGCAAGGAGACTTAGTGGCGATAAATTAATTTGCCAAGGGGCAGCATGTATATAGAAAATAAAACTTGACCTAAAACTGAACCTTGTGGTACACCACAGGCAACGGCAGAAGTAGAGGAGCTGTGACTGCCTATGGTGACCGCAAAGGTTCGCTCTAACAGATAGGACTGAAACCAGCTGAGTGCAGTGCCCCTGATACCCACACAGGTTTTAAGAGGTTTGATTAAAATGGCAGGATCAACTGTGTCAAAAGCTGCACTGAGGTCTAAAAGAATCAAAACTGAGTCCTCCCCTCTGTCTGCTGCTAACAGAAGGTCATTGGTCACTCTTAGGAGGGCCGTCTCAGTGCTGTGACCTGCTCTAAAACCAGACTGAAATCTCTCAAAGAGGTTGTTTTATATAAAACATAAAAGCTGTGTAGAAACCACCTTCACTAAAACTTCTCTGAAATCGGTCTAAAATTGTTAAAATCAGAGGGGTCAGTGTTTGGTTTCTTTAACAGGGGTTGGACCACAGTGAGTTTAACAGCAGAGGGAAATACACCCTCTGACAGGGAACTATTACTAATGGATAAAATGCTGGGCCCAACTGTGTTAAAAACCTCTTTGAGAAATCTGGTGGGGATCAAATCAAGACTGCACATAGTTTGTTTCAAGTGGGATAAAATGTCAGATAAGGGGGGTAAGGACACTGGTTTAAAACTGCTAAAATAACTAAGAACTTCCCTACTAGCATGTACATGTTGATCTGGAGGAGTGAGTTGATGCCTGATGTCCATAACCTTGTTAATAATATGAACTTAAAACTGCTCACTGGTGTCTTGAGAAGCATCAGTAAAATAAGAGGGGGAGGGGGGAGCAGAGTAAAGGAATCCTAAATCTTTAATAAAACTCTGGGGTTTGAATGGTTGGCTAAAATCAAATCAGAATAAAGTGCTGCCTTTAAAGGGGCGTGGTTATGGTTATTTTGGAATTAAATCCTGTCAATTAGCACACAGCGATACTAGGTGTTTGAAGTAAATTGCGACAGTATATTAGAGGCAATATGCCATCGAGGAATGCCCTGAACAAGCGTAACGCAAACTTTTCTCCAACTTAGAAAGATGACGGTGGCTCAGATGCTAACAGCCTAGCTAGCTCAACAGGTGATGTTGAGCTAGCTAGGCTGGGTTCTTCTGCCCCGGTCCCGGGCCTCGCGCAGAAGAAATGGATGCGGGGATAGCTGCAAACATGGATGTTTTGCAGAAAACTAACATGATCAGAAACTACGTTGCCACAAAAAACTGCTGTAGTACTGCAAGCGTAGTACTCCATGATGTTAAGAAGGATGTGAAAGACTTTTCGGTGCCCATGGACGAAGCAGAAATGCGCATAAGCAACGTAGAGGACACAGTCAACTCAAAGAGGGACAAAACTGACGCTCTGGTAAAACAAGTGATTCATCACGACCAAATTAGATGATTTTGAAAATTAGACGACCTCTCGATGGTCCAACATACAACTAATTGTTGTGCCAGCAAATGTGGAAGGAACGGATGCAGTCGCTTTCCTGGAGAAGTGGCTACCTGAAGCACTGAGACTTGCAATATTCCCAACACCGCTTCTCATCAAAAGTGCACACAGACTACCTGGCTGGACACAGTCCAGTCGGTCCAACAAGCCCAGAGTCTTCATTTTGAAGTTTTTAATCTTCCAAAAGAAAGTCCGTCTGATGCTAGCAGCTCGCGCCAAAGGTAAAGTGATGTGTGATGATCAAGAGATGATGTTCTTCCCGGATCTATCAACAGAACTTCACCAACAGAGGAGGTGTTTTGACACGGTAAAACAGCAGCTGAGATCGGTGACTATTTGATATGGAATAGTCTACCCAGCCAGGCTCCTTGTGATGCCGGATGGACAAACACGCGGGTTTGCGGCCCAGTGTCTACTGAGAGTCCATAAAACAGTGGCAGCAAAACATGAAAGACCCAATGGGCTCTAATTTCCTGGCGCAATTCAGGCTGGCGCAGGGTGGCGCAGCCTGGCGCACCCCGCGCAGTGGTAATTTCGTCCGGTGCACCGCCGTGCGCAGCCAAATTGGCAATTTGGTAGACCGGCTGCACCGAGATGGGTGTGACGGCGCACCAGGGGGAGGTGTCGAAAGATTCAGCTTGGCGCAGGGACAATTTTGTTCCAAAAAACTGTGCGGAAGGTGCACTGAGAGCTCACCAGCTCCAACCTGGTATATTCTCAGCGCAGACAAGGCGCACCCTGGGCAGTGGTAATTTGGCTGACAGGCGCACAGTGCTCACACGTCACCAAAACCTCACAGGCAGGTATCCAGAGTGTCAGGCACATTTCAATGCAATAAACAATCACAGCAACCACTATTTAATGTAACCATCTGAACCAGCACATACATTTGTATCTATATTAATTGTCCCGTCACATCTGATGTCAGATCAGAGACATTTGTCATAACTAACAAGTTCACATCTCTCAGCCAACCACAAACAGCCACATCATCCGATACGGAGTATCCAGCTTCTCTCATCTCATGAAATTCAAAAGAAAAGAAAAAAGAGAGAGACGCTCGCTGAATAAATGTAAGTCACTCGGTGTCTTGAGGATTTACCTGTGATTGCCCATATTTCTCTGTTTTAATCTTTATTCGTAACGTGATATAAACAATTGGAGTACATTACATCTGTCCTGCGAGGTGGTCCACACGGTGACGCACATAGTGTCCTCCGATGCGCGGCCCGGTGGCCCCTGCGCTCTCCCAGTTGCTGCGTTCATTTGATTGGTGAAGATCACACTCGGCTGTGTTAAACCCACTCAAGTCTTCTCTCCTCCCTCTCTGCTACTTGCGCCGCCGGGAGAGACGGAGGCGTGGGTGCGCCTCCCTGTGCCAGTCTGTGCCGTGCATGAAACTTGCAAAATGCCCTGGACACACCCTGTTGGCGCAGCGCATGCGCGGCGCAGTGCCCCGCCTGCGCCTGGTCTACGAAATTAGAGCCCAATATGTCTCCAGAACCATAGCATGTGCCCCACAGTCTAGTTCACAGACCAGTTCAGGACACAAGGGCTCTACCTGAAGTGCAGCATGACATGGTTGACCACATGCCAAATTATGAGCAGTTTTGATGCCACACTGAAACTGCTTTAAGGCTGATATCTTCAATCTGTTGTGTTCATGTGCATGTTCAGATTGCATCATAGAATTTTCCTCTCTTCTTGCAGGCAGAAAAACATGCAAACATACAGTTCCTGATGTTTAGGCCATACTTGATTGATTACTATGTGAAAAAATCCAGCCTTATTTTTCCAAAGGTTTTATGTCATTTATGCCCATCATGTTGTGGCGTCCATTGGAATGGACATGAAAAATACTCATAAAAATTAAAGTTGGCCAAATTCTGTTTTTTCCACTTTGTTTATATGTTGGAGATCACTTACAATCACTCATTTTTTTTTGCCCAGCAGAAAAAACATGGGTCTAAATGGGTTAATTTAAACCATGCTTGTGAACAAACTCCTGATACTGCAATTTTGTCCCTCGATGCAGAGAAGACATTCGACAGAGCTGAATGGCTCTATCTCCTCGAGGTTCTTAGACATTTTGGATTTGGAGATTATTTTAGGAATGGATTGAAATTTCACTTGTTGATTCTTCTGCAATTGTATCTACTAATAACCTCATCTCCTCACCTTTTGAGCTTTCTCGAGGCACAAGACAAGGGTCACCAGTCTCTCCATTACTTTTTGTCATAACAATGGAAACATTGGCATCAGCAATTAGATCACACCCCTTAATACACGGGATTACAACTGGGGACATGAAACACCAAACAGCAATGTATGCTGATGATACTATTGTGTTTTTATCACATCTTGCAGAGTCAATACCATCCCTCTTGAAGTTGATTTATTAATTTGATAATGCCTCTGGTTTCAAAGTGGACAAAGACAAATCTTCTATTATGTTTCTGAATGAGAACCAGAGGGAGAAACCAGTAGCACCCCACCCATTTATGAATGCCACAGAAGGATTTAAATACTTGGGTATTAAAATAACACCAAAATTTGGTATTCTAAGTTCAGCCAATTATGAGCCCATGCTTATAGAATTAGCAGAGGAGATCTCCCGTTGTAGAACAAACTATCTCTCTCTATACTGGGAAGAATGAAAAATATGGGCACTAATTACCAGGCCCAAAGCCGGGTTGGCGCAGGGTGGCAGAATGTGGCAAACCCCACGCACTGGTAATTTCGTCCGGCGCACCACTGTGGGCAGCCAATTTGGCAATTTGGTAGACCGGCTGCGCCGAGATGGGTGTGGCGGTGCAGCAGGGGGAGGTGTCAACAGATTCAGCTTGGCACAGTGACAATTTCGTGCCAAAACACTGTGCGGTAGGTGTGCTGAAAGCTCGCCAGCTCCAACCTGGTCTATTCTCAGCACAGGCAAAGCGCGCCCAGTGCAGTGGTAATTTGGCTGACAGGTGCGCAGTGCGCACACATCACCAAAACCTCACAAACAGGTATCCAAAGTGCATTATTTGTCACATGTTGCGTGCTACACAACAAAGCCTTACGCCATGGATGCCACTTTGACCTTATGGAGGAGACATTACAGGACTTAAGACGGAGAGAGCTTGAACTGCATGTGCCGTATCAACAGGGAGAGCAGCAGAGTGCACCGGACAGGAGAGACCACCTGGCCGCACCTCCGCTGAGCTCATCATGAGGCTGGTGTAGGGGCCGCCCCTGGTGGCCACTTTGAACTTGAAAGACAATATTCATAACTTCCTCCCAGGCTATTTTTGCATCATCAACCCGTGGAGGTCTGTTCGCATTACCATATATTCCGGTATTGCAAGCTTGGACCTCCTGGACCAGCACATCAGTTTCCAGCTGGGAGAAGTTTGACCGCCTGGAGCTGCTGCTGCTGCTGCTGCTGCTGTCTTCATCCATGATTAGGTGAAATTGGCACTGCACCCGCAGCGCATTTAAGGGCAAGGAGAGGCGTTCATTTGATTGGTGAAGATTACACTCGGCTGTGATAAACCCACTCACGCCTTCGATCCTACCTCTTTGCCACTTGCGCCGGTGGGAAGGACGGAGGCATGGGAGCCCCGCGGCGCTGGACTGCTCCATGCACGAAACTTGCAAAATCCCCTGGACACATCCTGTTGGCACGGCACAGGGCAAGTGGACCTCCTGCAATGGTCAAATGGTGTGACAACAGACCAGTTGTCATGGCCTCCAACTTTGTTGGTGTTGGCAGAAAGGATAAAGTGCAGAGGTGGGACAAAAAGAGGGCTCAATTTTGTGGCGGTGTTGCATCCAGAAATTGTGAAACTGTACAATGAAGCAAAGGGCAGTGTTGACATGCTTGATCAACTTGTCAGTCTGTACCATACAGAAATTCGGGCAAAAAAGTGGACCCTGAGAATGATCACACATGGTTTTGACATGGTTGTGGTCCACAGCTGGTTGGAGTACAGGCTGGATGCCAACAGGGCCAATACCCAACAGGGCAATCTCTCTGATTTCATTTGGAACAACAGGAAGCGGAGACTAAGACTGTCTATTATATTTACCATTTGACAGGGGAGGGTTACAGCTGCCAAATCTAGAATGGTATTACTGGACTGCCCAGTTGAGAGCCACTTTGTTTTGGTTTTCTAAGAATTTTCTTTTGCCCTGGTTAGAACTTGAAAAAAAAGAAAAGGGTTCAGCACTGTGTAACTATCTATACTCATCTCCTTTGAAGACGTTAAGAAAGACTACTACTAATCCCTTTGTAAAGAACACTATTGTTGTCTGGCATGTAGTACAAAAAATTTTCAGCAACTCCCTAAGGTTGTCCTGTTTCTCCCCGATATGGGGAAATGACCTTTTCCCACCAGCACAAAACAACATGATTTTTAAAGTATGGTTGAACAAGGGTATAGTAAAACTACAGGATGTATATAAGGATAACATTCTAATGTCATTTAATGAAGTAAAGGCAACATTTGATATACCGCAGAAACATTTCTTCAAATATTTACAACTTAGAAGCTTTACTTTGACACATTTAAAGAATTCAGTGCAGCAACCTGCACTCTCCTTATTAGAAACATATGTTACAATGAACTGTTGTGGTAAAAAAAAATCACAGTTTTATAATATGTTGGTGGATAACCATAACGATAATTCTTAAAGTAAAAGACTGGAGTGTATAAAAGATTTAGGAGTAGACATCTCAGTTAATGAATCGAGTAAAATATGTTTAAAGACACACACTCAAACAGTTAACATGAGTCTATATAAAAGACACATGGTGTAAACAATTCACAACTAAGGAGACTATGCGACCCAGACTTGGAACTAATCTGTGTGTTTCTGCGGCCGTTTTACCTGCCCAGGGAGTTCGAAAACATAATTATCTGTGCAGCATATGTACCCCGAAATGGAAACGCTGCGAAAGCCACCAACCAGTTTATGGAATGTGCGCATAATCAACTTCTGTGGACCCCCACAGACCCCATTTTTCTTTTTGGAGATTTTAACCACTGTAGGCTGAAGCCTGTTTTACCTGGGTTTTATCAGTATGTAAAGTGTAGCACACCAAATAACAAAATTCTTGACAAATGTTATGGAAATATCAATTGGGCTTACATAGCCAAGTCTCTCTTACCTCTTTCCAACTCTGATCATCTAACAGTCCATCTTATCCCCATGCACAGGACTACGCTCAAGTCCAGCAAGCCTCAACAAAAATCCATACTGCAATGAAACGATGATTGCATAGAGACATCACAGGATTGTTTTAAGCGCACAAACTAGAACATTCTTCATGATCTGGAGCTGGATGAGGGAACAGAGACTATTATGGACTACATTAAATTCTGTGTTAAAAACATAGTTCCAAAAAAGTGGTCATTTATTTTCCCAACAGTAAGCCTTACATAACCAAGGAGGTGAAATTATGCATTAACAAAGAGAAGATTGACTTTTAAAACAAAGATCGTACAGGTGTAGCCACTGCAGGAAAAGAAATTAATGCAGTCAGGGAGGCCAGAATGAGGCATCGGGCTGTAATAGAGCAGAGTTATAACTCTCATGACAGTAAAAAACTGTGGGACTCCATGAAGAGAAAGATAAATATGATGACTACAACTAAAAGGAGAATTGTCACAAGCTTGACAAAGCTAACTCTTTAAATGATTTCTTCTTGAGATTTGACTCACAGTCCTTTCAGTCCTCTTCCCCACCCAGGCTGGATGATTCCTTTGAGAATTGTTCTTTTTCTAACTGGGTGGAAATAAACCCCATGGAGGTCCAATTAATCTTTAGGAAAGTGAGCACTAAGAAGTCTATGGGACCTGATGGTATACCAGGCATCCTGCTTCAGTCCTGTTCACCTGAATTAACTACTGCTTGGCTCCCTATTTTTCTGTGATCTATTGACTGTCACTCTGTTCCAGCGCTCTGGAAAAAGTCCACAATTATCCCAGTCCCAAAGATCCCATGTCCTCTGGCAAATAAGGACTTCAGTTACATTAACATGCTCTGTCATGAACTGTCTTGAAAAACTTGTCATAAACTTAATCAAACCTGGCTTGTCCACATATCTGGATCCCCTCCAGTATGCGTACAGGGCAGGGTGTGGAGCAGAGGATGCGCTTGCTAGTGTGACCCACTTGGTCAGTAAGCACCTGGAAAACTCCCAGGCCTTTGCCCGCATCTTATTCACAGATTTTAGTTCTGCCTTTGACACAGTCAGTCCTCACTTGCTTACTCAGAAATTAACTTAGAGGTCAACCCCTGGATTGTAAAATGGTTCCTTGCCCTTTTAACTGACAGGTCACAACAAGTTAATGTAAATGGCATTACTGGCTATCAGATGTTAAGCATTGCAGTACAGGGGTCCCACAAGGAGCTGTGAGTTCCCCTTTTTATTCATGTTGTATACTAATGAATGCAGAAGCAGCCAACCAAATAACTTCATCATCAAATTGAGATGATGATACCAACATCTTGAGTCTTTTGTATGTTGGTGACTGTCCCTCTGTGTATTTTAATGAGATAACTTGTTTTAAGGGCTGCTGTGTGTGAAATACTCTCATTTTAAATACAACAAAAACTAAAGAGATGGTTTTTGACCCAAGGGGAGTACGGAAACACAACTCAGTAGTAATAGGCAACAGTGTTATTTATCAGGTTGCCGCCTACAGATACACTATATTGCCAAAAGTATTGGCTCACCCATCCAAATAATCAGAATCAGGTGCTTAAATCACTTCCATGGCCACAGGTGTATAAAATCAAGCACCTAGGCATGCAGACTGCTTTTACAAACATTTGTGAAGATTGGGTCGCTCTCAGGAGCTCAGTGAATTCCAGCGTGGAGCTGTGATAGGATGCCATCCGTGCAACAAATCCAGTCGTGAAATTTCCTCGCTCCTAAATATTCCACAGTCAACTGTCAGCTGTATTATAAGAACGTGGAAGTGTTTGGGAACGACAGCAACTCAGCCACGAAGTGGTAGGCCACGTAAACTGACGGAGCGGGGTCAGCAGATGCTGAGGCGCGTAGTGCGAAGAGGTCGCCAACTTTCTGCAGAGTCAATCGCTACAGACCTCCAAACTTCATGTGGCCTTCAGATTAGCTCAAGAACAGTGCACAGAGAGCTTCATGGAATGGGTTTCCATGGCCGAGCAGCTGCATCCAAGCCATACATCACCAAGTGCAATGCAAAGCGTTGGATGCAGTGGTGGAAAGCACGCCGCCACTGGACTCTAGAGCAGTGGAGACGCCTTCTCTGGAGTGACAAATCACGCTTCTCCATCTGGCAATCTGATGGATGAGTCTGGGTTTGGCGGTTGCCAGGAGAACGATACTTGTCGGACTGCATTGTGCCAAGTGTAAAGTTTGGTGGAGGGGGGATTATGGTGTGGGGTTGTTTTTCAGGAGCTGGGCTTGGCCCCTTAGTTCCAGTCAAAGGAACTCTGAATGCTTCAGCAGACCAAGACATTTTGGACAATTCCATGCTCCCAACTTTGTGGGAACAGTTTGGAGCTGGCCCCTTCCTCTTCCAACATGACTGTGCACCAGTGCACAAAGCAAGGTCCATAAAGACATGGATGACAGAGTCTGGTGTGGATGGACTTGACTGGCCTGCACAGAGTCCTGACCTCAACCCGATAGAACACCTTTGGGATGAATTAGAGCAGAGACTGAGAGGCAGGCCTTCTCGTCCAACATCAGTGTGTGACCTCACAAATGCTGCTTCTGGAAGAATGGTCAAAAATTCCCATAAACACACTCCTAAACCTTGTGGACAGACTTCCCAGAAGAGTTGAAGCTGTTGTAGCTGCAAAGGGTGGACCGACGTCATATTGAACCCTATGGATTAGGAATGGGATGTCACTTAAGTTCATATGTGAGTCAAGGCAGGTGAGCGAATACTTTTGGCAATATAGTGTATCTAGGTATTGTCAAGCCAAACAGAAGAAAGGACACCTAATGTTGTTTAGTTATGTATTGGTTAGTTTATTTGAGTTAAAATTTAGTAGTCCTGATTGTCTCCTTGATCATGTGTGCTGCTGCAAAAGAAAGAAGGCGGGGAAGAGAATGGGAGAGAGAAGCATGAGCAGGTAAGCAGCATGCTGCTTAATTAGAGCAGCAGGTACGAGCTGCAGGGAAATGTGCAGCAGGAGCAGAAGCAGGAGCAGGACCAGGAACAAAAGGAGACTTCAGAGACACCAGCAGTCAGTTTATTTGTTTTATTTAATTAATGAAGGTTAATTTCATTTTTTTTTTTTTTTTTGTGGAATTGAGATGTCAATTTGCATTTTTGTTCAGGTTTTTAACCTATTCATCTGAAGAAAAATAAATGAGTGGAATCTTCATGAAAAATGAATTGAGTTGTCCTGTGTCTTCTAGAGTCCTACGTTAAGCCTTTACAAGTTCAGGCATTCTGCAATTAAACCCTAAAGAACTTGACAGGTATTGTCATGGACAGTTTTTTAAAATGGTCGGATCATGTTGACTTCCTCTGCAGCAAATTATCTTAAACCAACACTACGTAGTTTTTCCCCCCTAATATAATATTTCTAGAATCATTGTGATGGTACATCACCTTACAACAGGTTGAATGACACCTCTGCCAAAGTCTGAGGGGGTCTGTATCACCTTCACTGGCCCTGTGTAACTTCAATGTGGATGGTAGGAACACTTCCACACTAACAAACTAAAACTAAAAACATGATCAGACTGTACCTTATCAGTCCACATGGTTTATTTGTCTCTTTGGACGTCCTGTCGGATCGCTTCTCCTCCCTCTGTATGTCAACAAATGCACGTTGGTGTGAGGCGCTCTGTTTTTGTAACCACGCAGTTACACTCAAAGACCATAGAGACCCCTAGAGAGCTAACTGCTTTAAAGACTGCATTTCCTTTGCAGGCTAAGGCTGTTTGGTGTCAGTTGTGAAATCATGTTGATTTTCTACACTGCCATGTTTGAAAGTCTTCTGAGATATGGACTGGCAGCCTGGTTTGGCACACCATCCACCCAGAATAAATCAAAATCTGTAAACTGATGAAATCTGTTATGAAGGTGATAAGTCAAAAAGACCACCTTTGGGGTCGCTTTGGACGCAGAGCAGGTCGCCGTGCTCCATCGCATGATTGACACCTGTGACAGCCTGTTTCTTTCCGGTCCACAGAGTGACAATCTATGTCCCCGTGAGGACATTAGCTCCGCCTAGACAGACCGCAGAGAAGTCACAGAAGATGCTGCTGTAGGGTCATCAGCTGCAGTGTTTTGTGGTTGGTAGGTGAGTGAAAAAGATATAGTTGGAAAAAAGGCAGCTAATACGTCCTTTTATATGATATATGACATGATCGCGGGGTGAAACTTGAGCAGGGCGTGACGTCACTGAGCAATGGTGATGGTGCCAAAATGAGCTATGAACAGGCGACAGGACTTGGGTTTGCGACGCGATCTTGGTCGCAAAGTCGCATTCGGTGTGAACGCACCTTAAGACAAATTTTCTGCAAGGGGCAATAAAGTCTATCTATCTTCTACATATATATATATATATATATATATATATATATATATATATACATATATATATGTATATATATAATATATATATATATATATATATATATATATATATATATATATATATATATATATATACATATATATATAACTGCATTCAGGTAGTTTTTCATGGAGTCACTCCAGTTTTCATGAAAAAACATCAAACTAGTCTTTTTTCTTTTTCAATCAATTCTCCCACATAATCTCTACAGTTCATGTGTGGAATCTGGAGGCAAGGGCTGGGTTTCCTTGTTTGAGACTTTAATTTCAGAGGGGCAACAGAGTCCATGGTGATTCTACAGATATGATTAAAAAGAGAGACCAGCTCTTCTCTGTTAAAAACTGGATAAAAATCTTGATTGAAGGCAGTCAAAGATGCAGAAATAAAAGCTCTGAAGACTTGCTATCAGACGTTGGATTAAAAACCCTTTGATAAAGAGGACTTTGATCAATGAAAGAAGGCTGGGATAAAACCATGGAGAATAAAACCAGTTTGTGATCTGACACACAGATATTCAGTCTTAAAAACTCATCGGTGCTAAGCCAGTAATTAAACCAAATCTAGACATTGCCGCTTTACATGGGTTGTTTCCTGTATTGCCTCAACTAGATTAAAAGAGTGTCATTAAAATCAACAGTCATGGGCTGTGAGGGGCAACAGACATGTACATTAAAATCATCTAAAATTAGAATTTTGTCATATCTTCATATAAAATGGGATAAAAACTAAAAACTCTTGAATTAAAACAGTGTTGTGTTTGGGGGGGTCTATAGATGATTAAAAATAAAACTGGGTCTTCAGTTTAATAATAAAAGCAAGGTGCTCAAAAGAACTAAAAGTGCTAAGGGTGATCAGGTTGCATTTATCAGGGGGGTGGCTTTGAGTCTGACTTCATTAACCTTGTTCAGTGATCATATCCTATACCCTGTGTGTTATCATTGCATGTTGTGTCAAAATGGTTGACTATTTCCTGTTAAAATAAAAATTTTATCAAGACACAGAATGCAGCCGGGCTAGGCATGAGGTCCCTCTTGAAAATGAGGTGTCACATCTCAAGAGATCTACCTTTAATACATTTATACATAATGGAGACAAATATGGTAGGGACGCATTTGTGGTTTGGGAACCCATGAGTTTGTCACTACCATAAATTCTTATTTTCAGTATGATTACTATTGATTATACTTCTATAAAATTATCACCACAACCACACAGACATGAGGACCCTCGTGAAAACAAGATGTAGCATCTCAAGAGGCTAACCTCTGATACATTTGTATTCAGCAGAAACAAATTTGACGATGACAGGTCTATGATTGGTCCATTGATCTGTCACTAGCTTTAGTTCTTACTTTAGTCCACTTGTCTCCACTTACCTCCCTCCCTTTGCCCACACACCCAACACAGCACGGTGTGGATTTGCTGTTCATCATGAGACTGGGGTCCACATTCAAGATTTCCTGCTGCTTAACAGAAGGTTTTTTCTTGCCGCCATGATGGAGGGATTCATGAATGGCTATATGGATTCATGTTGGGTGTTGGATGTATATATTTGTATATATATGTATATGTGTACTTTTTATATGTATATAGGTATCTGTTGTAGTTTCTCATTTTCTCAGTAAATACCGAATGAGCTGGCTCGTAACTTCTGCGTAGGAATGGCAGCTAAGATGAGAAGCAGATGTAAAAATTTGTCCTTTCGCTCTTCAAGGAAGCACGAAAGCAGACAAAGTCCACTTTCCAGAAACTCGTTTATTACACTCACAAGGTGAACAGTAACAAATGGGAGTTTGTGTCATGACACCCCAAAACAACTGAAGCCTGAGTTATGGTATGTACGTTATATAGCCGATGGGAGGGACGACTCCCGTCTTCTCGAAGGCTCCAGAAGGGTCCCTCCCTCTCTCCTTTTAACATTCACTTTCTTTAATTCTTAATTATAATTGTGTAATTTCTCCTCCCATAGGCCTTTATACAATCCCATGGAGTCCAGAAGTTATTTATTTTTAGCTATAAGGCACAACCAGGCATATTCTTTCTTAATTCTATGGTTTTACACAAAATGGCTGACATGCTCTAAGATGGCTTCCCACTTAGCTCCAAATATGGTCGTGCTTTTCCTGCTCCTGGCTTTGGATCAGAATGTTCTGTACATGATGCTCTTTCTTTGAATACTTGTCCTGAGTTTAATATTTACAACTCTGAACCATGGACTCCATTAGATATGTATTCAGGCTCTATGGTGTAGAAAATAAACTTTTAGACATGTTGGTGAGATCCTTATATGTACTCACACATATAAAAAATTACCTTAATATGACCAAAAAAACCTTCAGAGGCATAATATTCTGTGTGATACTTCTAACTACATTGTGAGATTATGATCTATTATTAAAACAATTTTGAAACATACATTCTGTGGTCATTTCTAACTATTGTAAGACCCTGAATAGTTAATACATTCTGAACCCATTTCTACATTCAGTAAGGACCTCTCAATTACATTAAATGCTGGTGTTTGACATGTATCTGTGACTAAATATCCAAGAGACTATATAAACATTATAAAATGTAAATATAGGATTATTATAATAATATTATAATGGATGATATAGAATCATACATAAAAGGCCTAGGTGTCGTACAGGCCCAGTATATAAGGTAAACTGTCCTTGAATACAAAACCCAACATAAGGAAAAACATGTGCCTGATTAATATCAACAATGTTACATATGCTGTATTTGTATGACACAGTATAACTAATACTACCAGCTAATGCTAAAAAAAAGAAAGTTACTTGAGTTACTAAAATGACCAACATACCAACATTCAACATTCCATCACTGAAAGTCTGTTAAGAAAGATAAAAACATTAGAAGTATGAGTAAAGTAAAACTCATTAATTAACGGTGATACCAACAAGACATTGTACGATAATTTTCCACCACACTATGCATATATGTGTATCCATAAAAGAATGTTTTATGCTCTATTGTAAAGTGTCTTGAGATAACACTTGTTATGAATTGGCACTATACAAAGAAAGATTGATTGATTGAGCTGTGCCAGAGGCTCGACATGCACCAAACCAGAGATCTCTGAGGCTGCGAGGGCCTGTTTGGTGCTGCTGGCTGCACTTCTTTAAGACCATGATTTTTATCTCTGTTTGTGTCCTCAATAAAGTCAAGGATCAAACTTCAGTCCTGTTTGGCATCAGTGTTCGTTTTCAATCATCAATCAATTTACGATCGATGATCAGCCATGTAATTCAAGTGAAGGACAAGTCTGATAAAGCTCACATGCCGACACAATCAGTACAGTGTGATCCTGCTGAGGCTCCGCCCACTCCAGCCTCCAGTGTGACTATAAAAGAAGCTTAATCAACTCGATCAAATCAGAGTTACCTGGAAGGTGAGACTGAAGATACTTTGACAACAACAATCAGCTGATCATGACCATGACACCTGTGCTGGTCCTCTGCATCCTGCTGTGTGCTGCATCTGCAGGTAAGAAACACACACATATACACAAACACACACACACAAACTTATAAACAATTACACACATATACACAATCACTCAAAAGCAAACACATAAACTCTCTAAATATATTTTTTTGTTTCTGCAGCTTCAGCTCAAAAAGAAAGTCTGCCTGCAGGTCAGTATTGAAAACACACAAACTGTGTGTGTGTGTGTGTGTATGGATATATATATAGATATATATATATATACAGACATTGACAAAATTGTTGGTACCCTTCCATTAACGAAAGAAAAACCCACTAGTGTTATAGTTGAAATAACTTGAAACTGACAAAAGTAAGAACAAATAAAAAAATTACTGAAAAAAAACGAATGAAAATCAGACATTGCTTCTGAAATGGACCATAGAAAGCTAAGGAGAGAGCTGTCTCAGGAGATTAGAAAGAAAATTATAGACAAGCATGTTAAAGGTAAAGGCTATAAGACCATCTCCAAGCAGCTTGATGTTCCTGTGACTACAGCTGCACATATTATTCAGAAGTTTAAGGTCCACAGGACTGTAGCCAACCTCCCTGGACGTGGCTGCAAGAGGAAAATTGATGACAAATTGAAGAGACGGATAATACGAATGGTAACCAAAGAGCCCAGAACAACTTCCAAAGAGATTAGAGGTGAACTCCAAGGTCAAGGTCCATCAGTATCAGATCACACCATCCATTACTGTTTGAGCCAAAGTGGACTTAATGGAGGACACCACTGTTGAAAGAAAACCATAAAAAAATGAGACTGGAATTTGTCAAAATGCATTGACAAACCACAAAGCTTCTGGAAGAATGTCCTTTGGACAGATGAGACAAAACTGGAGCTTTTTGGTAAGTCACATCAGCTCTATGTTCACAGAGACAAAAATGAAGCATACAAAGAAAAGAACACTGTACCTACTGTGAAACATGGAGGAGGCTCAGTTATGTTCTGGGGCTGCTTTGCTGCATCTGGCACAGGGTGTCTTGAATCTGTGCAGGGTACAATGAAATCTCAAGACTATCAAGGCATTCTGGAGCCAAATGTGCTGCCCAGTGTCAGAAAGCTTGGTCTCAGTCACAGGTCATGGTCCTCCAACAGGATAATGACCCAAAACACACAGCTAAAAACACCCAAGAATGGCTCAGAACAAAACATTGGACTATTCTGAAGTGTCCTTCTATGAGCCCTGATCTAAATCCTATTGAACATTTGTGGAAGGAGCTGAAACATGCAGTCTGGAGAAGACACCCTTCAGACCTGAGACAGCTGGAGCAGTTTGCTCCAAAATACCTGTGGACAGGTGCAGAAGTCTCACTGAGAGTTACAGAAATCACCTGGTTGCAGTGATTGCCTCAAAAGGTTGAGCAACAAAACATTGAGTTAAGGGTACCATCATTTTTGTCCAGGCCAGTTTCATAACTGATCATTGTCTCTTCAGTCATTTGGATTTTTTATACTTTATTAATTCTTTTGACAAGTAAATAGTCATTGAAGTCTCAATAACTTCAACTTTTTTAAATCTGATGTTGTTGTCATGTTGCTTGTGATTAGACTTGTTATATTTTACTGTATTAATAAAAACCTAGAGGTGCTCAGAGGTCCTCCACAGCCATCTCTCTGACATTGTTAGCATTATAAATTTGATTTTATTGATATTCAATAAATAATCACGATCATGGTTTTTGTCTAAATCAGGCAGGATCACAGCACGTGTGTTAGTTTGTAGATTCAACATTAATGAAATGTTTTCTTACTACATAAAGTCTAAATATTAAATATATTTATACAAACATTAAAAAATGCTCCCTTCAGAACAAGCTAACGTTGGCTGGGTGTGTCTGTGACTCTGCTGTAGATGTTTCAGAGCCTCAGGAGGAGATGATGAGGATGATGGTCAAAGAGGAAGAACAGGAGCTGCCTGAAGATCTAGTCCCTGAACTCAAAGATGGTGAGGAGAGCAGAAACATGTCATTGAGGAAGTTTATTGTTTTTAATGAATTATTAATTACTGATTTCATTTTTGTTTGCCCGTTATAATCTCCAAACTCTCTTTTTGTGTTTGAGCAGGAGCTAAATTTCAGCAGGCGGAGGAACCTGAAGGTAACACCACATTTTATTTTTCATTTGTGTTCATGTGATTAGAAAATAAACTTTACAGTAAATGTCAGAAAAATGAACAATAAATCTGCATGATTAGATCAGACATGAGGATAGAAAACCCGACTGACAAACATTTAACTGATTTTATAGTTTGAGCTGTGTCCCATCTGTTGACATGGAGGGGGAGGAGCTTATGAGTGACCTGTACTGCAGGCAATCAGCAGGGGGCGCTCTGAGTGTTTTGGCCATGTCCTCAATCTTGTTATACAGATCATAGTTAGAGACACATGAATGTTTTATTTACATCACTTTAAACCAAAAGCACTGAGTATCTGCTGATGAAATAAATAATTTTCTCCTGTTCTCTGTGTGCGTCTTTAGCTCGTTGTACTTCGTGCCCTAGTGAATGGTACCTATACTCTGGTGTCTGCTACAAGGTTTTCACTGAAAGCTTGAGTTGGTATGACGCTGCGGTAAAGACTGATTTACATTTTTCTCAATAATCACCTGTGACTGAGAACACCCTCTGATAAACTTCATTCATTCAGGATATTTTAAACATGGTCCTCAAACAGAGGAGATGGTCGACACAGATGTGGTTCATGAAGACCGTGTTGTTGAGTAAACCTCCTCAATCAGACTTCAGCTCCTTCTGCTTGTTTGAAGTTTTTCAGACGTGTTCACAGGTCAAAATGTTTAAAACAGCTGTTTCTGAATGTTTGAGTCCATGATGGTTTGTTATTGGTCAGTCTGTCTGAGTCTTTGTGCGCCCCCTTGTGTCCAACAGGAGAACTGTAGCAGTTGGGGTGCTCAGCTGGCCTCAGTGCCGTCCGGTTTGCAGTACAGTTTCCTGCAGCAGCTTGCAAGTAACGTAAATGTGAAAGAAGCCTGGTTAGGAGGTCTCTATCTGCGGGTGAGTCTGGTTCAGGTGGAAATCAGCCCTCTCCAAACTAGTAAGAGTTTGTCCAGTTTAAAGACTTTAAAAATCTTCTGTTAATCACAAAACCTTCATATTTCATATAACATTGACCTCCATCTTTTTATAAGCGTAATTTAAATAAAAACATAAAATAACTTAAATGTGAACACTAGGTCTGTCAGGACCACTTTGGCAAGAAAACACACCTGAGCAGTTTTTTTTATCAAGCTTATTGCAGTTATTCACCTGAAGCTTTATTAGCATATATGTGAATTTCACGGTTTGGTTCTGTTGGGGGTCTCCCCTCCCGTCCACCTGCCAATTGTGGAGGCCTCACTCCAGATTTTGATCCTGCACAGAAGTGTGCTGCTGGTCCTGCAGAATGAGTGAGGCACAGGCTGTGGAAATAGACTGATTAAAGAGACTGGAGGTGTAACTGGCAGCACATAATGACCCCTGTGCAGTCAGACTATCTGCCATCTGGGGGTTAGGTAGGAACAGCACACATTCCTGCCCTCCTAGTGCCTACAAGCAAAGCACGGGGCAGGCAGAGAAGCAGCAAGTTCTCACAGAGCAGAAGCATCAATGTCAGCATCACACTGATTAAGTCAGAAAAAGGCTTAAAGGAGGAGCTGGAGTGGAGGAGGGTTGTAAAGCAGCTAGCAGCAGGAGCAGCGAAGAGTAAGCAGGCTGAAACAGCTCAAATAGGGCAGTCTGAGTGCATTTATACATGGCAGCTTTGAGGCAATCAGCTGGCTGTCAGCTAACTTTGCATCAGCTGTTTAACAATGGAAGCTAGCATAAAAATTCAGCTTTGTTTTCTTATGGCTGTAAGAAATGACAGGGAGCTGTTACTGGAGCTTCAAAGTCCTGTTTAGAAGTTCATGTCTTCATTATTATGTAATAACAGCAGTAAATCCATCACAGTCAGATTTGCTGTCATTGTTGTTATTTATATTTATGTTGTTTAACTGTGTAAAACTGTTCACTCTCATGTCCCGACTGTTAGAGAAAATCTGCTCTGGTCTTTGTACATCTCACTGAAACTGTTCATGTCTGTACACTGGACTTTTAAACATTTACTTACTTTACTTACTTACTGAAGTATTTTATGATCATTCAAAACATGATTTTAATTTTAAAAGAATATTTTTTTAATTTACTGTTAAATAGTAAAGACCTCTGACTGCTCACCTGCAGTAACTCAGGAGCCCAACAGGGGGCAGTAGCCACACGGTGGACCACAGGTTCAGATGATCAGCTGAAAAATCCTCAGTCTCTGGGGCATTGGTAGTGCAGTTGGATAGTGCACTTGGTCAGCAATCAGGAGGTTGCAGGTTTGAGCCCAGCTCCCAGTAATACTTGGTGATGTGTCCCTGGACAAGTAGTGCTCCCACTGCTGCATCAGTGGCATGTAAATGGGTATTAAAGTGCATGAAAGTCTTACTAATACTGATGGATAACTGACATAGAAACTTTAAAACCATCAGTGAGTAAATGTGAGGGTGAATGGATGTGAATGGGTAAGTGTGACCTGCAGTAAAAAGCAGCTTTGAGTATTCAGAGACTAGATAGGTGCTGCATAAGCTCAAGTCCATTTACCATTGACTCTGTTTGTCTCTGCAGGATCAATGGATTTGGCTAGATGGACACAGATTCATTTATGAAGGATGGAGCCAATGGAGTGACTACACTTCAAGCCCCTGTCTCTACCTGTGGACTGCCCGTAAGTCCACACATGTTTAAGTTAGGGTTTGTTCATTACTTCAGACAGAACAGCCCCGAGTTTGTTGTTCATCACTGCATATATCTGCGTACGTAAGAATACGTGACGTGAGTTGGTTAGTTCCAGATAAACTTTATATTTCCGAAAAGGCAATGCACTTAAAAATATGTATTGGTAGTGTACTCTTAAACATGTGGTATTATTTTTTTGATGGGAGTTATTGTAGGCAGAGAAAATACCCTTTGTATTTGGTACAATACTTCCCTGTTTGTGGCTGGTTCTGCGTAACAGACTCTTACAGACTATGGCTTACTGAGGGAGAGGAGAGAACACTCTACTGCATCTAAGGTACTTAGTGGACATGTGGAGCTCATACAACCCCACTTCCAAAAATACTGAATTATCATTTTAAGCTTTTTAAAGCATTTTCATATTAAATATGTAAAAATAAAATGTTTGTTTTATCCCATAAAGTCAGTGAAACATCACTGAATGAGTGAGCAGCATGTTTCTATGAATGAGTTATTATGCTGTCTAAATTAATTTGCACCAGGGTGCTGCTTTAGTGGAGTGGTAAGTAACCAGGCACGACCCAAATGTACGTTTCTGTCAGACCAGGTTCGAATCCAGACTGTGGACAGACTGGAGTGTCCTCACCCTACTCCCCTCACCCCCCGTCAAAAGCCCATCCACTGTCTCTCTCTCTCTCCTCACAAAAAGGCCATAAATGCCCAAAAATTAATCTTAAAAGACAAAACTTTGCACGGCTGTAAAAATGATCTTTGTTAAAGTCCAACAGTAAGGCTCAGCGTCCACTCTGGAGTATTAGTTACAAAGTTCTCTCCTCATTGTCACTGTTTCTTCTTTCACCTCTTTGTTTACTCTTATTAATCTGCTCTTTTTCATTATCCTGTTTTTCAGGCGGTTGGACGAATTCTAAATGTTCAACCAGCATACCCTACATCTGTGCCATACGATCAGGATGTTAATGAACTGAAGGACTGAAACTCTGCTGTTTGGCTTTTGTAATATCTGTTTACTGTCTGTGCTCTTTGATTATTGATTGTCATGTTAATTTTGACTGATTGAACATGAACTTGTTGGAGACGTGTCAGTGTGTGATGGTTGTTCTGATTGATGTGGAATAATAAAACAGTTCAGTTTAAAGTTGAAGTTGTCTGTCTTTAAATGTCCCTCAGATTGTTAAACTCAGAGTGTCTGAAGAATCAACAACAGAAACAGAGAGAGCAGAAAGCAAACACAGAAGAGTTGAAATGCTGAAGTGACCTTCACTGATCCTGACAGCTCCACACAGCACAGATGTCCCTCAACATGTTTCTTCATTAATGCTCTGATGCCTTTCTGTTTCCTCCAAATGAACATGAGACATCTTTACTTTGACTTTATTAAACCCTTCAGTAGCTTCTGTTCAGGGTGTGACCTTCAGGAGGGTTCATCATGTGTTTCATTGACCTCTGAACCCAGATTATGGAGAATGACATGTCACAGAAGGTCAGAGGATCCTCACTCACCCTGAGTTCATCAGCTCATAATCAGAGCTGCTCAGCTCAGGGTGACTGAAGGTCCTCCGTCCTCTGAGATGATCTTCTCTCATGGACAGTGCTGGGGTTTCATCCAGCTCGCTGCTCCAACTGTCAGACTTCAGACATGAAATGGAAAGCACAGGACTTTTTTTAAACAACTATAAAGTTACTTATCATGTTAAAACTTTTTTACGCATTGTATATTTTAATAGTATGTTTTTACTGCCTCCTCCATGTGATAAAGCACTCTTATTCATAATACCAAATGTCCATGGCACCAGGACTTCTCTGCCTGTTTCTGAGGGACCAGCAGCTGCCTGAACGGCTCATTCCTCCAATCCAAAAAAACAACTAGTGTGACGTCCCACCATCATCTCATCCTCAGTTTAAGAACAGCTCAGAACTTCAGCAGCTTGTCTTGATGATGTCTACATGCCTGAATGCACTGAGTAGTAGAGATGTGATGGTCAATCGATCTGGATCGATACATCAATTGGTCGAGCAGTGATCCAATCAAATCGATGGAAACTCAAAGCATCCATCAACATCGTTACCTTAAACATATGCCTTTATTTTGAAATTCTGTTATGAAAAAGTTTTTACAATCATCCGAAATACATACAGAGATTAAATTTGGTCAAATATGCCCAGTAGCAAGACGACATCGATGATATGACTTTTGTCTGTAGGCGTGGCTAAAGGGCAATATCAAATGCTTTTTATTCATTCTGAATTAAACATTGAAATCTCCAATGCAATTGTTCATCACAAACCTTTTTTCAGATATTTATCAGAAATATTTATTTTGTTATCCTATAAACTTTTAGCCTTGAAAACCTGGAGGTGCTAAATGCTAACTTACTTAAGCATTTTTGGACTCATCCCTGCACCGACCTATAGGCAAGAATTGATCTTAGAGTAAACCTGGCTCTTTTAGCTCAGATAACAGCTGCCACTTAAGAAAACCAAATTCATGATTTTTGGGAAACGCAAAATTCCAGAAGACTTAACCGTTGAAGTACTGTGTGATAACACCAGATTAGAAAGAGTTTATAAAAATTCCTTCCTGGGAGTAGTAACTGATCACAATCTCAGCTGGAAACCGCAAGTCAAACACATTTGCTCTAAATTGGCAAAGACTAATGGTATACTTTGTAAAGTCAGACACATACTGAATCTGAAAACAATGTACATACTATACTGCTCGCTTTTTCTTCCTTATCTGTCCTATTGTGCTGAGGTGTGGGGTAATACCTACAAGTCCACCCTAAAGACAATATGCACCATGCAGAAAAGGGCATGAGAATAGTTAGCGATGTTGGCTATAATGCACAAACAAATGATTTATTTTTAAAATTACAAACATTAAAATTTATGGATATAGTGGATGTCAAGACCACACAAAGTATTTACAAAGCCAAAAATAACTTACTTCCTAATAATATACAAAAATGGTTTAAAGAAAGAGAAGTGGTTATAATTTAAGAAGGAGAGGGAATCACTTACAATCCAAAGTGCGCACCACACTCAAAAGCATGTGCATATCTGTCAATGGGGTGAGGTTGTGGAATAATTTACCTGTGTAGCAGGATGATGTGTCTCATCCTTGCTCCCTCATGAGCTGCGTTTCCCTGCTTATTTGAGGTCCCTGTCAGCCAATGACCTGACGGGGGCACTCTTTCACCGACACAGGTGCAAGATTACCTCTCGCTTGCTCTCTCATGACCGCTGGTGTGATCGATCACTGCCTCGACCGTCAAGTTTAGGCTGGGCCCCGCTCGCTCCTCTCCCTCGTGGGTGATCACTCACACGGCCTGATAGAGGCTGAGTGGACCGGGTGCTTCCCCGGGGAACTACAGCGTTGATAGAGTAATACAAGGAAATCACAGCTTTGATGCTGCCCTCCTCTGCCCTACTCGCTCTGTGCTGCTGTGCTTCGCTCCCTGCCCCAGCCACCTTGCTGTGCTATCCTCCTCCTGCTTCGGTGTTTGTGGCCCCCCTGTCTCTGCCCCGCTACTACGACACTCCTAGTGCTGTACTCGGCTGAAACAGCGGGCTAGCTGTTTCCTGACTTCTCCCACACTGACAGTGTGGAGCCGGTCGCTCACAGGGGGTAAACTGTGGGGCATGCTGGACTGGACCATCTTATCTATTTAATCTGTGTTGACCTGCCGGTATTTAACGGACTGTTTTAATGAGTGACAGGGTTATTGTGGGGTTGCTCCGTCGTTGATTTATTCTTCCTGTTTTGTGTTCCCCCCCCCCTTGGGTTTTCTAATTTCTCCTCCTTACATGTGTGATTATGTTATGATTTGATTTGAGTTCAGGAAGAGACACTTTCCTTTGGCTAATTAAGTTTCTGGACTCACATTTGAATTATTTTCTCTCCCTTTAGACCTTTGTTTTGTCCCCCTTTAATTTGGTAGTAATTCTTGCTTATGTTTACATAATACGTTCATGATTAGTAAAACATTCTGTCTCTTTATTTAAGTATAGGTTTGGTTTATTTGTAGCAGGATGAGGTTGCTGCCACCCTCATCCGCACATGACTCCCAGGGTGTGTGTCAGCCAATGACCGCCTGGGGGCGCCCTATAAAAGGAGGTAGGGAAACCTCCGGTGGCCCTCTTGCTTGGCGATTCTTGGCTCCATTCACTTCCGGGTTCACCGGTACCCACCACTGCTCACACACAGGTATGTCAGCTGACGTCTGCCACGATCAGCTCCCAGTAATATTCCTCTGGCGCTTCCGTTTGGTAAAACCTATGTATGGCTTTTAGATGCCCAGTGTGTTACTCCCTTTGGGATGCCTCCTGTAGCTGCGATCGGCACGTAATGTCCCCTCTCCCTCGGGGTGGATAAGCGGTGATCTGCCTGGTAGGTGACCCTCCTCGGGCTAAACCTGTTAGCTCTAACCTTTTTTTTTCCAACGTATCACATAATTATGGTGACAGGCCTTCCTCTCTCTCTCTGTTAGTGCTCGTGGGCTACCACAGTGGGAGACCTGGGAGGCGGCTGCTTTGTTTATCCAGGTCTGCTTTGTTTACACGGGGCTGCTTTGTTTCCCGGGGCTGCTTTGCTTTGCTTCCTGCTTTGCTTCACTGGACCGCTTTGTTGTGCTGAGCTTCACTCTGCCCGGTGATACCAGGCTGGGCTTCGCTCCGCTTAGTGGTCGGTACTCCTCGTTTTTATCTGCTTGCTGCTCTGTGTTTTGTGGGAGTGGGGCTTCTTTGTGCATGCGCCCCCGGCTTGGCCTGGATAAGCCGCGGGCCGTCCAGAGCCCCGCATGCGTATGACCTGACGCCTCAGCGCCTATCGGCCCGGCAGGCTAAGAACTTTTATTGACTATTGGGTTTGGGAATTATTGATGATTTGGGTTATTGTTTCTGCTTTTGTGGTGCCTAATAATTGTTATGGATCGTTACATTCTCTTTTTATTTGGGGACTTTAGTAGTGGTTGATTTAGTTTCCTTTGGGATTAATTTCATTTTCTTTGTGATCAATTGTGTTGAGGTTTATTAGTGATTAATTTAATTTCCCTTACGATAAGTTTCTTTGGGGTTGATTTGTGATTTCTTTCCTGTTTGGGTTTAATTGATCATTGATTTCTATATTTATTTACTCCAGGGGGCTTAGTGGTTTAGGTTTTGGTATTCAAGTATATTTGTTCATTTATTTTGAAGTGATTTATTGTTTTTGTTCCTTCTTGTTGGGTGGTATGAGGTATAATTAGATTTTGTTATTTTGCTTTAATTATTGGTTGGGGGATTTGTTACTCCCTTTAATTGATATTAATTTGATTAGGTTGGGTGTAGCGGGATATTCCTTTTTTTTCTAACCATTTGAGTTTGTATTGTTGTGTTCAAGTTCCCCTTCTAATTTCATTTTTTTTTGTCCTTTCAGAGCTGGGAGCCACGGGTGGAGAAGTGGTATTTAGGGTGGTGGTGTCCCCCTCCTTGGTGTGCTGTGTTCCTGGTTTGGGCTCCCCCTTCCACGTCCGTGCGAGTGAGTGTGTGTCTGCCACGAGCGTCTGGGGTGATTTTGGTTAATTTTTGGTTTTGTTGGCACACCCCTCTCCCCGTCATCAGCCCCTCTTCACCCCTGGTGTGCCCCAGTCTCTGATTGGTCCCCTTAATTTTTCCCCATTCCCTTTTTAACTGAGTTTTAATAAAGTTTACCTTTTTGTTGTTTAATAAAGATTACCTTTTTGTTTATACTGGAACCACGTCTCTGGCTCGTTCAATAACGGACCTGTGTCCTTCTGGTAAGGTGTGATTCCTTGGGTGCAATTCCCAAGGTGGCGTTGTCAGGCATTAACCTTTTATGGCTAGCATTATTTGAAGGGGATTGAGGTTCAAGCTCTCAGCTCAGGGTACCCCACATACCCTTCCCCTCTTCCAAACTCCGTTGCCACATATTCTTTTCGTTCACCCAAGGGTTTTGGTTAGTTTGGCAGCATATGAGTTGGTTTATTACGTTGTTTGTGGCTGCCCCCATATGGTTTAATAACAGATACAGTATGTGCCACTATTCCAGTTATTATAAGCAACAGGTTTAGCTCACATCCCAGTCTTAGAACCCCGTCCCATAATCAGAGAAAGGTGAACATCAACAACCTTCGCTGTTTACCCTCTGCCTCCACACAACCAAACATAGTCAAATTTGGGCTATTAAATGTCAGATTCTTATCAAATAAAACTTTACTTATTCAAGATTTTATCAGTACCAATAAATTAGACATGTTCTTCACCACAGAAACATGGTTAAACCACAATGATTTTGAACCTTTAACAGAAACAGCTCCTCCAAATTTCCACTTCCTAAACCAAGCCCCGACCCTCTGGACGGGGTGATGGCTTGGCTGTTTTCTACAGGAACATGTCCTGCTCTGTCGTTAACGTTGGCTGCTTTACTTCATTTGAATCACTGTGTTTCAGAATTAATGTAAAAACTCCCATGCTCTGTATATTGATTTATAGACCACCTAAACAGCCAGCTAATTTCATTTGTGAATTCTCAGAGCTACTTACCCATACCTTTCCAAACTATGACAGGGTTCTAATTCTGGGTGACTTTAATATCCATGTTTGCTGTCCTACTCATCCCCTTGTCAAAGAATTTTTAACTGTTATTGATCAATTTAATCTTACACAATCCATTACCAGCCCAACGCGTAAAAAATCACACTCTAGACTTAGTCCTGTCCTCTTGTCTCACCCCCTCTAATCTTGAGCTGATCGATGTCTGTGTCTCAGATCACAAAGCTATTGTGTTTGACTCACCGTTAGGGCAGCACCGACCACCTGCCAGTTGGAATCTCCCTTACTGTCACTAAACACAGAGAAACTACTCACTCTCTTTAACCAGTCCTGTAATCAGATTCTTGATTCTGTTGCTTCTCTCAAAAATCGAACAATAAAACACAAAACCTCACCATGGCTGAACGATCATACCAGATCTATAAGGCGGAAATGCCAAAAAGCTGAGCGTAAATGGCGTAAAGACCATCTGCAGATCTCCTTCAGTATTTACAAAGACCTCCTGTCAAAATACCACCAGGCTGTTAAGGATGCAAGAACAATATACTTCTCCAAAATCATTGAAAGAAGCTCTCGTGATCCAAAAACCCTTTTCAGCACTATTAACTCCATTATTCACCCCTCACCCACATCCAACATAGATCCTCCATCCATTAGCTGTGAGAACTTCAAAACGTTTTTTATTGAAAAAATTGAAAATATCAGATACAACTTAACCCCTTCTGGTAGTGCTTTAATAAATCCACCCAAGATCCCACTAATTTTTGACACTTTTCTGCCCGTCTCTCTATCAGAGTTAGACAAAATCATCTCTGGCTCTAAACCCACCACCAGCTCTCTGGACATAATCCTCTCTAAATTATTGAAGGAGGTCTTTGAAGAGATTGGTCCCAGCCTACTAAATATTTTTAACAGCTCCCTGCTCACTGGGCATGTACCAAAATCCCTCAAACATGCCATAGTTCAAGCACTACTGAAAAAACGGTCCTGGACCCACATCTACCTAACAATTTCAGACCCATATCAAAACTCCCTTTCCTCAGTAAAATCTTAGAGAAAATAGCTCTTAATCAATTGACCCCTCACCTTAACAGCAATAACATTTTTGAAAAATTCCAGTCAGGCTTTCGCACAAACCACAGCACAGAATCTGCTCTGTTGAGGGTAACCAATGACCTTCTTATGGCAGCTGATCAATCAATCAATCAATCAATCTTTATTTGTATAGCGCCAATTCATAACAAGTGTTATCTCAAGACACTTTACAATAGAGCACAAAGCTCTTCATATTATGGATACACATATATGCATAGATACATATATACATATAAAAATACACATATACATATACATACAAATATATACATCCAACACCCAACATGAATCCATATAGCCAATCATGAATCCCTCCATCATGGCGGCAAGAAAAAACCTTCTGTTAAGCAGCAGGAAATCTTGAATGTGGACCCCAGTCTCATGATGAACAGCAAATCCACACGATGCTGTGTTGGGTGTGTGGGCAAAGGGAGGGAGGTAGGTGGAGACAAGTGGACTAAAGTAAGAACTAAAGCTAGTGACAGATCAATGGACCAATCATAGACCTGTCGTCGTCAAATTTGTTTCTGCTGCAAATAAATTTATTAGAGGAGTCTGTGTGGTTGTGGTGAAAAATTCATAGAAGTATAATCAATAAAAGTCTTACTGGAAGTAAGAATTTATGGTATGAGGTGTCACATTATGGAGATGTGACACCTCATTTTCAAGAGGGATCTCATGTCCATGTGGAGCTAAAGATAGTTACTATAGATGTATCAACCATGGATAGAAAGATCATGTTAATATCTACATTAACAGCTATAATGATTATGAACTGGAGTGAGATGGCCAAATATGTGTTATGTCTGTAATTGTAGTTTTTGAGGCTTCGTGGCTCCACAGCAGCAGGCAGTCTCCACCAAGGATCCCAGACCACCTACAAGACCAGAGCCAGAGACGAGTACAGGAGCAAACAGAAAGGGGCAGAGGCAGATATGGAGAGAGAGTGTGAGAGAGAGAGGGATAGAGCCCAATGTGCCAGATCCCCCCGGCAGTCTAAGCCTATTGCATCTTAACTATGTGTCTAAACTATGGACTATGAGCTGGTCCCTAACTGAAAGCTTTATCAAAGAGGAATGTTTTAAGTCTAGCCTTAAAGGTAGAGAGGGTGTCTGCCTCCTGAACCGTGGTCGGTAAATGGTTCCAGAGAAGAGGAGCCTGATAACTGAAGGCTCTACCTCCCAGACTACTTCTAGAGACTGATGGAGCCACGAGCAGGCCAGCATTTTGGGAGCGTAATGTTCTAGAGGGGTTGTACAGCACTACAAGCTCTTTGAGGTAAACTGGTGCCTGTCCACTGAGAGCTTTATAGGTGAGAAGAAGAATCTTGAATTCTATTCTATATTTAATGGGAAGCCAGTGCAGAGAGGCTAATACCGGAGTAATGTGGTCTCTTCTTCTAGTTCTAGTTAGCACACATGCTGCAGCATTTTGAACCAGCTGAAGCGTCTTAAGAAACTTACTGGGACAGCCTGAAAGAAGAGAATTACAGTAGTCCAGTCTAGAGGTAACAAAAGCATGGACTAGCTTTTCAGCATCGCTCTGGGACAGGATAGGCCTAATTTTAGCGATGTTACGAAGATGAAAAAAGGCTGTTTTTGAAATTTGCTTTATGTGAGAGTTAAAGGATAGATCCTGATCGAATAGAACCCCAAGATTTCTAACAGTTGTGCTTGGCGTCAGGCTAATGCCATCTAGGGCACTTAAATCATTAGAGAAGATTTCTCTAAGGTGTCGAGGGCCCAGCACAATGATCTCTGTCTTGTCTGAGTTAAGAAGAAGAAAATTTTTGGCCATCCAGGTCCTAATGTCCTTTAGACACGCATCTAGTTTAGATAACTGATTTGTCTCACCTGGCTTCATTGATACATACAGCTGAGTATCATCAGCGTAACAATGAAAATTAACGGAGTATTTCCTCATGATATCACCGAGGGGAAGCATATAAATGGAGAAGAGAATTGGACCTAGCACAGAGCCTTGAGGAACTCCGTAACTTACTTTAGTGTACACAGAGGACTGATGGTGGCCTCTCCTCAGTCCTTGTCCTCCTTGATCTCAGTGCCGCCTTTGACACTGTAGATCATTTCATCCTCCTACATCGTCTGCAGCACTGGGTTGGAGTCTCTGGTATGGTCCTGGACTGGTTTGAATCCTACATTACTGACAGATCCTTTACAGTCACAGTTAGCAACTCCTCTTCCTCCCCTGCTGAGCTCTTTTGTGGAGTTCCCCAAGGCTCTGTCCTTGGCCCCCTCTTATTCTCCATATATATGCTCCCTTTAGGAAAAATTATTCAGAACTACATTATCACATTTCATTTTGATGCAGATGACACTCAACTTTATCTGCCCATTCACCCCAATAACCACTTTGGTCCCTCAGACCTCGATAAATGTCTGGAGGATATTAGGGTATGGATGGCAAACAACTTCTTACAGTTAAATGATAGTAAAACTGAAATCATAGTTTTCCATCCCACAGACTCCACCAGCACCGTCCTGCAGTCTCTCAGTCACTTATCAGAATACGTAACACCTCATGCAAAGAACCTTGGAGTAATATTTGATAATTACTTAAATTTCAACAAACAAATTCGCTCTGTGATCAAATCTAGTTTCTTTCAGCTCAGGATCATATCAGAAATTAGACCATTTCTGTCACTTAAAGATCTGGAGAAAGTCATTCATGCCCTGACATCCCCCAGACTCGACTACTGTAATTCCTTGTATTTTGGAATCAACCAGGCATCAATACAGCGATTACAGCAGTTCAAAATGCTGCCGCACGATTGCTTTGCAGGCGTAAAATAAAAGGATTATATTACACCCATACTAGCATCTCTGCATTGGCTTCCTGTTCAGTTTAAAATACCCTACAAAATTCTTCTGTTTGTATTTAAGGCTTATCACAACACTGCTCCCAGCTACATCACTGAACTAATATCACCATTAAACACCACAAGGCCCCTCAGATCATCACATCAAGGACTCCTTACTGTACCAAGGTCCCACAGAAAAACTCTTGGAGACAGGGCCGAGGCTGTGGAACGACCTCCCTTTACAAATTAGATCTGCAGGCTCTCTGGGCTGTTTTAAAAAACACCTAAAACCTCACTTTTATTCTCTTGCCTTCCCGTGAGGTGATTTCTTACCCAAATTAAGTTGTCACCTTTCCTTTTTTTGCTAATGTGTCGTTTGTGGAAGAACTTGTGTGTATGTATGCATCTGCGTCTGTCTGTCTATGGGCTCTAATTTCCTGGCGCAACTCAGTGTGGCGCAGGTTGGCACAGCCTGGCGCACTCCGCGCAGTGGTAATTTCGTCCGGTGCACCGCCATGCGCAGCCAATTTGGCAATTTGATAGACCGGCTGCGCCGAGATGGGTGTGACGGCGCACTAAGGGGAGGTGTCGAAAGATTCAGCTTGGCGCAGTGACAATTTTGTGCCAAAATACTGTGCGGAAGGTGCGCTGAAAGCCGGCCAGCTCCAGCTCGCACAGCGCGCACACGTCACCAAAACCTCACAGGCAGGTATCCAGAGTGTCAGGCACATTTCAATGCAATAAACAATCACAGCAACCACTATTCAATGTAACCGTCTGAACCAGCACATACATTTGTATCTATATTAACTGTCCTGTCACATCTGATGTCATATCAGAGACGTTTGTCATAACTAACGAGTTCACATCTCTCAAGCCAACCACAAACAGCCACACCATCCGATACGGAGTATCCGACTTCTCTCATTTCGTGAAATTCAAAAGAAAAGAAAAAAAGAGAGAGACCCTCGCTGAATAAGTGTAAGCCACTCGGTGTCTTAAGGATTTACCTGTGATTGCCCATGTTTCCCTCTTTTAATCTCTATTCGTAACGTGATCTAAAAAGATGGAGTGCATTATTGCAAGGAGGATGAGGAGGGGATACCGGGGGGCAATATTTCACTAAAGGTTCTGCTATTTAGCAATGACAGACCAGGAATGCAGGTGGATCAAAAGTATGATGAATGGATTAGCCTGCTGCTGTGTTTAAATGTAATTATCACGTAATTTTGTACTCATATTAATGAGGTGGTCCACACGGTGATGCGTATCGTGGCCTCCAATGCGCGGCCCGGTGGCCCCTGCGCTCTCCCAGCTGCTGCAAAAGTGGCAGTGGCTCTGACCATCTTCTCCACCAAGATGAAATTGTCACTGCGCCTCGCCCGCGGCGCATTTAAAGGCGAGGAGAGGCGTTCATTTGATTGGTGAAGATCACACTCGGCTGTGTTAAACCCACTCAAGTCTTATCTCCTCCCTCTCTGCTACGTGCGCTGGTAGGAGAGACGGAGGCGTGGGTGCGCCTGCCTGCGCCAGACTGCGCCGTGCACGAAACTTGCAAAATGCCCTGGACACACCCTGTTGGCGCGGCGCAGGCGCGGCGCAGGGCAGGTGCACCCCGCCCGCGCCTGGTCTACGAAATTAGAGCCCTATGAATGTATGTTGTTGGCTGTTGCAGCTGCTGCCATGCTGCTGTCTGTGGTCGTTTGGGTTCCTAGCCATGACTCCATCCAACAATGGCTGTGGAAGTCTGTGTGTGATGTGCTTGTGCTGTCCAGACACAATTGTGTTCTACTTTGTTAATCTGTCTTCATCTTTTCCACAACGTTTTTGTCTTATCATTTGGTGTGCTCCATATGTTCTTGGCTCTTGTCGGGTTTTTCCTGCTTTACAGCACTTTGGCTCAAACTTTGTATTTAAAGTGCTCTATAAATAGAGTTGATTGATTGATTTATTGATAAAATTCAAGCATGACGGTCAGCAACTTCAATTCCAATTGTGCTTTTAATTATTTTCAATGAAGAAAAACCACCAACAACAAGAATTGGGTGTTTTCTATTAATTAGTTAAAGAATTAATAAATGGCCCTTGCTGCAGGATCTGCATGGACTCATGCTCTGTGTTGAGCCACTTTTTCTATGCTTGATAATGGCATATATAGCGGTTCAGTTTTCATTTGCGCACTCCCGTGTGTTTCTCTGAGACAGCTACAGTCAGTGAACAGTCTGCACTTGTCTGATCTACTCTCAGGTAAACCAAGAAACATCAAAACAGATGATAAAAAGTTTTTGTCTCTTTTTTCACCTGTTCCACGTACTATGGCTCACTTTATGTGTAACGGCTTTGTGCCTTATTTCTCTTCCTCAGTGATCTCTCATCGGTAAAGAGGCTGCCTTTAGGATAATCAGAAATAAAATATACCCATAATTACCTTAATAATAGCTCATTAATGTGACATCAGATGTGACAACAGGTTCTGTGTAATGGGAAATTCCCCAACATTTGCACAGCAGGTTTTTGTTTTCTTCATGTTATTTAGCCCCTCTTCCCATCTGCCTTAAAACTCTTTCACCACCATAGAACCACTTTGGTTAATCAGATGTGCACTGATCAGTTTCATAACTTAAAAAAATCATCCTGACTCTGCAGAAATAAAAGTCTCTGTCTCGCTCTGACTTCCCTCTGGTGTGAAGGCCGCACTGAGTGGCTGAAGGACAAGAAGATGTCAGCTGACTGCACCTGAGACCAATACCTTCATATGTTGGTGATCGTTAAAGTTTTGTTTGTTTGTAAAATAAGTAAGTTAATTAGAAAGCTCTTGTTTTTGCCTCAAAGAGTGAATAAATGCTGTAATACAATTTAAAATGCAGTTTTGACTGGGGGGCTGGGGGGTCCTTCAGGGTAGATCAAAAACATGCAGGGGGTCCCGGACCCCAAAAAGGTTGAGAACCACTGACATAGATGACACTTTGATTTTAGACAGGACATTAAATCCTGATAGTGATGCTGAAATAAGTTTCAAATGAGAAATTTAAGTTAAGTTTCAAATTGAGACTGATCACAAACAATTTAGCTTTGAAAATAATGTTGATCCTGTGTTAAATATCTACAAAGATTACATATTAAATGCTAAATATTATACTGAAACTCAATTAGATTGCCTTCATCTAGAGGGCTTCTCAGTGCTACATTTTAATAGTGGGAGCCTCTGTACTAATTTTGAGAAAATAAATGATTTTGTGCAATCACTAAAACACACGTTTCACATAATTGCCATAAGTGAGACTTGGATCTCAGACCATAGGTACGATAATTCTTTTCAATTGGAAGGTTACGATTTTTTTCAGTGCAAATCGGAACAATAAGGGAGGTGGGGGCGTTGTCTTTTTTGTACAAAAGACGTTCCATGTAAACAAATTGACTGCACAGTGGTAGATGATTTAATGGAAAGCCTCACAAATGAAATCGCTTCAGTACAATTTAAGAGCATTACTTTAAGTTGTATTTACCGGATACCTGGATCTTGTATTGAACAATTTACAACTACAGTAGTTGACCTTATCGGGGAAGTAGGAAACAAGAAAATGTTTTTTTGTTTATGGTGACTTTAATATTGACTTGTTAAAATGGAAAGAGCACAAGTTAACAACAGATTTCTGTAACACAATGTTCAGTTTTGTCCTCTGGCCTCTCATAGATAAACCCAGTAGGATTACTAAGGACACTGCCACACTTAATGAGGTTAATGTAATAACTTAAGTTCAGGAGCAGGACCACGCCACAAACCACACCTCCAAACAGCTGACAAGCCTACTTATACTCGACCATGCCTCATTGCTCAGTTTGTTTGCGACTCTTCAAGACAGACAGACAGACCGCGCTGCATGCTGATCGCATAAAACACTGAATCAAAAGCAACTTCTTACCATCGATCCCGAACTCCATATTCACTGTTCAGACCACGATTCACGATGAGCTTATTCAATAAGGCATCCTCCACTAACAGCAAGACTCTGACCAGATCCAGCCTCACAGTAGAGCCTCATGGTCCATGTACCGCAAACCAGCCATCTCAGCTCTCTGAACACATTAAGACCAACTCCGTGAGGTTCCAGGCCCCAACTTCACCGCCGATAACCTCAGACTGGAGAAAGCACAGACAGCGGTACTCTTCACACCACCCCTGTCACACAACTCGGACGAGCCAGTGCAGCTCGCCCTCATCTCGGCTGCCTCCTTGCTCACAGGCCGAATCAAATCGGACCGCTGTCCCCTCCACTACTTCCGCGATCAGGGGAATCCCATTTCACCGCACTGCGTCAATAAAGAACCAAGATTTCTCCATATCTCCTCATCGTAATTCGCCACAGAAACCAAGCATCCCACTCTTCCTGCTTCTGACCAGAGCCAATCACCGACAGCGACATCACGGAGCATCAACGCCTGGCTCACAGCCAGGCTCTACAGCTCACTCTGTCAGGAGTCAGGTCATATTACACTCACTCAACATCTCACCCTGCACTCACAGGCTCACAAATCCCTGTGCACATGCATCCTGCCTTCCTTACTTCCCTTTCACCTGTAAGCGGCGCCAAAGTGCGTCGAAATTTACAAAAAGCACAAACTTTTCTAATTTGGTCATATTGTTGTCAAAAAAACTGAAATGGGATGATGAGCCATCAGACCTACACGCTTGGCCAAAGAAAAGTTGGATTCCGAAAGAGCGCCCCCTAGCAGGAATGAAAAAGACAACTTTTGCATTTTCATGCACAGCTCCCACTCATTTACACAACCGAGGTCACAATGGCCTGAAAAAAATCACAAAAACCCTGAACTTGATCCAGAATCAATATTGTGATGCCTCGCCAAAGGGCGTGGCCGTGGCGGTGCAGCAAACAAAGCCTGTCATTTTGACTCTTATATTAGCCATAACTTTGGCTTACGTGGTCTCAGCTCCACCAAACTCTCGATGTTTAATAACAGTCTGACCCCGAACACATTGACACCAACAATGCCTTCGTATGTCATAGCGCCACCCAGTGGTAAAGGCAAAGGCATTTTTTCACATTTTGGACTATAACTTCTGCTATGTTGATGCAATGCATCCAAAAATTGATTCAGATTACAGTTAAGACATTGGAAAACATGCAAAAATTCGTCAGCATGTTTCTTGGCACTGCGCCAAGGTGGCGCTAGATAATTTCTCAAATAATTAGCAGCCTGGCATATTGCCTGAGTATGTCACACCCTGATGAAATCTGGTACACAGATCAGGAATGGGGTTTTCTTGAGAATTCCATTGTCAAATTAAAGACACACCTAAAAATACCTCCATAGCGCCCCCTAGAACATTTAAAAACATTCAGCACCGGCCCCTGCGTTTGACCCACACCTATAATATTTGGTGGACTTATGTAGGACTCTAAGAAGCACAACAAAGCCTCTTGGACCTATGGGCCACGCCCATCAACAAGTCTGCCATTTTACTTTGAAAATCAAAATCATTTTGCCATTTCCTGCCATTTTTCAGCTATTTAAAAAAAAAAAAAAAAAAAAGACTCATGTCCTAGGGATTTAATGCTATCAACTTGAAATTTCGATTCCAAGTACCCACAACAGTGTACTACAAAACTACTGGGCAACTTTGTAATAGGAGGTCTAGTTTTGAAATGCCACCTCCTCAAATAAAAGTGGTGCTTTTTGCAAGCACTGACAAATGCCTGCTTCTAAAGCAAACCGGTTACACTTTCCATGTACTTTTTCCTCCAGCTTGTAGTTGAGACCTGGAGCAACGTCATATTACAGAACCATGTGACTCCTGCAAAGGGCGTGGCCATGGCACCGCTTAGAACTTTTGTGTTTTCCAAATGCCTCCTTGGAAACACATAACTTATTCTAACTCTGCCATTCTTTGCCCAAGCACAACACATTCTTTCACATTTATTACACAAACACTCCTGAGCCACATGATATCAAAAGATGTCAGATATTTTGTAGCGCCACCCACTGGTAACAGGAAATGCAGTCATCTTTTCATGGCCTTCAGATCAAGCTGCATTGATTCTATGCAGCTAAGTCTTGTATATGACAGAGTAACTCCCATGGTGATGCTGTATTATGGATGTCAGTGAGTTTTGTGAAATTGCAACAAAGTGTAGCTACAGAGTTTCCCAAAAAATGGGAGTTCTTTGACACTGATTCAGAAATGTGCGAGCCTCATGAAAGTTGCTACACCTGTCAGGAGGAGCATCCTCATAATGCTTCCACTGTCAAAATGGGAACACACCCAAAAATGGCTCCACAGTGCCCCCTACAAAATTTCAAACGTGTAGCCCCACCCCTGTGCAACTTTTTTTAGGAGGCTTAGTTTGCCAACAGCCTTGTCTTGTGAATACGAGTGCTCTTTCATGTGGAGGAGGCATTTAAAACACACTGAAGTGTGTAAAAAAACCAGAAAGTTACTTTTTAGTTGCAATTAAAGTCCTGCAGGTTGAGGGTGTGTTTCATTTCATGTCTGAAGTCGGACAGTTGGAGCAGCGAGTTGGATGAAACCCCAGCACTGCCCATGACAGAAGATCACCTCAGAGGACGGAGGATCTTCAGTCACCCTGAGCTGAGCAGCTCTGATTATGAGCTGATGAACTCAGGGTGAGTGAGGATCCTCTGACCTTCTGTGACATGTCATTCTCTGGCCTTTAATCAGAGTTCAGAGGTCAATGAAACACATGATGAACCCTCCTGAAGGTCACACACACAGAAGCTACTGAAGGGTTTAATAAAGTCAAAGTAAAGATGTCTCATGTTCATTTGGAGGAAACAGAAAGGCATCAGAGCATTAATGAAGAAACATGTTGAGGGACATCTGTGCTGTGTGGAGCTGTCAGGATCAGTGAAGGTCACTTCAGCATTTCAACTCTTCTGTGTTTGCTTTCTGCTCTCTCTGTTTCTGTTGTTGATTCTTCAGACACTCTGAGTTTAACAATCTGAGGGACATTTAAAGACAGACAACTTCAACTTTAAACTGAACTGTTTTATTATTCCACATCAATCAGAACAACCATCACACACTGACACGTCTCCAACAAGTTCATGTTCAATCAATCAAAGTAAACATGACAATCAATAATCAAAGATCACAGACAGTAAACAGATATTACAAAAGACAACAGCAGAGTTTCAGTCCTTCAGTTCATTAACATCCTGCTCGTTTGGCACAGATGTAGGATCTGATGTTTGAACATGCATTATTCGCCCAACCGTCTGAAAAACAGAAGAATAAAAAAGAGCAGATTAATAAGAGTAAACAAAGAGGTGAAAGAAGAAAAGAGACAATGAGGAGAGAACTTCAGAGCTTTATTACAGTGACAGGATCATTGAAAAGCCAACATGTTTCTACCTCCAAGGTCTCAGTCAGGGCTGAGCTAACTCTGTAACTTTAAGGATGTCTCCTCACCTACTATTCTGCATTAAAAGAGAGCCACAACAATGTTAAATTTGATGAACATTTGTCTTAACCAAAACAAACACAATAATTTCTTGGCCCTAAGCATAATGATAAATCGGGAAGAGCAAATCTGAGGAGCTCCTTTCTTACCTTTTTCAATGCAAATTATTTTTTCCACCTTGATGAATTTAAGCAGTTCAGGGGGCAACAGAGGCTCCAACCTGATACTTGTAATGTGTAAAGTGTGTACCTAAAATATTGACCAATCTATCTATCTATCTATCTATATATATATATATATATATATATATATATATATATATATATATATATATACATATATATTTATATATAAATTCATATGCAGTGATGAACACCAAACTCTGGGGGCTGTTCTGTCTGAAGTCATGCACAAACCGTCAGTTTGTAGGTGGATACAGGGGTATGAAGCAGGGCTGTTTTGGTAGTCCCATTCATGATAACTGAAACTCTGTCCATCTATCCATATCCATCGATCCTGCAGAGACAAACAGAGAGTGAGGATGAACACCTCCATCATTGATCATTAAACCTGTGGTCCACCGTGTGGCTGCTGCCCCCTGTTGGGCTCCTGAGTTACTGCAGGTGAGCAGTCAGAGGTCTCTTACTATTGAACAGTAAATTAAAAAAAATATTCTTTTAAAATTAAAATCATGTTTTAAAGTCCAGTGTACAGACATGAACAGTTTCAGTGAGATGTACAAAGACCAGAGCAGATTTTCTCTCACAGTTGGGACATGAGAGTGAAACAGTTTTACACAGTTAAACACCACAAATATAAAATGACAACACTGACAGCAAATCTGACTGTGATGGATTTACTGCTGTTATTACATAATAATGAAGTCATGGACTTCTAAACAGGACTTTGAAGCTCCAGTTAAAGCTCCCTTACAGCAGATTCTTTGCTGCATTAATAATTAGGATTGGATCTGACAGGACACAGAGCCAAGATTGCTAACATGCTAGCTTCCGTTGTTAAACAGCTGATGCAAAGTTAGCTGACAGCCAGCTGATTGCCTCAAAGCTGCCATGTATAAATGCACTCAGACTGCCCTATTTGAGCTGTCTCAGCCTGCGTACTCTTCGCTGCTCCTGCTGCTAGCCGCTTTACAACCCTCCTCCACTCCAGCTCCTCCTTTAAGCCTTTTTCTGACTTAATCAGTGTGATGCTGACATTGAAGCTTCTGCTCTGTGAGAACTTGCTGCTTCTCTGCCTGCCCCGTGCTTTGCTTGTAGGCACTAGGAGGGCAGGAATGTGTGCTGTTCCTACCTAACCCCCAGATGGCAGATAGTCTGACTGCACAGGGGTCATTATGTGCTGCCAGTTACACCTCCAGTCTCTTTAATCAGTCTATTTCCACAGCCTGTGCCTCACTCATTCTGCAGGACCAGCAGCACACTTCTGTGCAGGATCAAAATCTGGAGTGAGGCCTCCACAATTGGCAGGTGGACGGGAGGGGAGACCCCCAACAGAACCAAACCGTGAAATTCACATATATGCTAATAAAGCTTCATGTGAATAACTGCAATAAGCTTGATTAAAAAAAAACTACTCAGGTGTTTTCTTGCCAAAGTGGTCCTGACAGACCTAGTGTTCACATTTAAGTTATTTTATGTTTTTATTTAAATTATGCTTATAAAAAGATGGAGGTCAATGTTGTATTAAATATGAAGGTTTTGTGATTAACAGAAGATTTTTAAAGTCTTTAAACTGGACAAACTCTTACTAAAGTTTGGAGAGGGCTGATTCCACCTGAACCAGACTCACCTGTGCATAGACACCTCCTAACCAGGCGCTAGACAGTTGAGAGGTTCTTGCAAGCTGCTGCAGGAGATCGTACTGAAAAGCGGACGGTGCTGAGGGCAGGTGACCACCATGATTATGACAGTCCTCCTGTTGGACACAAGGGGGCGCACAGAGACTCAGACAGACTGACTAATAACAAACCATCATGGACTCAAACATTCAGAAACAGCTGTTTTGAACATTTTGACCTGTGAACACGTCTGAAAAACTTCAAACAAGCAGAAGGAGCTGAAGTCTGATTGAGGAGGTTTACTCAACAACACGGTCTTCATGAACCACATCTGTGTCGACCATCTCCTCTGTTTGAGGACCATGTTTAAAATATCCTGAATGAATGAAGTTTATCAGAGGGCGTTCTCAGTCACAGATGATTATTGAGAAAAATGTAAATCAGTCTTTACCGCAGCTTCAATCCAATTCTTGGTTCTGAAGAAAACTTTGTAGCAGAAACCAGTGTCTAGGTACCATCCAATAGGACACAAAGTACAACGAGCTAAAGACGCACACAGAGAACAGGAGAAAATTATTTATTTCATCAGCAGATACTCAGTGCTTTTGGTTTAAAGTGATGTAAATAAAACATTCATGTGTCTCTAACTATGATCTGTATAACAAGATTGAGGACATGGCCAAAACACTCAGAGCGCCCCCTGCTGATTGCCTGCAGTACAGGTCGCTCATAAGCTCCGCCCCCTCCATGTTAACTGACGGGACACAGCTCAAACTATAAAATCAGTTAAATGTCTGTCAGTCGGATTTTCTATCCTCATGTCTGATCTAATCATGCAGATTTATTGTTCATTTTTCCGACATTTACTGTAAAGTTTATTTTCTAATCACATGAACACAAATGACAAATAAAACGTGATGTTACCTTCAGGACCCTCCGCCTGCTCAAACTCAGCTCCTGCTCAAACACAAAAAGAGAGTTTGGAGATGATAACGGGCAAAGAAAAAGGAAATCAGTAATTAATAATTTATTAAAACCGATAAACTTCCTCAATGACATGTTTCTGCTCTCCTCACCATCTTTGAGTTCAGGGACTAGATCTTCAGGCAGCTCCTGTTCTTCCTCTTTGACCATCATCCTCATCATCTCCTCCTGAGGCTCTGAAACATCTACAGCAGAGTCACAGACACACCCAGCCAACGTTAGCTTGTTCTGAAGGGAGCATTTTTTAATGTTTGTATAAAAATAATTTATATTTAGATTTTATGTAGTAAGAAAACATTTCATTAATGTTGAATCTACAAACTAACACATGTGCTGTGATCCTGCCTGATTTAGACAAAAACCATGATCATGATTATTTATTGAATATCAATAAAATCAAATTTATAACGCTAACAATGTCAGAGAGATGGCTGTGGAGGATTGTGCTCTCTGAGCACCTCTATTTTTTAATTAATACAGTGAAATATAACAAGTCTAATCACAAGCAACATGACAATAACATCAAATTTATAAATGTTTAAGTTATTGAGACTTCAATGAATATTTACTTGTCAAAAAAATTAATAAAGTATAAAAAATCCAAATGACTGAAGAGACAATGATCAGTTATGAAACTGGCCTTGACAAAAATGATGGTGCCCTTAACTCAATGTTTTGTTGCTCAACCTTTTGAGACAATCACTGCAACCAGGTGATTTCTGTAACTCTCAGTGAGACTTCTGCACCTGTCCACAGGTATTTTGGTCCACTCCTCTTGAGCAAACTGCTCCAGCTGTCTCAGGTTTGAAGGGTGTCTTCTCCAGACTGCATGTTTCAGCTCCTTCCTCAAATGTTCAATAGGATTTAGATCAGGGCTCATAGAAGGACACTTCAGAATAGTCCAATGTTTTGTTCTGAGCCATTCTTGGGTGTTTTTAGCTGTGTGTTTTGGGTCATTATCCTGTTGGAGGACCCATGACCTGTGACTGAGACCAAGCTTTCTGACACTGGGCAGCATATTTGGCTCCAGAATGCCTTGATAGTCTTGAGATTTCATTGTACCCTGCACAGATTCAAGACACCCTGTGCCAGATGCAGCAAAGCAGCCCCAGAACATAACTGAGCCTCCTCCATGTTTCACAGTAGGTACAGTGCTCTTTTCTTTGTATGCTTCATTTTTGTGTCTGTGAACATAGAGCTGATGTGACTTACCAAAAAGCTCCAGTTTTGTCTCATCTGTCCAAAGGACATTCTCCCAGAAGCTTTGTGGCTTGTCAATATGCATTTTGACAAATTCCAGTCTCTCTTTTTTATGGTTTTCTTTCAACAGTGGTGTCCTCCATTAAGTCCACTTTGGCTCAAACAGTAATGGATGGTGTGATCTGATACTGATGTACCTTGACCTTGGAGTTCACCTCTAATCTCTTTGGAAGTTGTTCTGGGCTCTTTGGTTACCATTCGTATTATCCGTCTCTTCAATTTGTCATCAATTTTCCTCTTGCAGCCTCGTCCAGGGAGGTTGGCTACAGTCCTGTGGACCTTAAACTTCTGAATAATATGTGCAGCTGTAGTCACAGGAACATCAAGCTGCTTAGAGATGGTCTTATAGCCTTTACCTTTAACATGCTTGTCTATAATTTTCTTTCTAATCTCCTGAGACAACTCTCTCCTTAGCTTTCTGTGATCCATTTCAGAAGCAATGTCTGATTTTCATTCGTTTTTTTTTCAGTAATTTTTGTATTTATTCTTACTTTTGTCAGTTTCAAGTTATTTCAGGAACAATAGTGGTTTTTTCTTTCTTTAATGGAAGGGTACCAACAATGTTGTCTATGTGTGTGTATATATATATATATATATATATATATATATATATATATATATATCACACACATACACGCGTTTGTGTGCAGTTTGTGTGTTTTCAATACTGACCTGCAGGCAGATTTTCTTTTTGAGCTGAAGCTGCAGAAACAAAAAATATATTTAGAGAGTTTATTTGTTTGCTTTTGAGTGATTGTGTATATGTGTGTAATTGTTTATAAGTTTGTGTGTGTGTGTTTGTGTATATGTGTGTGTTTCTTACCTGCAGATGCAGCACACAGCAGGATGCAGAGGACCAGCACAGGTGTCATGGTCACGATCAGCTGATTGTTGTTGTCAAAGTATCTTCAGTCTCACCTTCCAGGTAACTCTGATTTGATCGAGGTGATTAAGCCTCTTTTATAGTCACACGGGAGGCTGGAGTGGGCGGAGCCTCTGGAGGGTCACACTGTACTGATTGTGTCGGCATGTGAGCTTTATCAGACTTGTCCTTCACTTGGATTACATGGCTGATCATTGATCGCAAACTGATTGATGATTGAAAACGAACACTGATGCCAAACAGGACTGAAGTTTGATCCTTGACTTTATTGAGGACACAAACAGACAGATAAAAATCATGGTCTTAAAGAAGTGCCGCCAGCAGCACCAAACAGGCCCTCACAGCCTCAGGGATCTCTGGTTTGATGCATGTCGAGCCTCTGGCACGGCTCAATCAATCAATTGTTAGGATCCCTTGAGACTTGGCCCATTCATTTATGTCCATTATAGTGGACATTTTGTTCGCCTGTATCTTCCTTAAGTATTTAAAGTTACCCTATCAAGCCCGATATCATTCTGTAGAGGACATCCTGGGCTTTCCAGTGATGTATCATGTGATAGGTTTGCATGCTGGGAACTTCAGTTTTTTTTCTCTATCAAGATGGCTGACATACCAAAAAACATATTTTATGCAAAGAGGAGAGGCAAGTCAAATATTCTTTATTAATTGCTATTTTTTCAATGATAATTATGTGTTCTCATTCATTAACATGTCAATAACAATGTTTTTGCATCTGAGGACAGTTTCATTATTTCTGTTTTGATGTAACAGTCATTTAATGAATGTCAGCTGCAGTGGACACCAGGACCATTTTAATGTATTTCATGACTGCACATTGTTGGAGGAGAGAAAAGTGAACAGAGAGGATTCTACGCCAGATAATTGAGGAAATTGAGATTTGGAGCAGTCAGATGAGGAAAAGGATGAGGATGAGTATCTGTAAGTGATAGGTGAAAATGGTGGTGTAGAGGGATAGTATGGAAAGCCATTTGAGCATAAATTTGACACTGGTGGTATCAAATGTAGTTCAGCTCTGCTAGTGCTCAAATTATGAGTACATGTACTAAATTTTTTACATGATAATAAAAAACGGCCCAAAATGGAGAGTTTTCATTGCATTTGCGCCTTCCATTTACAAGAGAACGGTGCCCGGACGGTCTGAATCTGCAAACTTTTGAGAATAGAGTCCAGAGTGAAAAGTTTTGTTTGTTTTCGTATCTCTCTGTCCAAACAGTAGTCAGCATTGTTAGGGAAAACAGTGACGCACAGTACATGCGCAGTACTCTTTCAGATAAAGGTTGCACATACACCTAGGAACAGCAACAGCTGCCAAGCAACATGTGTGCTGCTAACTGTGCTCCGTTTGTGATCACTCCTCCAAAAAAGTGTGGATTTGCTGCAGCAATAGAGACGCACTTGTTATATTTTGAAAACGCAAAGGAATGTCTTTCCTTTTCCGGTGACAACATTGTGGTGTAAACAGGGCCTTAGTCAACTAGTCTGCAAGTAGACCTCACTCGCAAAGTCAAAAGGGTCACTAGTACTACTAGTACACTTAAAAATGTTCACGAGCACTACTGTTAAGCCTTACATGCTAATAAGGAGGTGGGGAAAAGCAAATTCAGGCTTCCCATTGGCTTTAAAAATACTACATCCAAACAGTGTGCTAAATTTGGTTAATAATCCCTCCTACTTCATTTACATTAGGTCTATTAGTACTACAAGTGAATCTTTTGTCTTTACTAGTACTACTAGTAAAGACTCCAAACGGTCATGGTCCTGGATTTCGAGGTCTATCAGGGCAAGAAAACATTCATGGGCCAAAGACTGGGAGATGGATTTGCAGTGTTCTAGCGAAACTTGTGTTCTTTGATCGACATTTCAGGCTTTTTTTTTTTTTTTTTTCATCAAATTGAATGTGTTCTTGTCTTTATATCGCTCTAAAGATATAATCTGCTCATTTTTTTCATCTTCTAAATTCAGTACTATTTTCAGACAAAAATCGTCCTGTTGTCCTCTTCAGTGGACATGCTGTGAAATTAAAATAAAAAATGTATTTAAAAAAAATAAAATTGTGAGTTTTTTTTTAGGCCCAAATAGATAGAAAATCACACAAAAAAAGAAATTGTAAGACACTTTTTTTCTTCAGTTCTCCATGTGGGCCAGGGAACAAAGAAGAGGCCTACATGTAGCTTTAAAAGCCTTTGTTTTGATGACTTAAGGAAAGGGCACCACGACTCCCCAGTCTCCACACCTAGGTGTGACTTTCAGTTTAAATCAAAACTTGGCACAGACATTGGCCCGAGCCAGGTAAACCCTGCTGAGACCCCTTATGACGTCATTCAGGCATAAAGGGCCAATGCCCATCCTTTTGGACCTGACGCAGATCACCTGGTCACACATCTGTGAGGATGAGCATCAACTTTGTTAAGAGGCCTAACAAAGCACCTCGTCCTCTGTCTATGGTTTTTCTGTGCTGCCACCGGACAAACCATTACCCCCCACCATCAGAAGGACATGAGGAGGACCGCCTGAACCCAGCTGAGGAGATCACCACAGCTTTTCTCAGGGTCTCTCTCTCTTTTTCTCTCTCTGTATTTTCTGATCACACACACATACACCTCCCTCACACCACACAGATCTTATAGGTGCCGTCCGGTGAGCACTTAATTTTGAATGAGGTTGCCTCAGTAACACGTGGGGCTCAAAGACCTCCCCCACCTTTCTCTCCTTTGTTCACACGGTGAGTCGCCATCTTGGCTCTAGAGGGGACAGGACACGTCAAACTACCGCCATGTTGATTCAAGACAAGCCCCCACATGATCTCATCGTCACTCTCTCTCCATCTCTTCCCCTCTCTCTTCTTGCTCCACTTTCACACACATACACACACAGACACACACGCTGCATCATTGGTGATTGCTTTTATTGCTGCTGCTGTGATTGGTTGTAATACTGCTGGTTGCTGCTGCTGCAGGCATTGCTTTCATTGATGCTGTCATCATCACACATTTATTCATTTTGTAGTAAGAAATAATTGTTTTGCTTTTGTTAGTTAAATTATAATAGTTTTGTAATAAGTAATGTTACTGTAGATAATTGTTACTTTAAACAAGCCCTGTTGTAATTGAATCTTTTGTTGTTTGTGTTTATTGTGGTTATATAATTGTGATACCTGCTAGAGTTATAACAATTAGTGCTCAAACTTTACCCTTTATCCACACCTTCTGAGACTGCATTTTGCTTTTGTCAATTTGGTTATCGGTCCCTGGTGACAGGGTGGTGCCCTTCAATTTATTGATTATAATCAGTATTTATCCATTTTAATAATTCTTGTTGATAATTAGTAATATTACTAATTAATTTATATTATTATTAATATCAATCGCCAGTAGCCATATTGCCCCTGTCTTTGTATAGCGCCAATTCATAACAAGTGTTATCTCAAGATACTTTACACACACACACACATATATATTTATATATATATATAAAATAAATATATATATGTATAATACATATATATGTATGTATATATACATATATACATAAATATGTATTATATATATGTATGTATGTATTTATTTACATATATATACACATATATGTATACACATATATGTATAATATATATGTGTATACATATATATGTATGTGTATATATATATATATATATATACATATAAAAAATACACATATACATATATATACAATATACACATCCAACACCCAACATGAATCCATATAGTCAATCATGAATCCCTCCATCATGGCGACAAGAAAAAACCTTCTGTTAAGCAGCAGGAAATCTTGAATGTGGACCCCAGTCTCATGATGAACAGCAAATCCACACGATGCTGTGTTGGGTGTGTGGGCAAAGGGAGGGAGGTAAGTGGAGACAAGTGGACTAAAGTAAGAACTAAAGTTAGTGACAGATCAATGGACCAATCATAGACCTGTCGTCGTCATATTTGTTTCTGCTGAATATAAACGTATCAGAGGTTAGCCTCTTGAGATGCTGCATCTTGCTTTCAGGAGGGTGCTCATGTCTGTGTGGTTGTGGTGATAATTTTATAGAAGTATAATCAATAGTTATCATACTGAAAATAAGAATTTATGGTAGTGACAAACTCATGGGTTCCCAAACCAAAAATGCGTCCCTACCATATTTGTCTCCATTGTGTATAAATGTATTAAAGGTCGATCTCTTGAGATGTGACACTCCTTTTTCAAGAGGGACCTCATGCCTAGCCCGGCTGCATTCTGTGTCTTGATGAAATTTTTATTTTAACAGGAAATAGTCAAACATTTTGACACAACATGCAATGATAACACACAGGGTATCGGATATGATCACTGAACAAGGTTAATGAAGTCAGACTCAAAGCCACCCCCCTGATAAATGCAACCTGATCACCCTTAGCACTTTTAGTTCTTTTGAGCACCTTGCTTTTATTATTAAACTGAAGACCCTCTGTTATTTTTAATCATCTATAGACCCCCAAAGACAAAACTGTTTTAATTCCAGAGTTTTTAGTTTTTATCCCATTTTATATGAAGATACGACAAAATTCTTATTTTAGGTGTTTTTAATGTACATGTCTGTTGTCCCTCACAACCCATGACTGTTGATTTTAATGAAACTCTTTTAATCTAACTGAGGCAATACAGGAAACAACCCATGTAAAGCAGCAATGTCTAGATTTGGTTTTATTTACTGCCTTAGGCCTGGTGAGTTTTTAACAAAGAATATACAGAGATGCGCAAAATTGTTGGTACGCTTCCGTTAAAGAAAGAAAAAAACAATGGTCACTGAAATAACGTGAAAGTGACAAAAGTAATAATAAATAAAAATTTACTGAAAATTAACTAATGAAAATCAGACGTTGCTTTTGAATTGTGGTTCAACAGAATAATTTTTAAAAAACAAAAAAATGAAACTGGTCTGGACAAAAATGACAGTAGCCTTAACTCAATGGGCCCTAATTTCCTGGCACAACGCAGGGTGGCGCAGCCTGGCCCACCACGCGGTAATGTTGTCCGGCGCACCGCTGTGCGAAGCCAATTTGGAAATTTGGTAGACTGGCTGCACCGAGATGGGTGTGACGGCACACCAGGGGGAGGTGTCGACAGATTCAGCTTGGCGCCGTGACAATTTCGTGCCAAAAAAATGCACGGAAGGTGCGCTGAAAGCTCGCCAGCTCCCATGACCTGTGACTGTGACCAAGCTTTCTGACACTGGGCAGCATATTTGGCTCCAGAATGCCTTGATAGTCTTGAGATTTCATTGTACCCTGCACAGATTCAAGACACCCTGTGCCAGATGCAGCAAAGCAGCCCCAGAACATAACTGAGCCTCCTCCATGTTTCACAGTAGGTACAGTGCTCTTTTCTTTGTATGCTTCATTTTTGTCTCTGTGAACATAGAGCTGATGTGACCTGCCAAAAAGCTCCAGTTTTGTCTCATCTGTCCAAAGGACATTCTCCCAGAAGCTTTGTGGTTTGTCAATATGCATTTTGACAAATTCCAGTCTCTCTTTTTTATGATTTTCTTTCAACAGTGGTGTCCTCCATTAAGTCCACTTTGGCTCTATCAGTGTTAGATGGTGCGATATGATACTGAAGAACCTTGACCTTGGAGTTCACCTCTAATCTCTTTGGAAGTTGTTCTGGGCTCTTTGGTTATGATTCGTATTATCTGTCTCTTCAATTTTCCTCTTGCGGCCACGTCCAGGGAGGTTGGCTACAGTCCTGTGGACCTTAAACTTCTGAATAATATGTGCAGCTGTAGTCACAGGAACATCAAGCTGCTTGGAGATGGTCTTATAGCCTTTACCTTTAACATGCTTGTCTATAATTTTCTTTCTAATCTCCTGAGACAACTCTCTCCTTAGCTTTCTGTGGTCCATGTTCAGTGTGGTACACACCATGATACCAAACAGCACAGTGACTACTTTTCAGCCTTTAAATAGGCAGACTGACTGATTACAAGCTTGAAGACACCTGTGATGCTAATTACAGGACACACCTTAGTGTAACATGTCCCTATGGTCAAATCATCTTCAATCTTTTCTAGGGGTACCATCATTTTTGTCCAGACCAGTTTCATTATTTTGTTTTTTTAAATAATTCTGTTGAACCACAATTCAAAAGCAATGTCTGATTTTCATGAGTTCATTTTCAGTAAATTTTTATTTTTTCTTACTTTTGTCAGTTTGAAGTTATTTCAGTGACCATTGTGGGTTTTTATTTCTTTAACATGAGGGTACCAACATTTTTGCACACGTCTGTATGTGTGTCAGATCACAAACTGGTTTTGTTCTCCATGGTTTATCCCAACTTTCTTTTATTGATCAAACTCCTCTTTGGGGTGTGTAATCCAACATCTGCTAGCAAGTTTTCAGAGCTTTTTATTTCTGCATCATGGCCTTGAATCCAGATTTTAGTCCAGTTTTTAACACAGAAGAGCTTGTCTCTCTTTTTATTCATGCTTGTAGAACCATCATGAACTCTGTCGCCCCTCTGAAATTAAAAAGCTCAAACAAAGAAACCCAGCCCTGGCCTACAGAGTCCACACATGAACTGAAGAAAATTATGTAGGAGAAATGATTGAAATGGAAGAAGACTGGTTTGATGTTTTTTCATGAAATCTGAAGAGACTCCATGAAAAACTACCAGAAGGCAGTTAAAGTTGAAAGGGCAGCATTTTAATTCTGATTTGATTTTAGCCGATCACTCAAACCCCAGAGTTTTATTTAAGATTTAAGATTCCCTTACTCACCCCTCCCCCTCTTATTTGCTTCTCGAGAGACCCGTCAGCAGTTTTTAATTCATATAATTAACAAGGTTATGGATATCAGGCATCAGATCACTCCTCCAGATCAACATGTACATGCTAGTAGGGAAGTTCTTAGTTATTTTAAACCAGTGTCCTTACCCCCCTTATCTGACATTTAATCCCACTTGAAACTAGCTGCGTGCAGTTTTGATTTGATCCCCACCAGATTTCTCAAAGAGGTTTTTAACACAGTTGGGCCCAGCATTTTATCCATTATTAATAGTTCCCTGTCAGAGGGTGTATTTCCCTCTGCTGTTAAACTCACTGTGGTCCAACCCCTGTTAAAGAAACCAAACACTGACCCCTCTGATTTTAACAATTTTAGACTGATTTCAGAGAAGTTTTAGTGAAGGTGGTTTCTACACAGCTTTTACGTTTTATATAAAACAACCTCTTTGAGAGATTTCAGTCTGGTTTTAGAGCAGGTCACAGCACTGAGATGGCCCTCCTAAGAGTGACCAATGACCTTCTGTTAGCAGCAGACAGAGGGGAGGGCTCAGTTTTAATTCTTTTAGATCTCAGTGCAGCTTTTGACACAGTTGATCCTGCCATTTTAATCAAATGTCTTAAAAACTGAGTGGGTATCAGGGGCACTGCACTTAGCTGGTTTCAGTCGTGTCTTTTATAGTGAACCTTTGCGGTCACCATAGGCAGTCATAGCTCCTCTAGTTCTGCCATTTACATGCTGCCCCTTGGCCAATTAATTCATCGCCACTAAGTCTCCTTTCTATAGACGACACACAGATATACCTTCCTTTGAGACCTGAGGACCACGAGGCCTAGCTGCTGCCATGGACTGTCTTAGTCACATCAACTGTTGCATGGCAGAAAACTGGCAAAAAACTCAGCTAAGAGCCCAAACATCCATAGACTCTCGGGAAACACTGATGATGTGCCTAAATGTGTGCATCAGAAACTGCTACAACAACTAAATAAAAGAAGGAAATCATTTAGCTGCCTGCATGTTCATGTTCAAAGTCATACTGTAGAAAAGATCTGACCTTGTGAGGTCTGATCTGAACAGATATGGTCTTTCCTCTAGAGAATGACCTACCCTAACCCTGGACTGTATTATCACCAGGACAGTACAATATGTGTGTACCAGCATCAGACATTTAGTACTATCCTGGTAATAATACAGTCCAGTGTAAGAACAGGAACTGACCTGAGTAATTGAAATGCAAGAATATCAATATCGTGTCAGGAAATGGCTCAAAGGGTTAGGTTGGGTATTTTAACCAGTGTTGGGCCTGAGCAGTCTAAATGGTTCATATGGTTCTGACTCAGGGGTTAGAAATCAGACCTGTATCAGAGGACCTGAGAGGTCTGGATGGTTCACAAGGTCAAAGGAGGTCACTGATGTGGAAGCCAGTCTAAAGACCTCTGAACTGGAGTGATGGTCCACTTCTTTTGGTCCTGGTGAGGACTAGAGCAGCAACGTTCTGGATCAGCTGATCCCTGTGACTGGGCCAACAGTAGATAACATCATTATTTGTGGGGTTCAGAAAATGTCCCGTGATCATCGTCATAAAGACGAGCCTGTAGTTTCCAGTTTAATATTTCACCTTTAACTAGAGTGACCTGCAGCCTCATTTCATATCACATTAATAAACCACTGGACAGATTGGAAAGTATCACTTTATATCACCAAGATTAAAAAATGTACCCATTATAGGAACCAATATGATATAACTGATCACCAGGAAAACACATTTTATTTTCATTATGCAACCAGTTGTATAATGACCATTAATCTTCAATGTATCCTTATTAATCATCAACATGATATCAGTTACCTCAGTGATATGAGTTCATTGGCAGCTTCATGGACTAAGGCACAAAAATGCTGCTCACATGGATTCACATATGAAGAGCTGAGCCTCAGCAGAGTGTGGATGTTCACACATGAACACAAGTTTGGGACATGGATGTGTCCATCTTCTCTCAAAACATGCCCGAGGTCAGAATGGGATCCAATCAACTCAAACTATCCCCACAGTCAGAGAAGTGTCAGTCATGATGGAGGGATTCATGATTGGCTATATGGATTCATGTTGGCTGTTGGATGTATATATTTGTATATATGTGTATATGTGTATTTTATATATGTATATATGTATCTATGCATATATGTGTATCCATAATATGAAGAGCTTTGTGCTCTATTGTAAAGTGTCTTGAGATAACACTTGTTGTGAATTGGCGCTATACAAATAAAGATTGATTGATTGATTGATTGATTGATTGATTGATGTCAGTGTTGATCTCCAATTGTGCTCAATCTGAGACCATGATCCTCATGGGAGTTGTATTGAAGCACGATGATTTCATTGTAGTAGCTCCTGAGTGGTTCTGGAGCAGTGTGTGAGCAGGGCAAAGGGAGAAAATGGTGTGTGTGTGTGTGTGTGTGGGGGGGGGGGGGGGGGGGGTATGTGTGTGTGTGTTGTGTTGGCGGGGGGGTCGAAGGCAGCTTCAGCATGGTGCAGAGAAACTGGGCTCAACCTGTGGCCTGTGAACCAACTATGGCCCTGTTACTCATTCAGTTGGCTGAGTCAGCCAATTTTAATTATCAAGACAGTAGCTGTAATGATGGAAACAAGACAGACTGGGCTACGTAAATGTGTTTTTCTGTAATAATCATATATTCATATATTATATATATTATTATATATATTCTTTCTCATTTCTCAACTTATGAAGCAAGTTTAAAGCAACAAGTTTACCAAAGGGAAGCGCCTAAAATCGCTGTATATTGATACAACACAAGACTGATACAAAACAAGAAGAGGGAGGAGGTGAGCATTTAATATAGGACAGAGAAAAGGGGGGCACAGCGGTGCACGTGCTTCACAGCAAGAGGGCTGCTGGACAACAGCCAAGTTTATAGTTACATAAATCTGTTACTGATGGTTGTCTTAGTTAATTTGATTCACTTTTTCCTGACTAAAGCTTCAAAAAAGGCCTTTACAGAAATTATTATAGAATAACACAACTACTACGTCCTTTAGAAAATAGAATGAAGCTAATTATTAAAGCCATTGTAAAAATATTTCTCATTTTCTACATCAAAATAGTGGCAAATCAGTCTTCAATACATGATAGGTGATTTTTCTCTTTATGGCTGCAGTTTGTGAAAATCTGAAATGAATTTGTTGACAGCACTGAGAGAGGAGGGCGAAGCCATTTTACGTCCATTGTCTGATTGTCAGAGGAAGCCTGGGAACACTGTTGGAGTCAATCGGTGGATGCAGGCAGACAGTACATAGCCAAATGGGAGGTAAGAGGTTATCCAAATGAGAGGTTATCCATCATTATTCATTTCTGGGTCATGGGGGCTGAAGCCTATCCCAGCTGGCATTGGGGGGTACACCTTGAACTGGATCACAGGTCAACATCGAGAGACAGACAATCATTCACACTGACAACTAAAGGGAATTTTAGAGTCACCAATCAACCTCATGTACACACAGATAAAATGTTTTGGGTGCCCAGAGGTGCACATTTTTCAAAACTGGTCCCAGTGTGGATAAACCTTTATGTGTACAAATCTACGACCATAGAGAGCAACAAGAGGACACAGAGGACAGCAGATGCCATGTTTGTTTACATCTTCATGTTGCATGAGCATCCTCTTTGTCTTCTCTGGTTTTGGTGTCTGTCTGCAGTGGTGTTACAGCACCACTTACAGGCCAGTCAATTTAAAATATCGTTTTTAAGAAGTGTCTAAATGAAGAAAACCTGATAAAACCTGTCATGAAAGCATTAGACGAACCTTAAATATTTTCAGTATTTTCAGCGATAAACTCCCTTTGGTAGTTTATCAGCAATTCAAATCAAATCAAATCAAATCAAACTTTATTTATAAAACACTTCATACATCAAAAATGTAGCACAAAGTGCTATACATGTTAAAAACAGTCCAATCCAATCCACTTTATTTGTATAGCACATTTAAACAACAAAAAACGTCTCCAAACTGCTGTACATAGAATCAAACAGTCTCCATCCCCCCATCCCCCCATCACCATCCCTCCACCCCCCTGTTTAGACTCCAACCTCGCACATACACACACACTGTAAAAAAGAAAAAAAAAACTGTAAGAAAACGGTAAAAGCACTGGCAGCAAAGTTTGCAAACGGATACTGTAAAATTACAGTCAAACACCGTAACAGAACTACGTAAAATAACTGTAAAAATACAGGACTAGATTTTACAGTCAAAATTAATTAAAATACAATGTTTCATAGTAAATAAATGCCATTTTACTCTGAAACAACATATAAATTCAGTCAAAACACATTGAAATCAGATTCCTTTCAAATGAAGTTCTGTAATTTCACACTATAAATTATTTATTTTAGGAAACAGTCAAATCTATCTACAGTAATTTCATGTTAAAATACATGTACAATAACAAAGTTATAATGTATAAAAACAAACTCTGATCATAAAACTAAAGATAAATGTCTAATTTACAGTATTAATATGCAATTTTTAGAGAATTAGTAGGTTAAAAACAAACACTGGACACTGCAAAAACAAGCCAAGTACATTATAAATACATCAAAATAGCTACATTTAAGGCCAATCTCTGTAAATAAAGAATATTTAGCAGTTTTTCCCATGGAATAGCCTGTACTTTCACTGTATAAATAATTTATTTTAGGAAAACAGCTAAATCTGTTCACAGTAATTTCATTTGAAAATACTTTTTTTTACATGTACAATGACTGAGAAATAACGTATAAAAAATACTATTTTTAAATGCATTAAGCCAATGAAATCTCTGCCCATTTACAGTATTAATCTGCAATTTTAAAGAACTATGAGATTTTAAAATGTGCATTACACAATGGAAAAAAGCAGAGTCCATTAAATATACATCAAAAGTAGCTTTATTTAAGGCCAATCCTTGTAAATGAACGGTATTAATTTTGTGAAACAGTTTTGTCTATACTGATTTGCTGTGTAATTGTGGTTTCCCCAAGGAAAAATACAATGACACAATGTACAAAGAAAATACATACCTTTAATCAAAAAGTAAAGTCTGCACATTTACAGTATTAGTTACTTTAAAGAACTGGATGATGGAGCACTGTAAATCAAAACACATACAAAACAGATATATTTAAATATCTGTAAATTTAAGATATTAAACAGTCATTTTAGTAAACTGAACAAATATTGTTAAAAATGATCATTTGACTGAAGAACAAGGATAGTACTTTATTACACTTTGAAACAACTAAGAAACAGGAATATTTCAGTATTTCTAACCCTTGGCCCAAATATGTTTTCAGTCATGATCCCTAATAGTGGAAACCAGATAGCTCCGACTTTCCAGTAACACTGGAAAGCCCTCTCCTGTTCTGCATCAACATCAACATAAGAAACAATCTAAGAATATTTTTCAAAACATGACATGACCAGGATAATCATACTGTGATCAGTCTGTTATCTTGAAAAGCATTGTTTGAAAAAAATAAATATAAATAAATAAATAAATAAAACTATGTCAGTTAGAGGCGCTGGAACTACATCCACATGCGAGAGGGGAGGGAGCCGCCTCCGTCTACTGTACAAGGACGTAACCTACAGTAACAATGGAAGCTAGCACTGTAATGTAAAACTCTCTTTATATCAGCTGGAAAGGGCATTGTTAGTGAGCTGACATCACTAGTAGACTTTTTGTAGACTTGTGTTACTCACAGAACAGAAACGTCCTTAAAACCCCAGTCTACATGTATTTCCTTGTCATAGCTATATTGGTGGCACATAAAAAATACCTGTGGTTAATCACTGCACTCTCATATGGACTCCGCTCAGGGAATGAAGCCAAATCATGTCATGATTACATGCAATAACATTTGCTAACATTACATGAGCATGGCAGGATGCTTGATGTGAAATCACAGCAAAAAGCATTTAATTGCCAGAATTCACAATATTTATAATATAAGCACAAACTTCCACTCTCTGGCGGGCACATAATGCGAGTGGCGGAGATGACAGCACCTGCTGTCGGCGGGATGGAGAAGCCGGCAGTGGGTACATCATGCTGGTGGCCAGGATGGCAGCACACTGTCGGCAGGATGAACTCTCCACAGTAGCTCCTCTGGACAAAATTGATCCACCGTTTCCTTACTTCGTCGTCAGTAATAAACTTAAATAAGCTAACGGAGATGTTAACCCTGCATGCTGTGGCATCCAGGAAAGATGCACGAGCGACGTGGAGGAGACATGACTGGTTAGCTGACTGGTTGACCGGTTAGCTAGCTGCAAACTATCATAACAGATGCTACCCGAGACTGGGAGTGGGAAAACCATCAAAGCTAATGTGCTGAATGTATTCATACAGCTGAAGCAGCAGGGGCGGGGTTATACTATTGGTGGCTCCATTATGTAACGCGGCCATGATTTCTGACCCGCCCATTAAATCCAGAACACAGAAATTCTGAAGAACAGTTTGTGAAGCCTAGCTCCACAATTCAATTCTTAATGGTTGAATGGCTTTCACATGCTTTAAGGAAATACATTTATGACCTATTTAATGTGTTTAAAAGAAAGTGGCTGAATTTTTGCTTTACATAGACTTTAATTGTTAAAAGTATCCCACTGCAAACTCTTTTCATCTATGACACCATAAGAACTACCTATAATGACAGAAACCATCTTTAAAATAAATAAGTAAGTTTCGTGTACTATGAATTTTTCTTAGTTTGGCCCACATTTAACCAGACAACATAGAGAGGGTGGGCTTTATGTCCCATACTACAGCAAGACAACAGGGGGCGATTGAGATGTTTTGACTTCACTTGACATCCCATTTCCTAAACCAAATCTAAACAGAGCTAAATGTCTGGTGGATAAAGCTGTGTGGAAGACCATAATCAACTGAACGTAAAGAAGACAAACATGGATGTCTATATTTGTTATAAGGAAAGTAAACATTGTGTATGTATGGATGGATTTTTCCAACTGAGTGAAAAAGCAACGTGTCCCTGTGGGGAAATTAAAATCTGACATGGGTTTTGTAACATGAGAATCTACTTATTGCCTGTCATGTGCAATGAGAGTAATTTGAGATAATCTAAGCACAGGAACAGCAACAACATTTGGACTAAAATCATGGCCATTAAACTTTGTAACTAAATCTTGCAAATGAAACAAATATGAAATTATGTCAGGATACATTCTATGTGGGCAATACATACTGTGTGTGAGAAACTGTTGTCAGAGCATTTCAAACTGTCTAGAAACAACCCTGTTTATGAGTTCTGTTGAAGAACTCAGTTGAGACTCCAGTGATAGTTTTTCAAAATTAAGTTATTTGCAGAGCAGTGTCACATTTCATGAGTTGAGCACAATTCTACCTTCTTGTTTTTGGTCCGTAAACATGCGCAAATATAGACTTTGTGTTTCATACAATAAAATTTACATTTGAAACATCTATAAAAAATAATAATAGATCATAATTCTGAAGGGATAGCTTATATTTTGGCTTGGCGTGGCGTGGCGTGGCGTGGCGTGGCGGTGCGCCACAATCATTTACACGTCGCAGAAACCCTGGGGTATGGAATTAAGATTGATGAGATTAACAATTCATTTAAATGATTTTAGCAAAAGGCTGCAACATTACAATGTGAAAAAAACTGAAGGGGTCCCATTTTATCTATTTTAAAACTTAATAGGGCCATGAAGGCACATCAAGGGAACATAGAGGACTATTACACAAATACCACACATAATTTACAGCACAACCAAACACTATCATAGTATGTCATTGTCCCTACCTGATGAAACTTGAGAGGGAATATGATTTGTCTTCTATTTTCTATGTGTGTGTGTGTGTGTGTGTCTGTGTGTGTGTGTACTCAATTATGCTGCGCAAGGTGAAGTGTTGAGGAGTTTGTTTTCTTAGCCAGATGACTCTTCTACAGCAGGTACTGTCAGTGCTAATGAAGAGAGAACCAGGTCATTGTTTCCATTAGAGGATTCTTAAGGATTTTTTTTTATTTTAAAGTATATTTCACATTAATCATCACTCACCTCAGGTCTGCACAGTTACAGCAGTACATGTCTGCCTTGTGATCCACACTGAGCATTGCTAGCAAAGCCAACAATGTGCCACCTTTCTTCCAAACTAAGAGAGACACAGAAGAGCAGAAATAAAGAGTGATAAATATTCCCTTTAGAGATTACACTCAGCACATTACTCCACTTCTATTAACATTATGTTCTTAAAAGTAAGATTTGCTCAATTGAAAATATCAAAATCATCCTGTTGTCACTTTGTCTTGTCTTGTGTTGTTCTGTGTGTCTACAATACCAGGGAACTCCCTCACTGTAAACTGAATTTACCCAAGGGTACAATTAATATTCTGAATCTGAATAACGCTTCTCTTTTCAAAATACATTCATGCAGTTATATACTCAGTTTTACAGAGGACTCAAAATGGTCTTACCTTCTCCAGGTCAAACTCTCCTTTTACAGGCATGACATCAATAAAAGCGGCTCTCACACACATATGGGGAAACAGGAGAAAACAGTTAGTCTGGCTGTGTCCAAAGCTAATAAAAACTAACAAATTAACATGTACCAAAAATCATTTACTTCCAAAACGTAATTTATCTTTCTAGTCATCATAGGCTAGCTGCATCTCTGGTGATAGTTTTACCAGTAGGAAAAACGTTATTTGTACTTACTACCTCCATGGAAATAGGGCAGCAATTCCACTCCAGTGAACCACAGTCTTGTGTCTCATTGGGTCGAGTAGTCATTATCACTAGGAGTTATCCTCTATCATATATTAGAGCAGCACGGCAGAACTTTTGAGCCTTCAAATATTCTCTCCAAAGTCTGTTCAGTGGAGCTCAGCGCTGTAACAGAGAGAATGGCCCCCCCACCTTCCCCCCACAGACAGGGACACATATCGTAAGATGCTACGAGAAGTGCAAACTGCTTTACGGCACTACGCGAGATTTGGCTTCCAGCTAAAGAGGCCGGTGTTTTGCATGTAGTAGTAGCAGCCATGGCATCAGCAAAGCGTGTGAGGAGGACTCTTTCTCCAGATTCAAGGGCCGAAAAGAGACTATCGGACAACACAAGGAACAAAACTAGAATTAACATTGGAGCCCACTTTGCTCGGTGGCGAGAGCGTCGGGAGATGGAAAATTACAAGACGGACGCCGAGCTTGCAAAGTTACTGCTGGAGAGGTACGTTATGTTTTCGCCGGGTTTTCCCCCGTTATCACTTGGTTTCAGTCGGTGGTTGCTCCGTAGCATTGCATGCTTTGTGTAACTTGGCAGACGTTGTTTTGTCACTAAATGCTACCAGCGGTTATTTGCTGGTGAGTTTCTCAGATTGCTGGAGATATTCATGGCACCGTGACGCTCGGTCATTCACTATTTCACTATTTCTTCTACGTCGTCCTGTCGACTCGCTTCTTCCGTCTCTGCATGTCAACAAATGCACGTGAGGCGTTGTGTTACCACAGTGCAATTACACCCAACAACCAGAGAGGCCCCTCGAGAGCAGACAAACCTGAATCTTACATAGTGGGGCTTTTAATATGTTACATGTCTCCATTTTATTTTATTTTTTTTATCCAGAGTTGGAAAGGAGACACAGGAGTCAGGACTGGATCTCTGGATCTTTACTTGGCAACTTTGGCTACTGTTGCAACAGAAGGAAACACACAGACATTGTGAACCCACATTTCACTACCTCAGTGAAACATTTAAGTACAAATGAATTAATTCACATTCAGCAGGCATTTATATCATTTAGTAGCAATAACTTGCTCACAGCTCTTTGATCATCCACTCAGGATGGAGGATTGAGTTGAAGATCAGCTCAAGCCCAGTCACAGACACTCAGGATATTTTTATTCCTATCAGCTATTGGTTATTCACACAGACACCATGAACTGTGTGTGGCTTGAGCTCGAAATTAGCGAGGGGAGACAGCAGTGATCAGGCTACCTTGGCATGTCAATGCTAGAACGAAACTTATTTAAAAACATAAGTGAATGATTTTAGGTCTCTGCGGGGCTCTCTCAGGACGAGTGGCATATGACACGGAGCAACATACAGCAGTTTGACCACATTGAAATCACGAATAACAACTTTTAAGAGCGTGTATCACCGAGACAGCACTATTACGAACTACCTCTGGCCATGTTAGGAAACGTTTTTGCCAAAAGCGACCATTAACAACTGACAGTTAGCCGCCTGGTCATAAAAGGTTAGCTACCTGCTAACAATAGCCAATGTGACGGTAGCAATTTATCAGAGGGATGCTAACGTTAGCTTCAAAGCTGTCCAACCGATGTATGACATATTGAAATTATCATTCACAACACATGCATTATCTGGGACACTTACCTAAAACAGCGTTTGGTTGACATGTCCGCTGTGGCTTTAGTCAAGGTAGGGCCAGACCAGCCGTAGTCTCATACCATTGAAACTCATGCATCCAAGAAGGGGGTCTTTCACATGACTCATGACCCGCGCTGAACCTGATTGGACGGACACTAACCCCAACCTTTTGTCATTCTTCAAACTTGTCAACAACTGGCAGATTATTGGCTTATTCAGCAGGGTAGTCATTATGGGCGGGACAAAGCAAACTGGAAAAAGGCGCCAACTTTAAAATCTGAATCTAGTCTTACTGCATGAATTAAATGAAGCAAATAATGAAAATATATAGATATAGATATACAGATTTATAACCAATAGAAGGCAATTGACTTTTAAACTGTCTTCATACAGTAATGTCCAGTAAATTTCTTTTTGTCTGTAAAATACTAATTTCTTCTAAAAAAACAAAAATCACTTACAATGCATACTTAATGACCTACAATGTTATGGAAACAAACTAAAGATTTCTGAAATTTAATGTACATTTCTTCATTAATAGGAAAGATATGTAGAATGACATCACATATTATGTAAAAAAATATTATGAAAGAAACATGTTAAATTACCTTTAAGAAAACATAATAATACTGATGCAATATGTTATGGTTAATTTCTTGTAATTCTAAAGATTAATCTTTAATTAATGCTAGTATCCATTAATTTACAGGTATTACATTGTCTTATGGAAAACGGTAATAAACCTGTAAAAAATACAGAAAATCGTATGAAAAATTACAGTTAAAGATCTACAAAAACAATAAGTTGTCATAAAAAAACAATATTAATGTAAACTAACATTATGGTTAACTAACTGTGATTTAAAACATAAAACCTAAAATTACTTAAAACTACTGTAAATCTACTAGCATTTCGTTGTTTTATTGGAAAACAGGAAAAATCTGTTAAAATTACATAACATCGCCTATAAAATTACATTTTTTTAAACACACAAATGCATATAGATAACATGATTTTAAAAGTGTGATCTTAAAGCGTGTGGCTGAGTACAGAGGAGCCAGGTCAGGAAATGCCAGGAGGCCGACTGCACTGGGTGCCACTCACGGCCCGGGGACAGGATGCCTCTACCCGGGCGCGCCTCGCTACAGGGCCAGCAAGGGGCCCACAGCAGCAAAGCAGTGCTGCAGACCCCCCACCTGGCCAAGATGATGCCCACAAGACAGAAACAACCCAGCCAGAGCCAATTACAGCCCCCAGTGCAGGTGGCCCCCACTGAGGAAGCACTGGAGATATGGAATAAAAACATAAAATATAACATATTATATTATATAAACATATAATATAACATAGGCTAAGAGTCATAAAACTAACTAAATAAGTAAAGTTAAATAAAATACTAATGAATGGCTAAAATATCATAAAAAGAAATAGAATGAAAAAAAAGTAAAAACAGGGCTAAGATATATAAACAAATAAAATAAAATGAAAATATACATAAAAATTCCACAGATGGGAACAGCCAGCCAGCATTAGAAAAACATGCTGTAAAATCCAGTTAATCTCACAGACTCAAGAGTAGATCATTCATTTTCCATCATTTTGCCCCCTGCTGACATGATCCTGCATCTCTTAGTTAAGTTCCCTCCTGTGTTTTCTCATTTCATGCTTGTCTTGGGATTCCTGTTACATTTTGAAATCACTAACCCTTGTTTCCATCTGTAGGTTTTGCTTCCTGTCAAGTCCTGTCTCGTCACACCTGTCTGCTGATTGTTCCTCCACAGCGGCGTCTAATCACCCTTGATCACCTCAAGTATTTAACCTTATGTCTTCCTTTATCCTGAGCCAGTTCATAGTGCCTCAGTCTCGCACCAGCTTTCTTTTTTGTCTTGTCTTAAGTTTTACCTACTTTGATTATTGACTTAGTTTTTGACTCATGATTTGGATACTGTCACCTTGGTCTGATTGATCTTTTGTGTACCATAGTTTGCCTGGTAAATAAACCTCTTGTCTGTTTGACTCCAGTTCTGTGTCGTGCATTTGTGTCTCTGAGCCTCGTCTTATTACACCTGCCATTGAGGATAACATTTATGTGGCCGTCTTGTTCACCACAGTGGCCATCCCTGGTGTGAAGTTTGGTTGAGAGGGTGTGCACAGCATTACTGCACCAACGGTTTAGCTTCAGCAATGCTCCAAAGTCTCATCTGATAATGACACTTATAAATATTATATATATATATATATATATATATATATATATATATATATATATATATATATATATATATATATACACACATACATACATATATATATATATATATATATATATATATGTATGTATGTGTGTGTATGTATATATATATATATAGCCTATATATATATATATATATATATATATATATAAAGAGAGAGAGAGAGTTATAGATGTATAGATATAGATATCTATATTTAGATATAGATATAGTATCTGTTATTCATCAACAATGTGTGTGTGTGAGTTTTTCATACTCAATCTCATCTATTTTAAGTCATTTTTATTACTATTTTATTTACAAACATTTCATTTTTCTAAATGATTTTGTCCCAAACATGTGCATTTTTATGTCATCAAGTATTCAAGTTATCAACTGTTAGCTTTTTACACCAAGAACCACACCAAGAAAATATCTGGTTTTTGTTTTTTTTGTAGTTTTCTCTGTTCCCTCAAATGTGAACAGAATCAAACAATGATTTTGTTTGTTCTGATTTTTTGAATGTTAAGATTGTCTCAGATCGAGCACAAAGGAGATCAACACTGACATGACTGACACTTCTCTGACTGCGGGGAATGTTAACGTTGATTGGATCACATTCTGACCTCGGACACTTTTTGAGAGAAGATGGACACGTCCCTGTCACAAACTTGTGTTTATGCGTGAACATCCACACTCTGCTGAGGCACAGCTCTTCATATGTGTCAGGGCCAAAGGTCTTGATGCAGTCAAACAGAGTTTTTGGGGGTCAGACCTCCTCTGTTGGAGCATGGACTGTTTAGAGTGAATGTGCCCCCTACAGACCTCAGAGAATGAGAGCAGCATTTTTGTGCCTTAGTCCATGAAGCTGCCAATGAACTCATATCACTGAGGTAACTGATATCATGTTGATGATTAATAAGGATACAATGAAGATTAATGGTCATTATACAACTGGTTGCATAATGAAAATAAAATGTGTTTTCCTGGTGATCAGTTATATCATATTGGTTCCTATAATGGGTACATTTTTTAATCTTGGTGATATAAAGTGATACTTTCCAATCTGTCCAGTGGTTTATTAATGTGATATGAAATGAGGCTGCAGGTCACTCTAGTTAAAGGTGAAATATTAAACTGGAAACTACAGGCTCGTCTTTATGACGATGATCACGGGACATTTTCTGAACCCCACAAATAATGATGTTATCTACTGTTGGCCCAGTCACAGGGATCAGCTGATCCAGAACGTTGCTGCTCTAGTCCTCACCAGGACCAAAAGAAGTGGACCATCACTCCAGTTCAGAGGTCTTTAGACTGGCTTCCACATCAGTGACCTCTTTTGACCTTGTGAACCATCCAGACCTCTCAGGTCCTCTGATACAGGTCTCCCCTCTGACCCCTGAGTCAGAACCATATGAACCATTTAGACTGCTCAGGCCCAACACTGGTTAAAATACCCAACCTAACCCTTTGAGCCATTTCCTGACATGATATTGATATTCTTGCATTTCAATTACTCAGGTCAGTTCATGTTCTTACACTGGACTGTATTACTACCAGGATATTACTAAATGTCTGATGCTGGTACACACATATTGTACTGTCCTGGTGATAATACAGTCCAGGGTTAGGGTAGGTCATTCTCAAGAGGAAAGACCATATCTGTTCAGATCAGACCTCACAAGGTCAGATCTTTTCTACAGTATGACTTTGAACATGAACATGCAGGCAGCTAAATGATTTCCTTTTTTTATTTAGTTTTCGTAGCAGTTTCTGATGCACTCACTCAGACACATCATCAGTGTTTCTGAGAGTCTATGGATGTTTGAGTTCTTTACAACAGGTGATATGATCCAGATCATCGGGACCCGTTTTGAAGACGTAGACGACTTCAAAAAGTCTGTGACAAGGGAGCTGCGGAGGATCCCAGATGAATCCTTCCAGGAGTGCATGAAAGCGTGGCAGAGAAGGATGGGAAAGTGCATTAGACTCCAGGGGGATTACTTCAAAGGGGAAAACTTGTAGTTGTAGTTTGGATTCTGAATAAATCTTTTATGACACCAGTCCTGGAACTTTTCTGACATACCTCATATGTCATAAGAACCCAGACATGAGGACCAAAACTAAAAACATAAAATTAACAAGAAAAAGAAAAGGAATAAAAAGAGGGTAAAAGCGGAAAACAGGATAGCAAATATAAAAAGACAACAATAATAACTAGACAGTTTCCACGGCTCAGGCATTGCGGTTTCATTGCAGGGTCTTCTGACTCTCAGTCTGTCTTGTCATTACAAGGACATTTCCAAGTCCAGGCTGAACCAGGATGTAGCTGGACAATGACACGATGAAATGCTTGAAAAAACACTGTAGAGATTACAGGGGACAATCTTCATGTGTTGTAGTCACATTAGCTGATGCCAATCACCTGGCACCTGATCTTCAGCTGTCTTCTTGATATACCTGTTGTTGTTTCCTCTGCCTAAGAGCTGTTGTAACATTATGGCTACAAATGGATATAAAGGTGTGGATATGTTTGGCGACATCACTTTATGGGTGGGGGCTCTGTGTGAACTCAAGTCCCTTTAACTTCATCAACACACACACACATGCATGCTTCGCGCGCCCTTTCAAAGACAAGAACGCCGGTGTGTGAAACTTCAGAGGGACACATATTGCTCCATTGTCATGGTAACCAACAGTAAATAACAGGAGGTGCTGTCAGTTTGAATATCTCAATGAGATTTCTGCCTCTAAAAGGCTCAACAAGTTGTCTTCAATCGAGAACCGCAAAAGCTATGCGAAAAGTAAAATGACCATGAGCGTCAGACACTTCTTGGATTTTGAATATGTAATTTTTTTCAAATAAAAATTTAGCAAAAACAATATGTCATGAAGCAGGTATGTGGATGTGTTTGGTGACAGATGTCTTTTTATGTGGGGGCTCTGTGTGGACTGAGCTCCCTTTATCCTCATCATCACACACACACATTCACATAATGCGTGCTTCGCGCCCTTTCAAAGACAAGAACACCTGTGTGGGACACTTCAAAGGGAGAAAAGGGCTCTGTTGTCATGGTAACCAACCCTCACCGACACCAGGTGCTGCACTTTGAATGACCATCTCAATGTGATATGTGCCTCTGAAATGCTATGGTATGATTGGTTATTACTCAAAAACCGTAAATGCTAGGTGAAAATTAAAATGACCGTGAGCATTGGACATGTCTTAGGATTCCGAATATGTAATTTTTTTTTTTCAGATACTGTGAGAAATGACAGAGTTATCGCAGTTTAAATACAGTCAGTCCCGCAGGAGGTGTAAAACTCAGAATGAATGGGGTTGAATGAAAAGTCATGGACTTCAGAATTGGGTCTGTATGAGTCCCAAGAACCGAGGCAAACTTTATGTGAAAAAATTACTCCAGTCCAATGTATCATTTTGGTTTCACGGCAATTTGTTCAGGATTTTTTCAGGTTAAAAATTCAGATTCTTCCCACTCTAAATGATGACACGGTCCACTCTAGCTGGCACATTTTCAGGAGATTTTGGTCGACACAGGGGTTTTTGAGGACTCGCCGACTGAAACCCGTAAGCCCTATCATCATACTAAATACATCCCTGAAGAGAGGACAAAGACCGCTGCGTTTTAGAGTTTGAATGAACTCTGTAAGCCAAAGTATGGCGAAGCAGTAGTGCTGAGAAAAACTGGATTTTTTTGAGCACGTTCTTACCCCCCTTATCTGCCACGAACCACTAAGAAGGTGGGCCAAGGCTGTGCATCTGCTTTAGTTTTAGAAAATAATGATCTCCAGAGAGGGAGGACCTCAATTTTTAACATACTAAAACGAATTTTTTTCTGAATCAGATTCCTTTTGTTGCTACCTGAGATTTTTGCAGATTTTTCTACAATCAAAGTTTAGAGTTCGGTAAAATTGCAGGCAAACGCTGCAGCCTGTTAGTTAGTTTAACCTATCACACGCAACGCTGCAGATCACATGATCTTATTCAGCCAATCAGACATAGCTGTGTGGAGAACGGCTGGTGTTTACAAGAATCAGCTGGAGGAGACGTCGTGGAAACAGCGAGAATCCACTTGACAACTGACATACAACCAGCAAAAGAAGCTTCTACATGTGGAGGTAAGTAGCCAATGAATGTTGTTGAAAGATGCTCACTATGCTAAACGCATAGCGACATTGTATATAGTCTAAGATAAGATAAGATAAGTCCTTTATTAGTCCCCAAAGGGGAAATTCTGGTATTGCAGCAGTACAGGGCAAGTACAGGGATAGTAGCATGCATTGAATAAGACATAGATCAAAAGAATAGAAGATATTTACAATTATCAAAATTAACTAACATACTAAAGCACTAAATTAACAGAGTAACAAAGTAAGTGTCGTTTAATTATCAAATAAACTAATATACTAAAATGCTAAATTAACAGAGTAAGTGGCGTTCAATTATCAAAATTAACTAACATACTAAAATAATAATTTAACACAGTACAAAACAGCTGAGCCTCCTGTGCAGTGCAGTAAAGATAAAGTGACAGTGATATTAAAGTGACGATGTGAAATGTAACAGCACTTATTGACCACACAGTAACAGTGCAAATTATTTACCTAGAGTAATGAGACCGTGATCAGGGATATGAATCAATAACAGTACAATATGGATAGAGCTGGTTTGGAGCATATGGAGGATTACTATAAATTTATTACAGTGCAGTCCAGTGTCATATTGCTTGAGTACATCCATTGTTGTTTCGGGGGTGGGGGTGGGGGGGGGGGTTGTCAGTGCAGTGACAGACTGTGGCCTCCGCTGCTGTTGTAAAGTCTGATGGCGGTGGGCACAAAGGAGCGCCTGAAGCGCTCAGTTCTGCTTCTGGGGGGGGATGATGCGTTGGCTGAAGGAGCTGCCCATGTCCCACAGCTCGTCGTGGAGAGGGTGAGAGGGGTTGTCCAGGATCGACATGATTTTGTCCTTGATCCTCCTCTCAGCCACAGTCTGTAGAGTGTCCAATTGAAGGCCCACCACAGAACGGGCCTTCTTCACCAGTTTGTTGAGCCTGTTGACCTCACCAGTCTTGATGCCGCCCCACCAGCACACTACAGCAAAGAAAAGTGCGCTGGCCACCACAGACTGGTAGAAGGTCTTCAGGAGCCTGCTGCAGACACCAAACGACCTGAGTCTCCTCAGGAAGAACAGCCTGCTCTGTCCTTCCCTGAAGAGGGCGTCTGTGTTGTGTGACCAGTCCAGTTTATTGTTAATGTGGACCCCAAGGTACCTGTACGAGTCCACCCTCTCCACTTCCTCCCCCTGGATGATGATGGGGGCAGGGGACCTCCTGCTCCTCCGGTAGTCCACCACCACCTACTTGGTCTTGCTGATGTTGAGCTTCAGGTTGTTGCTATCACACCATGTGATGAAGCTCTCGATCAGTCCTCTGTACTCCCCCTCGTCGGTGATACATCCAACAATGGAGGAGTCATCGGAAAACTTCTGGAGGTGACAGGAACCAGAGTTGAACCGAAAGTCTGAAGTGAAGAGGGTAAAGAGGAAGGGCGCCAGAACAGTTTCTTGGGGTACTCCTGTGTTGCTTGTGACCACCTCAGAGGCACAGCCATTCACCCTGAAGTACTGCGGCCGGCCTGTGAGGTAGTCCAGTATCCAGGCTGTGGTGTCGGGGTGCAGTTGCATCTCCAGCAGCTTTTCCCCCAGGAGGCAGGGCCTGATGGTGTTGAAGGCACTAGAGAAGTCAAAGAACATGACTCTCACTGTGCCCCCTGGTCTCTCCAGGTGTGACAGGGCCCTGTGGGTGAGGAAGATGATGGCATCCTCCACGCCGATGTGCTGCTGGTATGCAAACTGCAGGGGATCCTGGAAAGCAGAGAGCAGAGTCCTCAGGTGCTGAAGAACCAGCCTCTCAAAGGTCTTCATGACATGTGACGTCAGTGCCACAGGTCTGTAGTCATTGAGAGCGCTGGGACGTCCTTTTTTTGGTACCAGGACGATGCAGGTGGTCTTCCACAGTTCGGGCACCTTCATCAACCTCAGGGAGAGGTTAAAGAGGTGCTGAAAGACCCCAGCGAGCTGCCCGGCACACACCCTGAGGACCCTGGGGCTGATGTTGTCTGGCCCACTGGCTTTGTTGGTGCAGAGTTTGGAGAGCTCCCTCTGTACCTGGTTGGAAGTGAGTGTGAGGTAGGGAGAAAGGGAGGGTTGCTGGGTGAGGTTGGTGTCCAGGGGGAGTAGGTTGGGGGGAGAGGGGGGGCTGTCTGTTGGAGCCACTTGCAAGCTAGGGGAGGGGGATGAAGGTGTGCCAGGGAGGGGGCAGAGTCTCCTGCAGAGTTGTGAGTGGGGGCTGGGGTGGGGGTGAAGACCCAGATCCATTCTCTGAGCTCACTGGGGTGGGGGTGGTGTCGAACCTATTGAAGAATAGGCTCAGCTCAGAAGCAAACTCTGGGTCTCCTTCAGCTCTGGGTGCAGGTCTGTTGAAGCCTGTCATCCGTTTCATCCCACACCACAGCTCTCTGGAGTTTCCCTGCCCCACCTTGGCCTCGATCTTCTCCCTGTAGCTGCTCTTGGCCTCCTTCAGCTTCTTCTTCAGCTCCTTCTGGACAGCCCTGAGCCCGTCCTGGTCCTTAGACATGAAGGCCCTCTTCTTCTTGTTGAGAAGGCCTTTAATGTCCTTATTAATCCAGGGTTTATTGTTTGGGAAGCAGCAGATCTTTTTGGTTTGGACAATGTTGTCCTCACAGAAATGGATGTAGTCTGTGATGCAATGAGAGAGACCTTCAATGTCATCACCATAGTCCTCTTTAAAAAGATCCCAGTCTGTGACATTGAAGCACTCCTGCAGCGCCTCCTCTGTGTCCTTAGACCAAACCTTGACAGTCCTGATGGTGGCTGCCTGTTGTTCCATCAGCGGCCTGTAGGTGGTATCAAGGTAGATAAGGTTGTGGTCTGATTCCCCCAGAGGAGGGAGAGAAGAAGAGCTGTATGCTCCCTCACGTTGGCATACAGGAGGTCCAGGATTTTATTCCCTCTTGTAGCACAGTCCACATACTGGGTAAAGTTCGTCAGGACAGGAGAGAGAGAGACATGATTAAAGTCTCCACTGATCAGTATGAGGCCGCAGGGGTGTTGGGTTTGGACTCCCACGAGCGTGGAAGACGTTACAGGCGCCGGCTGGTGCAGCTGACGGCGGGATGTAAACAGCAACAGCAATTGGCGTGTGAAACTCCCACGGTAGGAAATACAGACGTAATCCCACAGCTAAAAGTTCCACATCAGGGGTGCAGTCAGTCTCCTTCACAGTCACATGTCCGGGACAACACCATTTGCATGAAGCTGGTCAGGTCAATCACACTGCCCAGTGTTGTCCCCTGCAGCCATGTCTCCGTGAAGACAAGCAAGCTGCTCTCCCTGTAGATCCGCTGGCTCTTCACTAATGCCGTCAGCTCGTCAGCCCTGTTGGCGAGTGACCTCACGCTCCCCATAATGATCGATGGAAGGAAAGGTTTAAATCTCCTGTCCCTCTCGATCCTCTCTCTAACTTAGTCTGGAGATAGCAGTAACCATTAGCCGTATGTCAGCTGTTGTGACACTAAAGAATTAGCACTAGCTTGTTAGTATCAAGCAAACATTAGATGTAAAAGACCTGAATCGAAGTTCATTTTTATTGTAATAGTTATTTGACAACAATTAATCTCTTAAACCCTTGGAAAATGAGGGTCCCCCAATTGGAGAACTTTGAGGGGCAGTCGCAAACACAGTGAAAGATAAGGTGCTAATCACAACCCTAAATAGGGATGCTATACATCATATTAAACAACAGAACCAGGGCAACAAGATGATATAAACCTTTGTAGACACCATAAACACAACTCGAATAGCAACCAAATGAATAACAACATATCAAACTCCGTACAGCTCTGCTGTGTCGACCCACTCACCATATTACACCATTTTCATATTTATATTAATTCTGAAAATGCATTTTTTAAGGTGCAGCTAGATTTTTTACATTTTTTACTGGGTGCCATCTTCATTTACTCTTCACCCATATCACATATACGCATATTAGCACATTTCAACAAATCTCACAAGTTTCCCTTTTACTGGGACACCAAAAGTATTCCTATAGACCTTGTGGTTGCAGAGGTATACCCATTTCATTATGGGTATGCAATTGAAAATGCAAAAGAAATCTAAAAAAAATAGGCTCAGGCAACAAAGGGTTAAGGAATATGTTCTCAAGAACAAATTAAATATTTCAAGAAAAACTGATGAAAAGCATTGTGTCAGTGTTGCTCCTGTTCATCTTAATTTCATGACATCAGTCCCCATGGCCTATAATGATGTTGTGTTTCCAGTTGTGGTTTTTGCAGATGTGCTCCAATGTTGAAGAGATACAGCAAGTTTTCTTAGTTTTTGCACCCATGCCAGGAGTTTTCTCCACTGTTTTGGTGTTTTCTGATCTGCTTCGAATATTTTAAGTTTTTAAAAAACCTTGCTCCACCTGCATATTTCTCTCTGCATGTTTGATGCTGTGATGTTTATTTGTGTTTGCAAATAAAGGTGCCTTTTCACTTCTATGGGCTCTTTTCATTCTTGTTATGTTTGTAAAGTTGCAGTTGCAGTCCCTGTGACAGGCCGCTGTTAAGCTGGAATCGCAGCAGGTCGCTGAAATCTGAAGGATAAAGTTTACACATTTGTAAAGGACAACGTGTATCAATGAACATATACAGGCAAAGATAATTTTCATCTCCTGTCCCTTGGCAGACCAAAGCCGGCCACTTATCACAATACTTTGTAAGATTAGTACGTCAACAACAAACCTGGTTTTCCAGATTAATTCCTTTCATTGTAAACATCAAGCTCCAGTATCTACTGATTTTTCCAAAAAAAAAAATCTCTAAAGCTTCAGCATTGAACCTCAACAAATGTGAACTACTTACTTTTCATGAAACTCCAATTAAAGAAATATGTAATATTCCAATCAAATCAGAAATTAAATACCTAGGTATTCACCTTTCAAAGGATCAAAAGATCAGCCAATCACTTGAAATAGAAAATAAAATAAAAGAGTGTAAATCCAAATTAAACTCAGGACATCAGTGAGACATTAGAAATCTAGGAAATATGTTTTCAACAAAGATGGAATGTTTATCAAGATGGATTTATCCGGCCCATTCCAGTGACATCCCAAATAAATTGAGAAAATCTATTAACCAAATAAATTTAAATTCCTTTTGGAGGAATAGACCATATTATTTGAAAAAGGGTAGCTTGGTGAAAGATGTAAAGGATGGAGGTTTGAAAGTAATTGATTTTGACTGCTTTGATGCAACCATTCAAATAAATTGCGTAAAATCTTGGTTGAAGCAAAGTGAATCATTTGTTATTATATTCCTTATTGCTTATATAAAAAATTTGAAGGTCTGAACTTTCTTTTCAGGACAGACTTCAACACTGATAAATGGCCTACCATAATTTCTCATATATAACGCGCATTTTTTTGCTCTTCAATAAGGTCTAATTTTCGGGTGCGCATTGTACATGAGCACAAGCAAAATATGTAAAATATTTTGTCTCACCAACATCGGAGTTGTAACACATCTGATACAAAAAGACGAAATACTCTCTTTCTCTGTGAAACATTACCGCCAAACCTTTGTAATCCTTATGAAACTGATTGTTAAACTGTTCTAATCCAATATTTTGGGTCCTTATTAGTTTACCTTTGTGTAATGATCATGTAATTCTCGGTGTTATGGTGCAGCTCACGTGTAAACACACAGTGCGCTGCAATCTTGTAAGTGAGGGGACCAAAATAGCTGTGCTTTGATTGGTTGAAGACATCGCCATGTTGATAGCTGCTCTCTGATTGGTTGGCACACTACGACTGAGCATGCTGGGATGTGTGAATTACGATACGACGTGAAGTCGTTGCTTTAAGTACCATAAGATCGTCAGCAGGTGTCGTCTGGGAGAGAATAATTGTACAACAGTAAAAAACCATCGAAAACGTTAACAAAAAGAGTAAGTTACCCAGCAGCATTCAAAAGAAAGGTGACTGAAGTGGCTGAGGCCGTGGGCAACAGAGAAGCTGGTGGAAAATTTGGCGTGAGTGAAGCTAACATTCGTGGTAGGAGGGGAAAAAAAAGCAGAGATAATGAAGGACAGACCAACATCATAAGCTTTTGAGTGTTTGTCTCATAGAGTAAGGTTTGGGCAAAATTTGCGTGCGCGTTATATTTGAGCATAGCATTTTTCCTGGAAAAAGCGTGAAAAATGGGGTGCATGTTATAATTGAGTGCGCATTATATTTGAGAAATTACGGTAAATCACTGTTTAAGGCCTTTGAGCAATAATTTTTGTATTGCAAATTGTTGTATGTACACAATTTCTCTCCCCACAAGCTTGCACTGTAGAATAACAGATGTATATTGTATCTGAACAAGTTTTTTAACATTATGCTCATCATTTAGACACAAGATTGACAGGTGAAAGAAACAGCTCACTGGGCCTCAAATTTAGGAAATAACCATATATTTATTACTTTGAAAGTTCACAATGACATTATGAGGACATTAATGTTACAGAAGTCATAGGGATGATGTTAAGGACTATGTAAAGTGGAGATTTTTTTCCCTTTTATCAAGCTTAATAACGGAATTTGGAGACCTTTGACCTTTGTTTAATTTTAACTATCTTTCATAGTGATTGAAACCCTAATCGTTTGTTACTTTCACAGTGTGTTTTAGTGTTAGAGTAATCTTTACATGATTACCATACGGACTGTGGGAATAACCTCGGTAGCTATCGCAGCAGGAGCAGCGGACTCTAAGCTGGCTGGCGCATTTCCATGCGTCTCATTGGAGAATAACCTCAACTATGTCATGTGTAGCGGACCCCAAACATGGCTGCATGGTCAGTTTGCCAGAACAAATAAGTCACACAAAGTTGTCAATTAACAAAAAATGTGCAAAAAGCAAAGGTAGCAACAGATTTTGTTTCATTTGTTGAAAAATGTAGATTGTTATTCACAAAAAATTAGGTCCTCCCTCGATGGGGATCGTTCAAATACACGATATCACCACTCGGCCCACCACCTAACTCTCTCCCACAGCTTTGTAATGGGAGAGAGTGGCTTGTTGCAAAGCCTGAGCCCCCAATAATAGAGTAGAGATAATAAAATAGAACAGGCATAAGTAAGAGATAGAACAATCAAACAATAAGATTAAGAGTTATCTATAAAGAGATTAAGAGGGAAGCAAAAGTAACACATCTGGATTAAAAGTAAACAAAGACACCAATCTGTTAACATAACATAGACAAAGTCAATAAAAGACAAAGGAGCTAATATGATAAGAGCAATACTATTAAATAAAAGGCTAAGAAAAGACTAAAACACAGAGGAAGAATGAATTTAAAAGCCTTTAATAGACAACATCACATAAAAGCAAGTCTGTAAAAGTGAGTTTTTAGAAGTGATCTAAAAGAAGTGACAGACTCTGCATGCTTTATCTCCTCTGGCAGGTTGTTCCAGAGTCAAGGAGCTCTGATGTAGAAAGCTCTATCACCTTTGGTTTTGAGTCTCGATTTTGGACTGACCAGGAGGCCTTCGCCAGAGGATCTGAGATTGTGGGCTGGCTCATATGGGATTAATAGCTCTGAAATATATCTGGGGGCCACTAACCCTATCAGGGTTGTGGGAGGGCGCCAGTCGATCACAGGACAACATAGAGAGACAGACAACCATTCACTCACTCATACCTGAGGGCAATTTAGAGTCACCTATCGACCTAATGAGCATGTTGGCCCTCCCCTCTGTCTGCTGCTAAAAGAAGGTCATTGGTCACTCTGAGGAGGGCCGTCTCAGTGCTGTGACCTGCTCGAAAACCAGACTGAAATTTCTCAAAGAGTTGTTTTATATGAAACGTAAAAGCTGTGTAGAAACCACCTTCTGTAAAAGTTTTGATAATAATGAGAGTTTTGCAATCAGTCTAAAGTTGTTAAAATCAGAGGGGTCAGTGTTTGGTTTCTTTAACAGGGGTTGGACCACAGTGTGTTTAAAAGCAGAGGGAAATACACCCTCTGACAGGGAACTTTTAAAAATGGATAAAATGTTGGGCCCAACTGTGTTAAAGACCTTTTTGAGAAATCTGGTGGGGATAAAAGCAAGACTGCATGTAGTTTGTTTCATATGGGATAAAATGTCAGATAAGGGGGGTAAGGACACTGGTTTAGAACTGCTAAAATAACTAAGAACTTCCCTACTAGCATATACATGTTGATCTGGAGGAGTGAGTTGATGCCTGATGTCCATAACCTTGTTAATAATATGAATTAAAAACTGACACAGTCAACTCAAAGAGGGACAAAACTGATGCTCTGGTAAAACAAGTGATTCATCACGAACAAATTAGATGACCTTGAAAACCACTCTAGACGGTCCAACATACAACTAATTATTGTGCAAGCAAACATGGAAGGAACGGATGCAGTCGCTTTCCTGGAGAAGTGGGTACCTGAAGCACTGAGACTTGCAATATTCCCAACACGGCTTCTCATCAAAAGTGCACACTGACTACCTGGCCAGACACAGTCCAGTCGGTCCAACAAGCCCAGAGTCTTCATTTTAAAGTTTTTAATCTTCCAAGAGAAAGTCCGTCTGATGCTAGCAGCTCGTGCCAAAGGTAAAGTGATGTGTGGTGATCAAGAGATGATGTTCTTCCCGGACCTATCAACAGAACTTCACCAACGGAGGAGGTGTTTTGACACCGTAAAACAGCAGCTGAGATCGGTGACTATTGGATAAGGAATAGTCTACCCAGCCAGGCTCCGTGTGATGCCGGATGGACAAACACGCGAGTTTGATACCCCCACTGAGTCTGAGAAGTTTATCCACGGCTTACAGAACAGAGCGGACACACAGAACACCTGAAGTGGACTGTTGAATCCTTCATTATCTTCCTGTGACAGGTATGGTTTGTTACTGTTAGGTATGCGGACCAATAGATGGACATACAGCAAGATCTCCCCGCTGGGTGAGACTTATCTGTTGAATTTACTTCGTTTTGTTGTTGCTCTGAATTCCTTAGAAGGGTTACATTTTTATTTGGTTAAAAAGAGACTGTCATGCACACTCCTTTAAAGTAGACTTTAACTGTTTGTGGAAGAATTATTCATCATTCTGTCATCTTCTCTCTTTGAGATTGAAATGACTTACATATTTCATAAATGCTGTTTGTGTAGAATGTGTATTTTTGCCAGGAACTCACTGGTAGGATTGTGGTGTTTACAGTGGGTTGCAAAAGTATTTATACCCATGACCAAAACTCAATTTCTCAGCACTGAACAAAGGAAAAGTGTATTTCACCTGTTTGCATGAAAGGAAATAGTACAAACACAACAATCACTGTTTTTGTTCATAAGCACTCTTTACTATAGATAGATTGCGTAAGTCTGTAGTTCATTGTTGCAAAAGTATTCACACCCTTGCACCAAAGTTGTTATTTTGAGTCGAAAATGATTGCACACCATAAACTATTGCATCACAGTGTCACAAGCCTGCATTTAGTCACCTGTGACTCATATAGGCTTGATTACCCCCTATAAAGTGTGCCCAATAGTCACCTGTCCACAGTCATCCCATGCTTGTCAGCAGACAACAGTCATGAAGTCCAAGGAGCTGTCAGAAGACCTCAGAAAGAAAGTTCTAGGAAGCACAGAGATGGAAAAAGCTATGCAGCCATTGCAAGTTCACTCAGCGTGCCAAAAAGAACTGTTGCATCACTGGTCCAGAAGTGGAAGCGCCATGGTACCACTGTGAACCTCCGAAGAACAGGGCGTCCCTCCAAGATCACGTGAAAAGGCAAGAGGAAACTGCTCAGGGAAGCCAGAGCAAACCCCTCGGTAACTCTCGAAGACCTGAAGAAGTCTCTCCGGGTTGCTGGGACTAATGTACACAAGTCCATAATATCCTGCACTTTACACAAGGAAGGTCTCTATGGGCATGTTGCAAAGAAGAAGCCATACCTGAAGAAACAACATCTCAATGCTCGTTTGCAATATGCTACCACACATCTGAAAGACACTCCAGCGATGTGGGAAAGAGTGATCTGGTCAGATGAAACGAAAATTGAACTTTTTGGCCTGAAACCAAGAAGTATGTTTGGCGCAAAGCCAACACAGCTGATGGTCTGGCTCATACCATCCTTACCGTGAAACATGGAGGTGGGAACATAATGCTATGGGGCTGTTTCTCTTCCTCCGGTCCTGGTGAGCTTTTCCGTGTACAAGGGACTATGGATAGTGCGAAATACATTGACATCCTGGAGAAGAACCTCTTCAAGTCTGCAAAAAGCCTGAACCTTGGGAGGAGGTTCACCTTTCAGCAGGATAATGATCCAAAACATACATCTCGAGTGACACAAGAATGGCTCAGGAAGAAGAAAGTGAAGGTTCTAGACTGGCCAAGTCAAAGCCCGGATCTCAACCCAATAGAAAACCTGTGGCGGGATCTGAAGATTGCCGTCCACCAGAGATCACCAAGGAACTTGACTCAGTTGGAGCAGTATTGCAAAGAGGAGTGAGCGAAACTGTCCAAACAACATTGCGCAAAACTCATTGCTGGCTATCCAAAGCGACTGGAAGCTGTTATTGCTGCCAAAGAAGCTGCAACCAAATACTGACTATGACTTGATGACTTGGTGTGAATCAAGGGCGTCAGTTTGGTTTTAAAAGTGCTGGGGACAATAACCATCATTTTGAGTGTGGTTTGAAAAGTGCTGGGGACAATTATGTATTCATCAGTTTGACGTTTCATTACAATAAGCACTGCATTATAGTGTATTGATTGATGACGTGTTAAAAATCGTATTCAATCAATTTATTGTTCACTGTTATTTTATTCGTGCTTCTGTAAAGCGTCTTTCTCTAAGTAGAAGCGCTCTACAGATAAAAATTATTATTAAAAGTTGAAAGCCACACACGTGTTTTGTCTTGTTTTCAAAACAGTGTTGGAAACCAATAGGCTACTGGCTAAGGGTTAAAGCACAGTGTTGGCAAGTCCTCCTCCTGACAAAGGTTTACCAAACAAACATTGCCTGACCATAGGCTATTATATATAGAGAAGGAGTTATGAAATGAAACAATTTCCTGAGCATGAGCATCATCTTCTGTAGAGGAGCAAGAATTTGTGGTTTGTAGCCTGCCCTGCTATGTATCACAAAAACAATCACACAGAATATTGAACAGGAAAATCCACTGAGAATTGCATCAATCAAATTTTCACCAGCAACACTGCAAAGGTTGCCATCATATAGACAGACTGACTGCAAGTGCAACTCCTTTTACAGTTTAGGAGAATCCCACGGGTTATGCGAGAAAATGGTTTTTAGGATACCAAACTAGTCGAATGTTAACTTAGGTCTTAACCAGACAGACCACTATCCACATTGGCATGTTAATAATACCACGTTGTGTAGCTGCAATGCAACATAAGCCACCCATCAATAGGCAATTCTATCTGAAGAAACAACCAGATCATAATCAACCAGCTGCAAAGTTTAAGTAAACCAAATGTCTTACCTTATGATCTGTTTCAGCGCTGTTGTCACCTCTCTCACTCCTCATCCCTCTTTTCTCAGAGTGTCAGTCAGTGGATCGGGTGTTTCAGTTTAACTGGCGACCGTGTTAACTGGTGACTCACTTCCTCACATTACAAGATAATCTAAGCTAATAAAGCTAACACAACATCGCCCTGTAGCCACCTAATGACAGGCAGCTATGTCCCCCGTTTAGTATCCAGACTTTTTTATAAATAACAAGGAGGAGTAATAAAACATTGTAGCAATACTCCTGCATTGAAAAGACTCTGTAGAGGACAGCATAACAGGGATTAGCAGCAGAAGCTAACGTTATTTATTTTTCATATATATCTTTTTCTGTGCCTTTTGTTTGTCACTGTCAGGTTTGGTTTATCACTTCAATGTTGACTCAGACTTGTTAACATTGTATGACTCTGTACACTGGTTGTGCATCTGTGAAGTCAACTTTAAAAAAACAAAAAACAAAGGTCAAAAGGCAGTAGGGCTACACCCTGAGTTCTAGCAGACTAAACATAGGACCACAACATGCAAATAAAACAATAAAAATCCAACTGGACCTAGCTCACTGACATGGCCTTAGAAAAGATTAGCTTGAAAATTTACCTCCTCCTAGTATTCATTATATTGAAGATTGTTGACGCCACCCTACAGAGGGAATGCCGTTGTTTCAAAAAATATATACAAAACCCAAAACCAGTGAAGTTGGCACGTTGTGTAAATCGTAAATAAAAACAGAATACAATGATTTGCAAATCCTTTTCAACTTATATTCAATTGAATACACTGCAAAGACAAGATATTTAATGTTCGAACTGAGAAACTTTATTTTCTTTTGCAAATAATCGTCAACTTAGAATTTAATGGCAGCAACACATTGCAAAAAAGTTGGCACAGGGGCATTTTTACCACTGTGTTACATCGCCTTTCCTTTTAACAACACTCAGTAAACGTTTGGGAACTGAGGAGACCAATTTTTGAAGCTTTTCGGGTGGAATTCTTTCCCATTCTTGCTTGATGTACAACTTAAGTTGTTCAACAGTCCGGGGTCTCCGTTGTTGTATTTTAAGCTTCATAATGCGCCACACATTTTCAATGGGGGACAGGTCTGGACTACAGGCAGGCCAGTCTAGTACCCGCACTCTTTTACTACGAAGCCACGCTGTTGTAACACGTGCAGAATGTGGCTTGGCATTGTCTTGCTGAAATAAGCAGGGGCGTCCATGAAAAAGACGTTGCTTGGATGGCAACATATGTTGCTCCAAAACCTGTGTGTACCTTTCAGCATTAATGGTGCCTTCACAGATGTGTAAGTTACCCATGCCTTGGGCACTAATACACCCCCATACCATCACAGATGCTGGCTTTTGAACTTTGCACCTATAACAGTCCGGCTGGTTCTTTTCCTCTTTGGTCCAGAGGACACGACGACCACACTTTCCAAAAACAATTTGAAATGTGGACTCGTCAGACCACACAACACTTTTCCACTTTGCATCAGTCCATCTTAGATGAGCTCAGGCCCAGTGAAGCCGGCGGCGTTTCTGGGTGTTGTTGATAAATGGCTTTCGCTTTGCATAGTAGAGTTTTAACTTGCACTTACAGATGTAGCGACGAACTGTAGTTACTGACAGTGGTTTTCTGAAGTGTTCCTGAGCCCATGTGGTGATATCCTTTACACAGTGATGCCGGTTTTTGATGCAGTACCACCTGAGGGATCGAAGGTCACAGGCATTCAATGTTGGTTTTCGGCCTTGCCGCTTACATGCAGTAATTTCTCCAGATTCTCTGAACCTTTTGATGACATTACGGACCGAAGATGATGAAATCCCTAAATTCCTTGCAATAGCTCGTTGAGAAATGTTGTTCTTAAACTGTTGGACAATTTGCTCACGCATTTGTTCACAAAGTGGTGACCCTCGCCCCATCCTTGATTGTGAATGACTGACCATTTCAGGGAAGCTGCTTTTATACCCAATCATGGCACCCACCTGTTCTCAATTAGCCTGTTCACCTGTGGGATGTTCCAAATAAGAGTTTGATGAGCATTCCTCAACTTTCTCAGTCTTTTTTGCCACTTGTGCCAGCTTTTTTGAAACATGTTGCAGGCATCAAATTCAAAATGAGCTAATATTTGCAAAAAATAACACAGTTTACCAGTTCGAACGTTAAGTATCTTGTCTTTGCTGTGTATTCAATTGAATATAGGTTGAAAGGGATTTGCAAATCATTTTATACTGTTTTTATTTACAATTTACACAACATGCCAACTTCACTGGTTTTGGGTTTTGAATTTTTATCACAGTCCACATCCCCTTGTTTGCTCCGCGCACAGACAAGGATAGGCGCTTGGTGCAGGCAGGCCCTTTCCATTTCCAGGTGGAGGTTAATCATTCATGCTGTCATGATGTCATAGTGATTCGTGCGTGCCTATCACGTGATTACTCTTAATCAAAGTCACATTGTTGCAAGTCAGACAAAGTCACGCCGACCAATCGTTTCGGATGTTTTGGTTGATTATGTGGGCATTTTTTGGTCACAATAGGCTATAGGCCACCAACATTTTTTCATTCTTTAATGATAAATTAAGAAACATTTTAAAAGTGGTGGGGACAAAATTGTTCATAATAAATAGTGCTGGGGACATGTCCCCAGCGTCCCCAGCTAATCTGACACCCCTGGTGTGAATACTTTTACTACAATGAAGTACAGACTTATGCAATCTATCTATAGTAAAGAGTGATTATGAACAAAAACAGTGATGGATTGTTGTTTTTGTGCTATTTCCTTTCATGCAAACAGGTGAAACACACTTTTCCTTTGTTCTGTGCCCAGAAATTGAGTTTTGGTCATGGGTATGAATACTTTTGCAACCCACTGTATGTTTTTCCTTTTTCTTCATGGCAGATTTTAAATTTTATGTTTGTTATCTTGTACATTTCACAAAGGGTTGCTTTACACTGGTGCTTTTCCAGTATATCACAGAAATCTGGTGTATTATTAAGTCTACATGACTTCAATTAGTAGTTTTAAATTAATTCTTGGAATGTAAGAGGGTTGGTGAAATTAGTAAAGCTAAAAAAGGTTATTACCAGGCTGAAGCAGCTTATTTCATCAATGGTTTTAATCCATGAGACTCATTTACTCAGAAAAGACTTGTTGAATGCATGAAGAAGATGGCCAGGCAAAGTACTGGCATCCTGCTTCCCATCCCATTCTAGGGGGGTTATGGTGTTGATTCACAATTCCGTACCTTTCCAAGTTATTAATATAATTTATGATAAAGCTAGAAGTTTCTTGGTGATTCAAGGAACTCTCATAAGAGATATTGTCAGTTTGGTTAAAGTCTATGGGCCCAATGATGACAACCCATCATGCTTCGAGAACTTGTTTTTGCTGTTGGCCAACCTCCTTGGTAAAATAATATTGGCAGGGGACTTGAATTGCACTCTAGACCCAAAGCTTGATCGTTCGTCAGGGGTGGATACTTCCCACCCTTAAACTAGGAAGAAAATACGACAGTATATAAAAGACCTGAATCTCTGTGACTCATGGAGGACTCTAGCCTTGCAGAGCAGACGGACCTGCCTGATTCTGAAATCCTGCATGTCCGTCTTGCCAACTTCCATTGTCCAGCGACTTCACTCATCTAAATGCTTAACGGCCCAAGAGTGGCGGAAGCTGCGGACATGACGACAACAGGAAGTGACTGCATGTTTGAAAAGAAAGGCGGCTTCTGAAGTGATCTCAATATCTGCGTTTTTGTTTTTATCGGAAATGGACTCAATTTATTCTTTGAAAGAGGAGCAAAGAGCATCACTTGAAGCTTGTCTCACGAGAAATTAGGTTTTTGCTCTTCTCCCAACTGGCGATCACTGCTGGGAATCTGGGAAAAACTGCAGAAATCCTCCACGGACATGCCGGTTAGTCTATGGTCATCATGGTTACTCAGTGATACTCGTCAAAATATGCTCTCCTCAGAAGTTTACCTGGAAAACTTGGTAGGGATTGTATTTGATGAGGTTCATGTCACATGTAAGTTTTAAATGATAAATCTGTGTGGTATAATTTAATGTAAGACGATAGTCTAAGGTAGTTTAAGCTAACGGCTAACAACAGCGTGAGCTGCTACATCATACATAGCGGCGTTGCTCGATATGCATTGGTCTGTGATGAGAGTAACGAGCCGAACGATCATCCAATCACAAGCTGCTGTTGTTTTTGAAGGTTCTGCCTCTGAAAACAATTTTGAACGGCTCTTTCCCAGGTGGATTAGTGAAATATTTCCGTGGCAGAACTTTCCATCTGGTGTGTCAGGTTAGGAGGACTCAAAACCCTAGCAGAAGGAGTATTCATGCTACTCAGTATCATTTAAAACTCACTCACGAATAGATTATTTTTAAATATCATCCTTCAAAATTGTATAATATGATAGCGCTTTTTTGTCAGATCATGCCCCAACCTCCCTAGATCATAAAGATGTAAAACTAATTAACCATTCTACTAACTGGCGCCTACATCCTAAATGGTTACAAAATTGTGACTTCATAAAATTCATAGGTGTGCACATTGATGTTTACTTTTCTATTTATGCGAACCAAACAACTGCAGCTGTTAGGTGGGAAGCTTTTAAAGCTTATATTAGAGGGCAAATGATTGACTTCACTAGCTCTAAATCTGATCAGTTCAAACCAAAAATGAAAGAATTAGACTCCCAAGATTAAAGAATTAGAAAGAGTGGCCGTCATAGACAATCTGTCACAAAGAAAACAAGAACTACTAACCCTTAAAGCAAAATTTGAGGAGTTCGCCTTACTAAAGGCTGATGATAGTTTCATAAGACTTAAGCAACATTTTTACGACAAAGGTGAAAAATCAGGTAAACTGTTACGTTGGCAAATAAAGAAGCTTAAATCCGACAGAGCCAATAATGTAATTAGGAATGAACAAGGAGAATTAACCACAGACCCTAAACTGAATGGGAGAAGGAATTGGACTCGAAAGATATTTTTAATGCAATAACAAGTATGAAGGGGGACAAGGCATCAGGTCCAGATCGGCTTCCGATAGATATTTATAAACTATTTAAAGAGAAAATAATAGCCCCATTGTTAGACGTGTACTTGGAATCCTTCAGAACAAACTGCCTCCCCGCTTCATTACGTAGTGCTCTGATTACTCTTATTCTAAAACCAGGTAAAGTACCAACCGAATGTGGCTCTTACAGACCTATATCACTCATGAATACTGATGCAAAGATTATTGCTAAAGTCCTGGCTATGAGACTAGAGAGGGTTCTACCAGTCATTATACATGGTGATCAGAATGGTTTTGTGCAAAATTGCCAGGGGTTCCTCAATGTAAGAAGAGTTCTTAACTTAATCCATGCTTGTGAAGAAACTCCTGATACTGCAATTTTGTCCCTCGATGCAGAGAAGACATTCAACAGAGCTGAATGGCTCTATTTCCTCGAGGTTCTTAGACATTTTGGATTTGGAGATTATTTTAGGATTGAAATTGTACTTGTTGATTATTCTGCAATGGTATCTACTACTAATAACCTCATCTCCTCACCTTTTGAGCTTTCTCGAGGCACAAGACAAGGGTCACCAATCTCTCCATTACTTTTTGTCATAACAATGAAACCATTGGCATTAGCAATTAGATCACACCCCTTAATACACGAGATTACAACTGGGGACATGAAACACCAAACAGCAATGTATGCTGAAAATACTATTGTGTTTTTCTCACATCTTGCAGAGTCAATACCATCCCTCTTGAAGCTGATTAATCAATTTGGTAACATCTCTGGTTTCAAAGTGAACAAAGACAAATCTTCCATTACGTTTCTGAATGAGAACGAGAGGAAGAAACCAGTAGCACCCCACCCATTTAGGAAAAATTAGTATTCTTAGTTCAGCCAATTATGAGTCCATGCTTATAGAATTAGCAGAGGAGATCTCCCGTTGGACAACACTACCTCTCTCTGTACTGGGAAGAATAAACACTATAAAGATGACCATACTGCCTAAATTTTTATAAGCTTTTCAATCTATTCCACTAGAACCTCTACATTCATTTTTCTCTAAGACCAGAAAGCTTCTCTCTGATTTTATTTGGAACAACAGGAAGCGGATACTCAGACCTTCTATTATATTTATCTTATGATAGGGGAGTGTCAGGTTTTTGTGACACTCCCCGAGCAGAGTGAACCAGAAACAAAACAAAAAGATGACCCAAATGCAGACTAACCGAAAGATTTATTTAAACTAACAAAAATCTCTAACAAAGTAACAAATCAAAACTGAGTAACAAAGTACAACTCAAAATTACTGAAAGTACAATTGAATTCAAACAAACTAAGAATACTCCAGACTTACAAAGAGGCATAAACTGACATAAGAAGGCCAAGGAGACGAAAGGGTAATGAGCCCACAAAGACAAATACATGAGGTGATTGGGGTAAACGACAAACAGCTGAGAAGACAATCAGGGATCAGGTGTGACAGAATGAGACAGGAAGCAAAACCCACGGCAATACGGCGAGACAGGAGAACTTTCAAAATAAAACAGGACACACAAAGACAAGACATGAAATGTGAACAAAACGGGTAACTTGACAAGGACCAAGAGAAGAAACACAAGAGACAGAAGACAGGATATATAAATAAAACAGAACAAGGAGTAAAATAACGGAGGAAAGAAGGAAAGGCATACAAAAAAAAAAAAATAAAATAAATCAGAACAGGCAAAATCATGACAGGGGAGGGTTACAGCTGCCAAATCTAGAATGGTATTATTGGGCTGCCCAGTTGAGAGCCTCGATGTTTTGGTTTTCAAAGGATGTTCTTTTGCCCTGGTTAAAACTTGAAAAGCTATCCTCAAAGGGTTCGGCACTGTGTAACTATCTATACTCAGCTCCTTTAAAGAAGTTAAAGACGACTACTATCCCTTTGTAAAAAACACTATTGTTGTCTGGCATGTAGTACAAAAAGTTTTAGGCAACTCCCCAGGGTTGTCCTGTTTCTCCCCGATATGGGGAAATGCAAAATTTGATGTACCACAGAAACATTTCTTCAAATATTAACAACTTAGAAGGTTTATTCTTACACATTTACATGCGTTCTCCTTATTAGAAACATATGTTACAAAGAACTGTTTTGGCAAAAAAAATGATATCACAGTTTTATAATATGTTGGTGATAACCATAACGATAATTCTGAAAGTAAAAGACAGGAGTGGATAATAGATTTAGGAGTAGACATCTCAGTTAATGAATGGAATAAAGTATGTTTAAAGACACACACTCAAACAGTTAACACCCATTTAAGACTGATACAATTTAACTGTGTAATGAGGACATATATTTCCCCTGTACAACTGAATAAATTTGATCCCAATATGTCTGACCTATGTTAAAAGTTTAACAATTATGAAGGTTCACCAGATCACTGTTTATGGAGTTGTGATAAAATTCAAAAATTTTGGAGGTCTGTGTCAAAATATATCTCTCAGATTACATAATGTCCAATACCAATATGTCCCAAGTTATGTATTTTAGGAATATATGCTGACCACTGTTTTCTCTCTTGTAATGAGACAAAAATGGTTGACCTTTTCTAGTTACAGGCCAAATGATCTATTTCTCTGTGTGGGAAGAATGCTGGTTGCTCCTCTCTTGACTACTGGTTAGCTAATTTATCCCCGAGTTTGGCTCTTGAGAAACTGGCCTATATTAGAAAGAAAGCCTCTGAATTTTAAAACCAATAAAGAACGGTTATATTGAAGGAGTTATTGAGAGAGTGAGCTAATTGAAAATGTTTCACTTATTATGGGATTGTATGCTGTAATGTACAGGGTTTGCTTATTTTTTCTTATTGATTTATTATTATGATCATTTCTTGATAATCTCAGAACAGTGAATTTATCAACCTATTTTTGGGTTTATTTCTATTTCATCTTTTTTATGTATTTGTTTGTCATTATAATTATTATTATTATTATTATTGTTATTGTATTATCTTATTGTTTTAATCTCTGTCAAATTTTTAATATGTTCAAATGTTTGATGTTAATGTTTAAATGAAAATCAATAATTACATGCTCAAGAAAAATGCTGCCCTTGCATCTCAACTTCCGGTGGTGCTGCTCAGCTGGTGACTGGACAGTAGTACTGCTGCTGCTACTTTTTTGTTGTTTTTGGTCGCTTTTGTTGTGTTGTGTTGCGTTATTGTATAAAGTGCTGCTAAGTACTGTTAAGTGTGCTGTCATCTCCCACACTCACGAGGAAGGTCTACAGAATTCGTGATCTCTTACTTCAACTTGATACTAACGGCTAACTAGCGTTGCTAACCAGCACAGCTAATTTGCATAATAGGTGAACCAGCCTGCAAACAAGAGTGCTGCTAGTCTCCAGCTCTACAAGCGTTCTTCATCGTGGAGATGTCTATACCCCTCCTGTTTTTACTTCTGGTGGTTTGTAAACTCCTATACATGTGTCCGCCTGCATCATCAGTTCCATTGGCAGGCACCGATGTTCAACGGATGTATTCAAGGGAGAGCCTGCTCGCTCTCCATCACCTAGGGAACGGGATCATCTACCGGAGGAGGTAAGGAGAAAGTCAGCTGAAAAAAGACTCCAAGAGGAGAAGTCATGGAGGAGTCGGGCAGCACCTCAGATGGAGGGGAAACAAACCACCACTACCATCTATTATCCTGAGTAACGTGCGCTCTCTGTACAGTAAAATTGATGAACTCCGACTGAATGCACGTTACAGCCATGAATATAGAGAGTCTTGTGTTCTGGTTTTACCTGAACTTTGGCTCCACAAAGACATTCCTGATGCACTGATTGACTTGCGGGGTTTCTCCTGTGTGCGCCAAGACAGGGACATCTCTTTTGGGAAACTGAAGAGGGGTGGTTATGCGTCTAAATAAAGAACACTTGGGGCCTGATCTACTAAAGGTTTGCGTGTATAAAAAGACGTGCAAACTTGATAGCGCACGCAAATCTGATCTACTAAGAGGGTGCACCGAGGATTGCGTCTGTCAAATGAGCAAAATAGCACGTGCAGTCCATTTAGCATGTTTGCTCTCATGAATATGCAGAATACATGCAGATGATCAGAACGCACAAAATACTGGGAGGAGGAGATGCAAATGTAATCATTTAGCACCTGCAATGTGATTTATTAAACCCACAACTGATTGCGCTCAGTGTTTTTGGGTCTATACTTAGTATGTTCGAGAAGCAGGTGCAAAAAAGGCACAGTGTTATGAACTGAGGACTGCAGTCATGGTGGCAAACAGGGGTCACATAAACGGAATATTTTCCATCACTGACTGAATTTTTTTATTAAAAACAGAAAGACTTGGAGGCTGTCTGTCATTATGATGGACTGGAGAAAGAGGGACTATTCAGTGTGCCGTCATACTGATGCAGACGTGTGAGTAAAGTAAACCCGCTCTGTTTTGCACTCTTAAGACATCGTGGATGAGGTAATTTAACCTTACAAACATATGTATGTATATATATATATATATATATATATATATATATATATATATATATATATACACACATACATATATAGATATAGATATAGATATAGATATATATATTGTAGTGTCTCATTTTCTCAGTAAATACCGAATGAGCTGGCTCGTAACTTCTGCGCGAAAATGGCAGCTAAGATAACACTGATGTAAATAAGGTCTAGTTCAAGTCGGTGCTCTTGCTCTAAAAGGAAGCACGAACGCAGGCAAATTCCAGTTTGACAAGCGACGTTTATGAAAGTCACAAGGTGAACAGTAACAAACGGGAGTTGCTTCATGTCGCGACACCCCAGAACAACTGAAGCTTGAGTTATGGTATGTCCGTTATATAGCCGATGGGAGGGATTCCCCCCGTCTTCCCGGAGGCTCCAGAAGGGTCCCTCCCCCTCTCCTTTTAATATTCACTTTCTTTAATTCTTAATTATAATTGTATAATTTCTCCACCTATAGACCTTTGTACAATCTCATGGAGTCTAGAGCTCATTTATGTTTTGCTTTTAGGCACAATCAGGCTTATTTTTCTTTCTTGATTCTATGGGTGTACTCAAAATGGCTGACTTGCTCCAAGATGGCTTCCCACTTAGTTCCAAATATGGTCGTGCTTTCCTGACCCTCTCTGTGTACAGAGAGATCTGTATGCTGTAGGATTATTCAGTACATTATGTTCTTCTGTTAAATACTCGTCTTTAGTTTATTATTGGCAACTTTGAACCATGGACTCCATTACATATGTATTCAGGCTCTATGGTGTATGTCATATTCAAGTACAACAAATGAAGCCCTTTACGCATACTATTTTTTGTGAGAATTCTAACTACATTGTGAGATTATAAAATATTATCAAAAAAATCTGTAAACAAACAGTCTGTGGTCCTATCTAATTACTGTGAGGTACTAAATAGGTAATAAATCCATGCTCATTTCTTCATTCAGTGAGGATTTCTACATATAATATGCTGGGTTTTTTTTATCTTTTAAGTGACCCCCTATCTGAAGACATATAAAGACATCATTCAAATTAAATATTAGAACATCATTATGGAGGCTATTAGAGGAAAAACTCAATGTGTAATTGTTTTAACATATAAAGTGAACTGTCATAAACCAATACAACACACAACAAAATAGGAGTCTGATTAATACCAACAATGTATCACTATGTTAGTCTAATGTGATTAAAAATATTATTAGCTAATGCTAATAAAAGAAAGATATTTACGTGATCAACATTCCATGGTTTAACATTTTCATCATTAAAAATATGTAAAGGGACATAATATTGTTACCCACACATATGGCATGACATTATCCTTCTACTCTATCTATATCTATATCTATCTATATATATATCTATATCTATATATATATATATATATATATATATATATATATATATATATATATATATATATATATATATACATATATATATATATATACATATACATATATATATATATATATATATATACATATCACTAATTTTTTTTATTTATTAATACTTTTTTCAGTTTCATGTTATTTCAGTGACCATGTGGGTTTTTCTTTCTTTAATACAAGGGTACCAACAATTTTTGCCACGTCTGTATATATATAAACCTTTATAGCCATAATCACTCTGTTTTCCACTTGGAGCTGACTGCATCACACTCCACACACTCACAGTGACTTTAGCTGTCAGTGTGTGGAGTGTGATGCAGTCAGTGCGTAAAAGGCAAGAGTACCCGCTCAGTCTGTGTGTGCGTAAATGTAAGACTGCTCTCCACATGAGAGGTTATTGATGATGAAACGGTGTAACTATGTGAATACTGTCATTGAGATTATGTTAAATTGCAATCAGAAAAGGATCCCCCCAACACGCCCACTAAATGCACATGCAATGTTTTAGTTTGCACATGCAATTTAGCACTCGCTATTTTGGATCTTAGATAAGGCCCTTGGTGTAAACAATTCACAATAAAAGAGACTATGCGACCCAGACTAGGAGCTACTTGTGTGTTTCTGCAGCCATTTTACCTGCCCAGGGAGTTCGACAACATAATTATCTGTGCAGCATATGTACCCCGAAATGGAAACGCTGCGAAAGCCGCCAACCAATTTGTTGAATGTGCTCATAATCAACTTCTGTGGACCCCCACAGACCCCATTTTTCTTCTTGGAGATTTTAGCCACTGTAGGCTGAAGCCTGTTTTACCTGGGTTTTATCAGTATGTAAAGTGTAGCACACCAAATAACAAAATTCTTGACAAATGTTATGGAAATATCAATTGGGCTTACATAGCCAAGTCTCTCTTACCTCTTTCCAACTCTGATCATCTAACAGTCCATCTTATCCCCATGCACAGGACTACGCTCAAGTCCAGCAAGCCTCAACAAAAATCCATACTGCAATGAAACGATGATTGCATAGAGACATCACAGGATTGTTTTGAGTGCACAAACTAGAACATTCTTCGTGATCTGGAGCTGGATGAGGGAACAGAGACTATTATGGACTACATTAAATTCTGTGTTAAAAACATAGTTCCAAAAAAAGTGGTCATTTATTTTCCCAACAGTAAGCCTTACATAACCAAGGAGGTGAAATTATGCATTAACAAAGAGAAGATTGACTTTTAAAACAAAGATCATACAGGTTTGGCCACTGCAGGAAAAGAAATTAATACAGTCTTGAGGGAGGCCAGAATGAACATCATGTTGGCTGTTGGATGTATATTTGTATATATATGTATATGTGTATTTTATATATGTATATAGGTATCTATGCATATATGTGTATCCATAAAATAAAGAGCTTTGTGCTCTATTGTAAAGTGTCTTGAGATAACACTTGTTATGAATTGGCGCTATACAAATAAAGATGAATTTATTGATTGATTGAGCCGTGCCAGAGGCTCGACACACACCAAAGTGCAGATCCCTGAGGCTGTGAGGGCCTGTTTGGTGCTGCTGGCTGCACTTTTTTTGAAGACCATGATTTTTATCTGTCTGTTTGTGTCCTCAATAAAGTCAAGGATCAAACTTCAGTCTTGTTTGGCATCAGTGTTCGTTTTCAATCATCAATCAATTTACGATCAATGATCAGCCATGTAATCCAAGTGAAGGACAAGTCTGATAAAGCTCACATGCCGACACAATCAGTACAGTGTGATCCTGCAGAGGCTCCGCCCACTCCAACCTCCAGTGTCACTATAAAAGAGGCTTAATCACCTCGATCAAATCAGAGTTACCTGGAAGGTGAGACTGAAGATACTTTGACAACAACAATCAGCTGATCGTGACCATGACACCCGTGCTGGTCCTCTGCATCCTGCTGTGTGCTGCATCTGCAGGTAAGAAACACACACATATACACAAACACACACACACAAAAACTTAAACACAATCACTCAAAAGCAAACACACAAACTCTAAATATGTTTTTTTGTCTTTGCAGCTTCAGCTGAAGGAAAAATTCTGCCTGCAGGTCTGTACTGAGGGCTTTAAAACACACAAACTGTGTACATATAAATATATATACATATATATTTATATGTACACAGTTATATACATATATATTTATGAGAAAATACGTACAAAGATTCATAAACGTCCAGCATGTCATTTATCAGCATGTCGTCCAAATTTTTACACAAAATATATTCTCCAGATTATTTTCTCCTCCCAGCCACTGTATCAATTACACAGGAATCATTGCTTTTTAATATTCACATTGATTCAGAATAAAGAGCTGACATTAACTGATCATTGTCTCTTCAGTCATTTTGATATTTTATACTTTATTAATACTTTTGACAAGTAAATATTCATTGAAGTCTCAATAACTTCAACATTTTTCAATTTGATGTTGTTGTCATGTTGCTTGTGATTAGATTTGTTATTTTTTACTGTATTAATAAACAACTAGAGGTGCTCAGAGAGCACAATCCTCCACAGACATCTCTCTGACACTGTTAGCATTATAAATTTGATTTTATCGATATTCAATAAATAATCACGATCATGGTTTTTGTCTAAATCAGTCAGGATCACAGCACATGTGTTAGTTTGTAGATTCAGCATTAATGAAATGTTTTCTTACTACATAAAATCTAAATATAAATTATTTTTATACAAACATTAAAAAATGCAACCTTCAGAACAAGCTAACGTTGGCTGGGTGTGTCTGTGACTCTGCTGTAGATGTTTCAGAGCCTCAGGAGGAGATGATGAATTATTAATTACTGATCTCATTTTTCTTTGCCCTTTATAATCTCCAAACTCTCTTTTTGTGTTTGAGCAGGAGCTGAGTTTCAGCAGGCGGAGGAACCTGAAGGTAACATCACATTTTATTTGTCATTTGTGTTCATGTGATTAGAAAATAAACTTTACAGCAAATGTCAGAAAAATGAACAATAAATCTGCATGATTAGATCAGACATGAGGATAGAAAACCCGACTGACAAACATTTAACTGATTTTATAGTTTGAGCTGTGTCCCATCAGTTAACATGGAGGGGGAGGAGCTTATGAGTGACCTGTACTGCAGGCAATCAGCAGGGGGCGCTCTGAGTGTTTTGGCCATGTCCTCAATCTTGTTATACAGATCATAGTTATAGACACATGAATGTTTTATTTACATCAGTTTAAACCAAGAGCACTGAATATCTGCTGATGAAATAAATAATTTTCTCCTGTTCTCTGTGTGCGTCTTTAGCTCGTTGTACTTCGTGCCCTAGTGAATGGTACCTATACTCTGGTGTCTGCTACAAGGCTTTCACTGACAGCAGGAGTTGGTTTGATGCAGCGGTAAAGACTGATTTACATTTTTCTCAATAATCACCTGTGACTGAGAACACCCTCTGATAAACTTCATTCATTCAGGATATTTTAAACATGGTCCTCAAACAGAGGAGATGGTCGACACAGATGTGGTTCATGAAGACCGTGTTGTTGAGTAAACCTCCTCAATCAGACTTCAGCTCCTTCTGCTTGTTTGAAGTTTTTCAGACGTGTTCACAGGTCAAAATGTTTAAAACAGCTGTTTCTGAATGTTTGAGTCCATGATGGTTTGTTATTGGTCAGTCTGTCTGAGTCTTTGTGCGCCCCCTTGTGTCCAACAGGAGAACTGTAGCAGTTTTGGAGCTCATCTGGCCTCAGTGCCATCCGCTTTTCATTACACTTTCCTGCAGCAGCTCTCAAATTCTATAAGTGTGAGATACGCCTGGTTAGGAGGTCTCTACGTGCAGGTGAGTCTGTTACAGGTGGAAAGCCCTCTCCAAACTTTAGTAAGAGTTTGTCCAGTTTAAAGACTTTAAAAATCTTCTGTTAATCACAAAACTTTCATATTTAATATAACACTGACCTCCATCTTTTTATAAGCGTAATTTAAATAAAAACATAAAATAACTTAAATGTGAACACTAGGTCTGTCAGGACCACTTTGGTAAGAAAACACCTGAGCAGTTTTTTTTAATCAAGCTTATTGCAGTTATTCAAGTGAAGCTTTATTAGCAAATATGTGAATTTCACGGTTTGGTTCTGTTGGGGGTCTCCCCTCCCGCCCACCTGCCAATTGTGGAGGCCTCACTCCAGATTTTGATCCTGCACAGAAGTGTGCTGCTGGTCCTGCAGAATGAGTGAGGCACAGGCTGTGGAAATAGACTGATTAAAGAGACTGGAGGTGTAACTGGCAGCACATAATGACCCCTGTGCAGTCAGACTATCTGCCATCTGGGGTTTAGGTAGGAACAGCACACATTCCTGCCCTCCTAGTGCCTACAAGCAAAGCACGGGGCAGGCAGAGAAGCAGCAAAGTTCTCACAGAGCAGAAGCATCAATGTCAGCATCACACTGATTAAGTCAGAAAAAGGCTTAAAGGAGGAGCTGGAGTGGAGGAGGGTTGTAAAGCAGCTAGCAGCAGGAGCAGCGAAGAGTAAGCAGGCTGAAACAGCTCAAATAGGGCAGTCTGAGTGCATTTATACATGGCAGCTTTGAGGCAATCAGCTGGCTGTCAGCTAACTTTGCATCAGCTGTTTAACAATGGAAGCTAGCATGTTAGCAATCTTGGCTCTGCGTGCTGTCAGATCCAATCCTAATTATTAATGCAGCAAAGAATCTGCTGTAAAGGAGGTGTAACTGGAGCTTCAAAGTCCTGTTTAGAAGTTCATGTCTTCATTATTATGTAATAACAGCAGTAAATCCATCACAGTCAGATTTGCTGTCAGTGTTGTCATTTTATATTTGTGATGGTTGACTGTGTAAAACTGTTCACTCTCATGTCCCGACTGTTAGAGAAAATCTGCTCTGGTCTTTGTACATCTCACTGAAACTGTTCATGACTGTACACTGGACTTTAAAACATGTACTGAAGTATTTTATGATCATTCAAAACATGATTTTAATTTTAAAAGAATATTTTTTTAATTTACTGTTCAATAGTAAAGACCTCTGACTGCTCACCTGCAGTAACTCAGGAGCCCAACAGGGGGCAGTAGCCACACAGTGGACCACAGGTTCAGATGATCAGCTGAAAAATCCTCAGTCTCTGGGGCGTTGGTAGTGCAGTTGGATAGTGCACTTGGTCAGCAATCAGGAGGTTGCAGGTTTGAGCCCAGCTCCCAGTAATACTTGGTGATGTGTCCCTGGACAAGCAGTGCTCCCGCTGCTGTGTCAGTGGCATGTAAATGGGTATTAAAGCGCATGAAAGTCTTACTAATACTGATGGATAACTGACATAGAAACTTTAAAACCATCAGTGAGTAAATGTGAGGGTGAATGGATGTGAATGGGTAAGTGTGAGCTGTGGTAAAAAGCAGCTTTGAGTATTCAGAGACTAGATAGGTGCTGCATAAGCTCAAGTCCATTTACCATTGACTCTGTTTGTCTCTGCAGGATCAGTGGATTTGGATAGATGGAGACAGATTCATTTATGATGGAAGTTACTACTCCGGGACTGACTATGCTTCAGAACCCTGTATCTACCTGGGGACTACGCGTGAGTCCACACATGTTTAAGTTAGGGTTTGTTCATTACTTCAGATAGAACAGCCCCGAGTTTGTTGTTCATACATGTTTATTCATATATATATATGTATATATGTATATGTATGTATGTATGTATGTATGTATATATATATATATATAGATATATATATATATATATATATATATATATATATATATATATATATATATATATATATATATATATATGAATGAATTAACATATATGAATATATGAGCATATATATATATATATATATATATATATATATATAGATAGATAGATACATACTGACCAATATATTAGGTACACTCATTACACATTATGAGAATCAGGTTGGAGCCTCTTTTGCCCTGTGAACTGCCTCACGTCATCAAGGTGGAAAACATCATTTGCATTGAAAAAGTGAAAAAGGAGCTCCACAAATATGCTCTTTCTGATCTAACATTATGGTCAGGGCCAAGAAATTACTTTTTTTTTTTTTTTCAACAAATTAAACATTTTTGTGGCTGTTGTTTGTGCAGATTAGCAGCCCTGAAGTACATTTAACACATAAAATTTCCAAAACACAATCCTTTTTTTTTCTGTCAACTGTTAAAGGGGAGGTGAATTCTGACAACAATCAAAAAATGTATTTTAGCGTTTGGAGGTTCTGCTCCAGGCAGAATTGTTTAAGACAGTTCAGAAATTAAGCTTTTTAAAGCATTTTCATGTTAAATATGTCAAAGTAAAACTTTTTTTATCCTATAAAGTCAGTGAAACATCACTGAACGAGTGAGCAGCATGTTTCTATGAATGAGTTATTATGCTGTCTAAATTAATTTGCTCCAGGGTGCTGCTTTAGTGGAAGGGTAAGTAACCAGGCACAACCCAAATGTACGTTTCTGTCAGACTGGAGAGTGTCCTCACCCTACTCCCCTCACCCCCCCTCAAAAGCCCATCCACTGTCTCTCTCTCTCTCTCCTCACAATAAAGGTCCAACTATGCAAGAAACATCTCATGGATGCACAGGGACGCATCCTCAGTGATGTATCCTGGGGTCATTGGGTGTTTTGGGTCTCGCAACATCATACACGCTCGCCCAGGCAACCCAGCCAGGGTTGATCAAGTCCTGACTTGCGTCCCAGTAGCAGTCAACGGATTCGCCCTCTTTATCCAAATCCACCTTGTGTCCATCTCTGCAGCTTCACTTGCGGATTGAATGGCCCCTTTCTTTGCCACCCCTGTAAAGCCCAAACCACTGGACTTTCAGAATGAATGTCCTGCAAAGCCTCTATAGCCGACTTCTATAGGCTCATAGAAGGTTTTCCAGCCTCTCTCCCTGCACTCCTCCGCCAGCTCCTGATACTCTCATTGGCTTCCTCAATACGGTCTTCCCAGGACACAGTAAGTTCCAGGATGACCAGATGTTTCGAAGCCTCTGAAGTAATGATCATGTCTTGTTGGAGACTTGTTGCAATGTGCTGGGAGAACCTTAGCTGCTTTCCCAGCGGTCGGAGGCCGTGTGGAGAAGACCTGTAGAAGATTGTGAGGGATTTCTCTCCAGGTTTGATGAAATGCCCAATAATTATTCTTAAAGGACAAAACTTCGCACGGCTGTAAAAATGATCTTTGTTAAAGTCCAACAGTAAGGCTCAGCGTCCACTCTGGAGTATTAGTTACAGAGTTAACTCAGCCCTGACTGAGACCGTAGAGGTAGAAACATGTTGGCTTTTCAATGATCCTGTCCCTGTAATAAAGCTCTGAAGTTCTCTCCTCATTGTCTCTGTTTCTTCTTTCATCTCTTTGTTTACTCTTATTAATCTGCTCTTTTTCATTCTCCTGTTTTTCAGGCGGTTGGACGAAATCTGTATGTTCAACCAGCAGAAATTACATCTGTGCCAAACGATCAGGATGTTAACGAACTGACAGAAACTCTGCTGTTTTTCTTTTGCAATATCTGTTTACTGTCTGTAATCTTTGATTATTGATTGTCATGTTTACTTTGATTGATTGAACATGAACTTGTTGGAGACGTGTCAGTGTGTGATGGTTGTTCTGATTGATGTGGAATAATAAAACAGTTCAGTTTAAAGTTGAAGTTGTCTGTCTTTAAATGTCCCTCAGATTGTTAAACTCAGAGTGTCTGAAGAATCAACAACAGAAACAGAGAGAGCAGAAAGCAAACACAGAAGAGTTTAACTTGTTCAGCCCCAGTCCCTTTTTAAGCCTTCTGCTCAAAAATGACATACCCATAAAGAAAAGAGTATTTCTTTGCAACCACAAGGTCTATTTGAATAAATTTGGTGTCATAATAAAAGTAACACTTGAGAGATTTGTCCAGATGTGTAATTATCAGTATATGTGTTTCTGGAACAGAGTAAATGAAGATAGAAGTCAGAATAATTTGAAAATTTTATCCTCGCCTAAAAAAACAAGTTTTTATTGTGCATATCTCTCTTAGAAATGATGCTGGAGTGGCTGTAAAAATCTAAAAATTAATAATAAAATATGTTTACATCATCTCTGCAAAGAATTATTACCTCCACCAAGGAGGTTATGTTTTTGCCAGCGTTTATTTGTCTGTCTGTCTGTCTGTTTGTGTTCATAATAACTTGAAAAGTTCTGAACAGATTTGGATGAAATTTTCAGGAATTGTCGGAAATGGGATATGGAAGAACTGATTAAATTTTGGGGGTGATGTGGATCACCGTCTGGATCCAGGAATCTTTTAAAGGATTCTTTAACATTAGGACCATTTTCACCAAAGGAAGATAGGACCATTTTCACCAAAGTGGGCCAAAGCTGCTTGGCGGAGGTCTGCGCTCTCTGAGTGCTTTTCGAGTTGTTATAAAGTGATGCAGAGAAAAATTAGAGAGGTTTTATAACAATATGGTCAGGCAAGGATTTAGAAAAACAGTGCATATTGAGCCAAAGGTCAAAAATATATGCATTTTGTCAAATAAAGGCCAAATTTAATAAATAAAGTGTTTAAAATGCATATGTAGCACTTCCTTCAAGTAATAACTTCTTTTGGATTATTGTTCTGACATTTTTTACTCAAAAATGTCGATAAATAAGCCAAAAAACTGTAATATTTAATGACATGAAGTCCCCAGTGAGGTCTCATGCGCTAACATATAATGGCTATATCTCAGCCTGTGAGAGTCCGAATTGGATGATTTAAATGTCTATCAACTCATCTGAGCCTATAGAAAAACCCCACCCTGATGCATCATTGGCCAATCAGAATGGCCCAAATGCGCTAGATCCGGCCGTCCTCGGCTTCACTCGCCTCCTCTATAAGGGGCTCCAGGATCTGGAAAAACATCAAAATGTAGTTCTTTTTGCTCAAAACAAACATGGAGCTGCCTTACATCGCCCTGGGACAATCAGAAGCCCTCAAAATCGAGTTTTGGTCATAGAGCGACATATTTGGTGTCCATGGAAAGGTCTCGATCTCAGCTTTCTGCAGATGGCTTGTTTGTGTGTGTAGCTTGCTGTATTTCGGGGCTACAGGCAAAAACGTGTCATCAAGTGGGCTTCCGGGGTTCAGGGGGGCTTTACAGATTTTGTTTTTTGATGATTCATTTGCTTGGTGTTTTAATTGTGTTTGGTGTTTGTAAAAATGGCTTATATGTTCATGTGGCTGAGTTTTTGCTGTCTAATTTGATGTGCAACATGACTGTAGTCCTAAAGGAACAGTTCACTGCTTTGTGTGCCCACACACCCAACACAGCATCGTGTGGATTTGCTGTTCATCATGAGACTGGGGTCCACATTCAAGATTTCCTGCTGCTTAACAGAAGGTTTTTTTCTTGCCACCATGATATATATAGTCATGATTGGCTATATGGATTCATGTTGGGTGTTGGATGTATATATTTGTATATATATGTATATGTGTATTTTATATATGTATATATGTACCTATGCATATATGTGTATCCATAATATGAAGAGCTTTGTGCTCTGTTGTAAAGTGTCTTGAGTTAACACTTGTTATGAATTGGCGCTATACAAATAAAGATTGATTGACTGATTGATGTTGAGGAGCTTTGCTCTTGAGCCCCAGCAGACCCTGTACAGGGTACTCTAGGGCTGTAGAGTTGAAATGCTGAAGTGACCTTCACTGATCCTGACAGCTCCACACAGCACAGATGTCCCTCAACATGTTTCTTCATTAATGCTCTGATGCCTTTCTGTTTCCTCCAAATGAACACGAGACATCTTTACTTTGACTTTATTAAACCCTTCAGTAGCTTCTGTTCAGGGTGTGACCTTCAGGAGGGTTCATCATGTGTTTTATTGACCTCTGAACTCAGATTATGGAGAATGACATGTCACAGAAGGTCAGAGGATCCTCACTCACCCTGAGTTCATCAGCTCATAATCAGAGCTGCTCAGCTCAGGGTGACTGAAGATCCTCCGTCCTCTGAGGTGATCTTCTCTCATGAGCAGTGCTGGGGTTTCATCCAGCTCGCTGCTCCAACTGTCCGACTTCAGACATGAAATGGAAAGCACAGGACTTTTTCTTGAAATAACTATAAAGTTACTTATCATGTTTCAACATTTTGTACGCATTGTCTATTTTAATAGTATGTTTTTAATGCCTCCTCCATGTGAAAGAGCACTCTTATGCACAATACTAATAGCCCTTTTCCACCAGCACGGCTTAGCCCTTCTCTACTCTACTCTACTCGGCTCTACCCGGTTTGCGTTGCGTTTCCACCGGCACAGTACCTCCTAAGACAAACCAGATTTTAGTACCTACTCTGCTCTGGTTCTAAGCGAGCTGAGTCAATACTAAAAGGTGACATCGACCGACTGCCGGCTACTGATTGGTCAGAGAATGTCGTCACCGATGAATAATGAGCGCGACGAGCTAGCTAACATGCTAGCAGTAGCTACCATTAGCTTACCCTCATACGTCTTTTCTTTGCAGCTCGATTGCTCTTGTCCTCTGTATTTCTTCTCGCCTCCTGCAGCCTTCTTCTGCTTTCCTCTTTCATTCGGTTTGTGACAAAAAGCCACAGATCGAGCAGCAAGTATACTATTGCCTCCAAGTCCTTCATTGTTTTGATTGTTGCGTCAAGCTCAAAATGACATGAATGCAGTGTCGCCCAGCTGCTTTAGGCAGGGAACCAGGCTGGTGGAAAAGCAGCACAATGCGAGTAGAGTAGAGCCGGGTAGAGACAGGGAAAGCCGAGCTGAGTAGAGTAGGGCTAAGACTTGCTGATGGAAAAGGGCCATAATGTCCGTGGCACCAGGTCTTCTCTGCCTGTTTCTGAGGGACCAGCAGCTGCCTGAACGGCTCATTCCTCCAATCCAAAAAAACAACTAGTGTGACGTCCCACCATCGTCTCATCCTCAGTTTAAGAACAGCTCAGAACTTCAGCAGGTTGTCTTGATAATGTCTACATGCCTGAATGCACCAAGTAACTGCCATGTGACTGGCTGATTAGCTTTGTGGAGCAGTTGGTCTGGTATACCTAACAAAGTGGCCAGAGATTATACTGTTGCAGTGGATTATTTGATGACCATGATAAATGCGTCTATAGTCACTCACAAGTTCATAAAGCAGCAAGCTTTAAAGGTCTCATAATGCTCCTTTTCTGCAGTTTAACATGGATCCTTGATGTCTTCATGAAACGTTAGTAACATGCTTTGGTCCAAAAAGCCAATAAATAAAGCACAGCAGCATTGTTTCCAGGCCCACGTAGCCCCTCTGTTCAGAATGGTCTGATTTAGTGGGCAGGGACCTTAATATGTTAATGAGCCACTGCTGATCCCGCCCAGCTCATCTGAGGGGTGTGCCAAGGCGAGGACGATGTCACATAACCATGGCGACTGACCCCTGAGAGAAAAATGGCTTCAGGACAACAAACTTTGATTCAGCTGCAAATAAGAAGAGGCACCAGGAAAAAGTCGAGAGCCAAGGGTAAACCAGGATGTTTCTCGTGTGTTGTTGTAGATGTGAAGCATATTAGCTCCTCCACTGTTTAGTTCATATTCGTGCAAAACTTAGGCTTGGGTTAAATAGTGTTTAGTAAGGGATAATGTGGAGTGCGCAGGTTACTACAGAGACATAAACCCCGACAGGATTAGATAAAACCCCATTGTGAATTAACTTTTATTGATAAATAACACTGAACGGGCCGTTGCTACTGATAGTGAATGAGAGAGGGAGGGGGACTTCTTTGGAATTGTTACATGTAAATAATGCCTGGGTTTTTCAGGGCCACAGTGTTGTACAGAAATAACATTAATTATGTGACTGACCCATCAGAACACAGCATTAATAGAGCCATAGCCTATAGTGCATGGCAGTAACGTGCTGCCACTGAGCAAATGTTTGTCATAACCTGTAATTCTAAGCAATTTTCTGTGAACCGTATCTTTCATGTATGCCACACAGTAGCTGTCTTAAACACCTCTTTACTTGCAATATTGTTTATTACACAGCCCTGTCTATATTAGCATTATATTGTCTTAAACAAAAACAAGACATCATGATTGCTTAACTAGTAGATTTCCTTTATATAAAAGTTCTACTGAACATCCTGTTTTCACTCTTCTCCTACAGAGGTGCTCCTGTGGCAACTGTGCAAAAACACATAGAGCCTGAAAATGTCTGTTGCATGGAGATACCAAAGGTATTGTGAAAACTGAGTGCAAAATAATAATTTCGTACATTACCTTTTTTGTCACTTACTTACCCTTTTTAATTAACAAGGTCAGAGGAAGATTACAGGAACTCCCAGACCCACCATCCTGCATGGTGGACCATCCTGGACTCGGACCTCTATACTTTAATGTGTTTTTTCAGTGCAAAATGCATTTATAGAGCAGACTATGGGCCTTTACATCTAAGAGGAATAATGCAGAAGTATTTTGACATAAACGCTCCCATTACTGTTACACAAAATAGTACAGATTAAAAGTACATCACTGTTTCCTCCATCTTACATTTTTACAGTTTATCTTTTTTGTTCTTTACTTATTAACATAACATGTAACATAAGGAACACTGAAAACACACTGAACAGTTCATGTAGTCTTTTTATTGTGAAAAATATTTGTACATATAAAAACATCAAATGAACCGACTGGTACTGCAGACGTTTTTTAATAAAGGAGGTAAAAAAGAAATGACAAAAAGAAAAGGAATTTTTAAACAGAAACTGTAAAACCATAATAACAAATATATAAGAAAAAAATATATACATAAAAATACCAATGAAAGTAACCCTTCAGTTCTGACAATTTGCACATTTGCACACCACTGTGGTGCTGCCTGCCTGCGTGATGCTGCGGATAACAGCGGAGTTTCCTGATGCAGAAGACCAGTATGAGGGCTTCAGAGCTCTCCTTGGAGAGGAGGGGGTGTATGAGGAATAATTATATTCCTCCAACTGTCAAACTCCTCTTGACTAATGCAGGAATATCCATACATCTAAGTTTACACTGCAGGCTGTCAGAGTAACTTTAACACTGAAGAAAATCTTGAGCTCTTACATCTGGTCCACTTCCCTCTGCTGTTAGCATTAGCTCGTAGCAATAAGCTAAATAAATACCACACAGCATTAAAATACTCACATGTCCATGGTCCGAGGTTTGGTGACAGACAGATGGTGGTGAGCCTGGATTCAGGAAAAGTCTAGTTCCCAGTCCTGAGTTGAACTGACTGAAGTTGAAGAAACAGTCGGACGTGAAGTGACTGACACACACATACAGGTTTTAGCCGACTGTAGCTGCTCATTCCCTTCAAAAATAAAATTAATCCACTTGGTCCTCTGGTCCTCTGAGGCTGGTAGCCTAAATGTAAAGAAATATGTGGCCGTTTACAGCCAACAACTGAGCAGTGGTAGCTTTTGAGCTCAGACATGCTGAACACAGATCTCTTACTAAGAGTGAAACCAACATGGCTGCTTCTCAGAGGAATCTCTGCAGCAGGGTGGGAGTGGAGATACTCAGGTGGACCAGTCAGATTAGTTTATGCAAATAAATTATACTATTACGTAACAGTATATCCACAGACTCAACAGCTCACTGAAGGACATGATTTTACATTCATGCAGCCTACTAAATACAGGTTTTGTTATAAAAGATAACATTTTGTGGGCTGGGAGGAAGGCCAAAGACCCAAAATAAAGACTTAAAAAAGTGGATTTTGCATAATATGGGCCCTTTAAGTGGGTTAAATAGAATTGCATCACTAAAAAGAGACTAAAGTAAAAATTTCATTGACTAAAACAAGTGTTGTACTCTACTAGGAGCAATTTATCTATTGATGATTGATATTAATAATAATTTACTATAGATTATTAATATTAATAATTATCAAAAATAATTTTTAAAAATGATAAATATTGGTAATGATCAGTAAATTGAGGGGAACCACCCTGTTACCAGGGACCGATAACCAAACTGACAAACTAGAATAAAGTCTCAGAAGGTGTTAAGAAAGTCATACAGTCCAAGCACTGACAGTTATGACTCCAGTAGGTATCACAGTTATATAACCACAATAACCACAAACGACAGATTAAATTATAACAGGGTATATTCAAAGTAACAATTATCTAAAAAAACATTACTTATTGCAATTATTTGCACTTATCGCTCAGTCGCACGTCCCTCATGCCTGTTTGACCTCCATTTGGAGGGTTTCATCCCTTTTTGACCCTTTGACCTGCTCTAAGTTAGACTGATGTATTTTTCTGCAGCTCTGTCAGGAGCCTCAGTCTTTACTCCATTTCCCTGTGACTTCAGTGAGTCACATGACCAGCTGCACTGACCTGTCAATCAGTGAGTGAAGGACATCATCTGCTGCCCTCATCCAAATTCAAACCACAGCTGAGCAACCAAATCTGTGAAACATGTCCTCACCAATGCCACAATGCAGTTAATGTGATCAATAATTGAGATTAAGTCTAGTAAATAACATACTTTGAATACGGCTCTGTGTAAAGGCTAGTTCAGAACGTAAATCAATGTGGAGGCTACTTGCCTTGAATTATGTGTATTTTGTTCACATCCTTTTCACATGCAATAACTTCCCTTTAATTTGATTGCAGTGAGTAGAGGAAGCAGATGTAGGGCATCCTTTCATAAATTAAATAAATGTACATTAGCTAGTAGAATTTTCTTATTATCTAAGTATGATATTATTTGGGCCTAGTAATAAATTAAGCTAAATAAGATCTCACTCAGAATCAATATGGCAATAAGCATTGTTACAGCAGTAAAGGCAAAATAGCAAAAATAATTAAGCATGAATAAAAACAATAAAATTAAATAACCAAACTACAAAAAGTACTAAAAAAAAAAGCAAGATATGACCCAGAGAAAAAATAAAACTGCAAGAACAATGTAAACAAAACAAATGTAAAAGTTCAAAAATATTTACACCATTGTACATGGGTAAATATCAGTATCATTTGATAAGTTGTTACTGGTTTAGTGCTCACTGCAGAGAGTTTTATTTGTAACTAAAGGGCCTGTTTATCCATTTAGGTTTCTACTGTATGTATGAGTTGTATATTTTTGAGACAACAGCTGTAGAGGTGTCTGCCTTCTCTCTGGTATAACTTGACTCATTCACAAAAGTCCTGTGATGCTCAAAGCACCAAAAATACATTTGAAAATCAAAAACTAGTGTCTCATTTCAAAAATCAGGACCTGGTTCCTCAAAATAATCCGCAGACCTTGTTGTGAGCACTTCATGTAGGAACTACATTTTACCAACACAAAAATATTTATTTTGATTTTGGGATCCTGTTTATGCTTAAAATGTTCAAAGAAAGAGACCTGGCTTATTTTCTGTTTTGTATGTTATTGATGATTTTCAATAAAGCCGAAGTGATTTAATGTAAAAAGTTGCTGTATATGCAATGCACCTGTTATCCTAGTACTCGATTAATGGCCAAAATACTCAATAGAGTGCTCAATTATAAAAAGAATCAATAGTTGTAGCCCCAACTAAAACTAATAAAAACTACAATGACAGTCTGACACAAAGACTAGACTAAAACTAAAATTAAAACAGGCCACCAAAAAACAACACTAGCAGCAGCTGTGACACTATCATGGAGACATGGACCAAATCCATGACCAGAACTGTTTCTGGTCAAGCAGCATGTGGCTCACAGCAGTCTGATGTCAACAGTAAAGATAGTTGCTGGTTCACTATGTGACTGAGCCTGCATGTCTACGGTCATAACTGGAATGTTTGTCTGTCTGTCTGCACTTGTTTAAAGACCAAATAAGCTTGTAGAAGTTGTTTTAAAGGGAGAGTCAAGGAAAACAGTTGGGTGGAGAAGGGTGGAGACTTAATAGTAGAGTTGATGTCCCTGCAGAGCAAGTTAAGCAAAAACAAAGTGTTTGCTAAGATCCAGTCCAACCTGAATTTATTTTCAGAGCAACCAAGAGTTCACAAGTGGTGTGCATAATAAAATAAAACACAAGAAAAAGAAAAAAAGGAACAACAGGACATAAAAAGGAAGTAAAAGGACTAAAACAGTTTTCAGATATCAGATTAGCTGACCTAATGCAATTTGATCCGCTTGACATTTCCACATGACATAGCACACTATGATTATTTTATTTTATTTATTTGATTTTAACTTTATTGAACCAGGAAAAGAAACTCATCGAGGTTAAAAAAAAATCTCTTTTTCAAGAGTTCCCTGGCTGAGAGAGAAAGCAGCAAAGGTAACAGAGTGACTCATAATAAAAACAGCAACACATACCAATACACATGACATGTATGACACTTAAAGAACAATAAAAAACAATAAGTAACAGTTAATCTACAAGCTGGACTATGAAAAGAAACAAAATCATCAGTCAAAACATCTGCAGCCAGATGCTTCAGTCTGAAAATCATTGAACGTCTTTAAAGTGGCCCTTACTTTGTGCTTCTTTTGTGAAGTCAGCTTGTTAAGCCGCATTATGTAGTAACGCCCCATTATGTAATAATGTAATACATTTTCACTTTATTATGTAATAACGCCGCATTTTGTAATAATCTGCCGCATTTTGTAATAAAAATTTTGAACGGGATAAACGAATTGAATGAATAACTTTGCACAACAGAAAGTAGAGCACAAAGCTTAAAATAATGTTTTAAAACAGAATAGGCCAACTTGATGTCACAGGAAAGAATGTTATGCCTAACTAAAACAAGTTACTGGGAATAATTCTATATAATATGCTCCTGGCATGAGAGCCGTTATATAGGTTATGCTCCACATTTACCACCAACTGAGCGCAATTTGCAATAATTTTGAGGGAGAGAGAGTGGGACAGTCTGCATTAACAAGTAACTGATTTATGATATAGACATCTTTTTTGGTGGTTTATTACATAATGCACCACATTGTTACATTTTCCTTATAAAAAAAAGGGCGACACCCACAATATGTAATACCCGACGTAGTATGCAATAACTTATTACAAAATGCGGCAAAGTTTATTACATATTGCGTTCAAAATTTTTATTACAAAATGCGGCAGATTATTACAAAATGCGGCGTTATTAAATAATAAAGTGAAAATGTATTACATTATTACATAATGGGGCGTTACTACATAATGCGGCTTAACACAGCTCAGAAGTGTCTTTGTCTGTTTAACATTTGTCAGTTGGACGTCTTCTGAAACTGACCACTGAGATAAGTCCCCCACTGGATGTCCTGCGTACATCTCTGCACAGAGACGCCTTCATCACCAGCCTGTCCAGCCTCCTGGTGGTCCTATCCCGTATTTCCGATTTGCCTTGAACGCAGCACCATTCCGCCCAAAGTCCACACCCACTAGCTCCCGCCTCCTCAACTTCGTTTGGTTGGTTGATTTTCAGCATGAGGAAGAAGTGCTCATCACTGATTGGGTGAGAGAAAGTCATGGGAAATCAGAAGCAAACATGTCTGCGTCTGCGGCTGTGGCTGCATCTGGTACTCCTCACCGTGCCCCATTGAATCAGAAACGGATGCAGAAATACAGACGTGAGTGGGAAAGTACAAATGACTGGCTTGACTTTGAGCAGTCCTGTTCAGAGTTTTCCTGCAGTGTTTTGAAAGACAAACAGCTACTCAGTGTTTCAAGAAGTGACAAGAAGTACACATGGAGAAAAAAGTAGCATATTTAGGAAGAGAGAAAGCTGTTGACTCTTTGGGATGGACTACTGCTCCACATATAAAAGAAAAGAAAACCTTTTTGGTAACCAGATCACTTTGTAAAACAGAGATGTGGGCAGAAGGACAGTTTTATTTCGTAGAGGCTTCGCCGTTTAAGGCTATCGCTAGTGGGGTTCACCCTCGTGCGTCAGCGCAGCACTGAAAAAACTTAGTTCAAACCCACCCACGTGCTGGGCCCCTTCCTGCAGCCTTGTCCTATAATTAGCCGCGAGTAAATACAATCTGCTCCCTCTTTTTCTTCAGCATCTACGAGGCAGCACTTAAGAGCGTTTATAATCAAGAAGCAGGATGGCGACCTCAGGATCTATCAGAGTGTGTGCAGAGCACCAGACGGGATACATCATGGGCTTTGACCTGCATTCTCGTTGTGAGTTCTGCCTAGGCCTGGAGCACGCCGGGTTAGTGCTGACTCCTGATAGAAGGTGACCGGACTGCAAGAGCCTGACCTTAGAAGAGAAGCAACAGCGAGTGGAGTTTTTCCTGCATCTGACACCTGCACCTTGGAATAAGCTGTCAACTTCCTGGCGAGGCCAGACTCGGATGAGATCGGCCCTGAAGAAGCACTGTCGGTCTCCCTTCAGCTGGAGGACACGGAGACGGAAGATGAGCATTCGGGGGGTCGCCCAGGCGTTGCTGGTGTCCCTCTGTCATCCGTCACTTCCCTGCCGGTCATCGGGGCTCTCATCCAGGAGCTCCCAGACATCATTGAGAGGGCAGCGGCATATAAAAATCTTGCAGTGCGGACTGCACCAGCTCCTCCGGAACCTGAAGACGTGGCGGGCTGCTTCGCCTCAGCCCACACAGCCAGTCGAGAGTCTGTCTTGCCACGCTTCCCCACCATCATCCTGTATCAGGCAGGTGCAGCAACTGAGCCGGGGAAACTATGGGTGTCGGTAACAACTTACGTCCCCATCACCAGAGTGGAAGGGCTCACGGATGAGGGCTTCCCGCCGGTCCCTCCGTTGGATCCAGGCCTGCCTGCAGTCTTCGGGGTACGGCCAAGTTGGTGGCCGACGTCAGGCTCTCCACTCCAGCAAGAACCAGCTGACAGGCCGGTTAGCAGACAGGGCCAATCAGTGTGCCAGCCAGGCTTCAGCGGCAGCTAACAACATCCCGCTACTGGCGTACTCTATGATGAGGCGCCGGAACCCGAACACCATATTGAATGCGCAGAGGAGCTGAGCAAGGTGGCGAGCGCTATCATCCCGCTCTGCACCTCCATTAGCGTCTCTTCAGCTCACATTATGGCCTGGCAGCACCAGATACACCGTAGCTTGTGGCTTTACCTTTCGTTGTCCATACCGGAACCAGTGAAGAAGGAGCTGCTGGAAGGACCCATCTCCACTGATGCTCTGTTCGGCCAGCAGCTACACACCCTGGTGGATCATATGCAGGAGGCTGTGGAGGAGGAGGAGGAGATAAGGAGACATGTGGCCAGCTCCCACTCCCTTCGAGTCACTGGCGAGACCACTGGGACCAAGGGCCAAGGCAGCAGAGACGGCATCCTGCGTCAGCCTCTCGCCCTCCAGCTCCAGCCCCTCCTCCGCCTCCTCCTTCGGAGCCGACCTTCTCAGCGGTGCAGCCTGCTCGTCAGCGGGGGGCCAAGTCTTGCCGGGTGGCGTGTGCCTGGTCCAACCCCCCTCAGGAGCCACTGCGCAAGCAGAGCAGATGGCAGTGACTCTTTGCTGGAACTGTTTGCAGTGCAGAAAGGGAGAAGGCAAGTGAGTCGTCACCCCTGACCACAATGGCTTTTTTCAAAGCCACTCACAGGTCTCAGCCTTTGACCTCTTCCCTTTCTCCAGTCCGGTCTGCCGCCACGGCGAGGGATGGTGGTCACACAGCCCCCACACAGCGCGAGCCCGCTGTCGTTAATCTCTTGGTTAACGAGCGGCGCAGTCACGAGTCATCAAAACAGCTCTCCGCTCTCTCACACACAGAGCTTTCCCGGTCTGTTTCGGCTGATACTAAGGGGAGTGCCAGTGAGCCCACGGATGCAGATATTCTGCCTCTTGTGGTCAAATCAGCCAGGAGCCTTTCCCCCTCTTCTCAGACAGAGGGAAAAAGGTCTGATCCTTCCTTTCAGCCCGGGTCCCCCATGGACTGCAGAGCAGACTTCTCTGACGCAGGCAGCGGCGGCATGGGCTCGGAATTGGCTCACCTCCCCCTCAGAGGCAGTGCTTCAACAAGAGCATTGCTCAGAGTGGCGGCGCGTATGTTCCTTGGACAGGTGGATGGACAGGTTGATCACCAGGGGTTATCCGCTGCAGTTTGCATCGACCCCCCCACTGTTCAATGGGATATTGGAGACGCTCCTATCCTCACAGAGCCAGTGTTTGGTTCTGCAGAGGGAAGTGCAGGAGCTTTTGAGGAAAAATGTGATCTCCAAGGTCCCAAAGGGAGAGGAAAATCAGGGTTTTTACTCCCGCTACTTCTTGATCCCCAAGAAGACAGGGAGAATGAGACCCATTTTGGACCTATCAGTGTTCAACACAGTGATAATGCAGTATCCTTTTCACATGCTGACGATAAAACAGGTATTGGAGTGCGTCCACCTGGGTGATTGGTTTACTTCAGTGGGTCTGAGGGATGCATACTTCCATGTCTCTATTATTCTAAAACACAGGAAGTTTCTATGCTTCTCGTTTCAAGGGGTCCAATACCAGTACAATTGTCTGCCCTTCGGTTATTCTCTCGCTCCTCGCACCTTCTCCAAGTGTGTGGAAGCAGCTTTGCAGCCACTACACAGGAGAGGGATGAGAGTTATTTTTTACCTGGACGACCTGCTTCTGCTGGCTCGGTCCAAGGAGGAAGCGGCATCACAAACCAGGGAGTTGGTGTCTCACCTGTCAAAGCTGGGCTTCGCCATCAATTGGGCAAAGAGTTCACTCCTCCTGCCCCAGCTGATAGTTTATCTGGGAGTGGAGCTGAATTCAGCCTCAATGAGGGCGCGTCTTTCTCAGGAGAGGACGCAATCTCTGGCATCCCTCCTCAGACGGATGGTTCATGGCAGGGTCGTGACAGAAGTCTCTATTATGCGGCTGCTGGGCACAATGTCAGCGGCTCATGTGGTGATGCCGCTGGGTCTGCTTCACATGAGACGGCTGCAGAGATGGTTTATTCGTCTGCGCATCGACCCGGTGCACCAGCAGAGGTGCATGATTGTAATCCCTCCTTCAGTGTCTCCCAATTTGGCTCACTCAAGACCCCGAGGTTCTGAAGCTAGGGGTTCTGTTAGGCAGGACATTGTCTCACATCTCAGTGTTCACGGATGCCTCCCTCTCGTGGTGGGGGGGGACGTGCCATTCTCAGGTGGTGGGGGGACAGTGGCCAGAGCATGTGTCCCTTCACATAAATGCATTAGAGCTCCTGACAGTTTGGAAAGTGATTCAACATTTCGCTTTACGGAGGCAACATGTTCTGATCCACACGGACAACAAAGTGGCAGCAGCTTACATAAATTGTCAGGGGGGCGTGCGCTCAGTGCAGCAGTTAAACATAGCCAGAAAGCTGCTATGTTGGGCGCAAAAACACCTCCTCTCCATCAGAGCGGTGTACATTCCTGGTGTGCTAAACAGAGGAGCGGATATTATGTAGGCCCTCGAGCAGGGGACTGGAGCCTATATCCCTGACCTGGTGTCGCAGATTTGGTCACTGTACTGGCAGGCAGAGGTGGATGTGTTCACTGCCCGAGAAAACGGCTGTCAGCTATTTTTATAGCTCCGGAGCGCATGAGAGCTGCGAGCCTGGCCGCTGAAAGGGAGTGCTTAGAGAGGCTCGGGCTCTCACCAGGGGGCGTGTGCACGATACAGGGTGCGAGAGCCGCTTCTACGAGAGCAGCCTACTCGGCAAAATGGGCAGCGTTTCAGCGGTGGTTCGCTGAGTCAGGATGGGACCCGGTGACTTGTCCCCTGCCTCGCGTACTGTCTTTCCTCCAGCTCCTATTGGATATAGGATTGACGTTTAGCACGATTAAAACTTATGCAGCGGCTATCTCAGCTTGTCACGAAGGCTTTGGTGACAAATCAGTGTTTAGTCACCGGTTGATGAAACGCTTCCTAAAAGGAGTGGGGAGGGTCAGACCCATAGCTCCTCAGTGGGATTTATCTCTGGTCTTAAGGGTGTTGAGCAAGGCTCCGATTGAACCTTTGGCTCAAGTCTCACTGAAGTTTTTATCACTCAAAACAGCTCTGCTTTTAGCTCTGACTTCAGCTAAGAGAGTGAGTGATTTATCAGCCCTTTCTGTCGGCCCATCTTGCCTGGGTATTCAGGCACGTCATGCTATGTGGGTCAATCGCAGTGTCTTTTTGTGCGTCACCGGGCTCCCTCTCTCTCTCCCTCTCTCTGTTCAGCGTCTGTCACATTGGCCATGTGAGGCTATTTCACAAGCTTATGCTTCATCCGGATTTGTTCCTCCGGAGCGCATCAGAGCACACTCCACGAGAGGAATTTCTTCCTCTGTGGCGTTGCACGGTGGGATGTTGGTGGAGGAGATTTGCACTGCAGCATCTTGGTCTTCACCTTGCTCATTCATCCATTTTTACTTGAGGGATGTTTCCCTCTTCTCTATGTCTCACTCTGTGCTAGGAATCTTGTCAGAGTGATGTTTTACAGTTATCATGGATCGCTCTTATTCTTGATCTAAGAATAAGAAAGCGCTTGTTTTCTTTTGGATCTGTTCTGCTCATTGTTTGACTGTTACAATACAATGCCGTCTTCGCTTCTGTGCAGCAGCAGATGGTCATTAGTTATGAGTACTCATTATCTGGAGGCTGATATGCAAGCACACTTCATCAGGCGGCTGATATTGCACAGATTGCGCTTATGAAGCACGGAAGTTGTGCATTACATAGTATTCTGTGAATGAGCTTGCATGCGGGCGGGAGTTTTTTATTTGTTGGTTGCCTTGTTGTAGGGGTTTCTCGGAGGAGGACCAAGTGAGGCATAGACAACATCCTGCTTTGCCTTTAACCCACTAGCGATAGCCTTAAAGGTCACGGCATTTCAGAATCAGAATCAGAATCATCTTTATTGGCCAAGTATGTTTGTGACATACAAGAAATTTGGTTTCAGCAGGTGGTATCGCTCATGGAACAACAGCAGCAAAAATAAACATAAACATACTAGAAAAATATATGTATATATATATATATATATATATATATATATATATATATATATGTATATACACCTAATTTGAATAGAGAAGAATATGTACACTCAGTAAAAAAAGAGAAAAATATGTGTATATGCTATAAGTATGTACACTTGTGCAGAGAAATAAATATATGTACAATTGGTGCAGAGTACACATTGTAGTGCAATTGGATCAGTGGCCAGTGAAGCTGAATATATGACCATTTAGCACTGCAATAGGTCCAACATTCAGCTATTTAAAAGAGTTACGGCAGTAGGGAAGAAACTGTTTTTGAGTCTAGAGGTCCTTGTGCGCAGGGCTCTGTATGGTCTGCCAGAGGGGAGGAGGGAGAACAGGTTATGTCCAGGGTGAGTGGGGTCTCTGATGATGTTCCCTGCCCTCTTGCTGGTTCTGGAGGAGTACAGTTCCTGGATGGAGGGCAGGGGGGCTCCAGTGATTATTTCAGCAGTCCTAACTGTGGGCTGTAGTCTGCGTCTGTCCTGCTGCTCCCGCTTCGAACCACACGGTGATGGAGGTGCACAGGACGGACTCGATGACAGCAGTGTAGAACTGGATGAGCAGCTCCTGAGTTAGGCCGGTCTCTTCAGCTGACGAAGGAAGTGCTGAGCCTTATTCAGGATGCAGTGGATGTTCATCTCCCACTACAGGTCCTGAGAGATCGTAGTTCCCAGGAACTTGAAGGACTCAACGGATGACACAGGGCTGATGCTGATGGTGAGGGGGAGCAGTGACGAAGGCTGTCTCCTGAAGTCCACTGTCATCTCCACAGTTTTGAGCGTGTTCAGCTCCAAGTTGTTCTGGCTGCACCAAAACACCAGCCGCTCGACCTCCAGCCGGTATGCAGACTCGTCTCCATCCTGGATCAGGCCGATGATGGTGGTGTCATCTGCAAACTTCAGGAGTTTAACAGCTGGGTGCTTGGAGGTGCAGTCCTTAGTGTAGAGGGAGAAGAGCAGTGGGGACAGGACACACCCCTGGGGGGCGCCAGTGCTGACAGTCCGGGTTGTTGGCACAGAAGGTCATTTCTATGGTGCAACGCGCTGCCCAGCTGTAACATAGATGTGTGGCACAGATTGTAAAGTCATGCAGGAAGAGAAAAGAGAGGGGCAAAAAGAAGAGAGTCCACAGAAGAAAAACAGAAAGTATTCAAAGTGTGGGATCACTACAAGTTGAAACGAAAAGAAAACAGTGTGGGCGGCAGGGTGGCGCAGCAGGTAGTGCATGTGTCTCACAGAAAGAAGGTTGCTGGTTCGATCGTCAGGTAGAGCCTTTCTATGTGAAGTTTGCATGTTCTTCCCATGCATGCGTGGGTTCTCTCCGGGCACTCTGGCTTCCTCCCACAGACCAAAAACATGCTTATTAGGTTGACTGGTGTCTCTAAATTGCCTTTAGGTATGAGTATGATTGTGAACGGTTGTCTGTCTCTCTATGTGGCCCCTCGTTCGACTGCCGACTGTTTCAGGGTCCACCCCTCCCCCTGCCCATTGACACCTGGGATAGGCTCAAGCCCCCCCACTCCCACCCCCCTGACTCCGAAAGGAATAAGTGGTATAGAAAATGAATGAATGAAAACACAGTGCCAGGGCTGCCAACTTTTCAAAAAACCTTGGGGTGATTTGGTGGAGCCAACCAAAATTTTGCCGCATACACAGCAGGACGACATTTGACACAGAATGTCTCATTTTGTGTTGGTTTAATCATACTATATAGCACTCAGAAATAACAAAATGGTGTAAGTGCCATCAACTCAGGTAAAGGTGAAAAATAAATAAATAAATAAATGATCCCTCCTCAAATGTCCTACATGGTGATATTGAACAATAACTGTAATTATGTCATTGTTTCTTATAAGTCTATATCCTACCTGTCTACAGGTCTGTTTAAGCACAACCAGCAATTCCAAACCAGTATTTTGTTCACCAAAAACACCGGTCTGATCACCACTACAGCAGCTTTACAAGAACTGAAGCTCAATACAAGTTCTAAAACTAGAAGGAATACTTGAATGAATAACCAAACTAAATCAAACTATACTTCAGTTTTTTTAATCAAACTGTCAACATGCAACAATAAAACAAAATCTGAATATGTCACAAACTTAAGTGAGGATGATGATATTAATGAGGCCCTAAGGTAGTGAGGATGATGAAAATGAGGCCCTAAGACAGTGAGGATGATGATACTGAGGCCCTAAGACAGTGAGGATGATGATAATGAGGCCCTAAGACAGTGAGGATGATGATACTGAGGCCCTAAGACAGTGAGGATGATGATACTGAGGCCCTAAGACAGTGAGGATGATACTGAGGCCCTAAGACAGTGAGGATGATGATACTGAGGCCCTAAGACAGTGAGGATGATGATACTGAGGCCCTAAGGTAGTGAGGATGATGACAATGAGGCCCTAAGACAGTGAGGATGATGATAATGAGACTATTGCATGAATCTAAGTTGCCCATATCAGATGTATTTAATCATGTCAGAGAACATGTGTGACCGGTTGGAGCAGTATTTCCTCATTACATTTTAATTAACTTCACTGTTTACTCTCTTTTGTTTCAGTTTCACTCTGACTCTGGGCTGTTTGGTGGGAGGTGCAGTAAAGTTTTACTGAGGCTTCATCAGACTCCCTGACCTCACAACACCTTCACTGCAGCTGCAGCACAGAGACACTCCTGACCCTTTGACCTCTACAGGAACAGAGACTTTACCTTCACAGCCCCATCACCATGACTACCCCAGGTAAGTCCTGACTATATTCATGGTTAAAGTTCAGTCATGTTGTGATAAATATTCAGGAAATCAGGTATTTAAACAGCAGCTTTTATCTATTTATTGTCATAAACTTGCTGCTAAACGTTAACATTTATAACAATACAAGCATCCCTCCATTTATTATGTACTCAGTTCAGGCTTTAAGACCAGACAGTCCTTTATCGATCCCCAGAGGAAAATTCAAGTATTACTAAACTGAACCTAACCTAGCATGTAGGATAGTCAAGAGAACAATATCAGATATAACCGTCTGATACCAGAAAGTCTTTATCTCTGAAAAATGGACATTTTTGCCCCCTTCAAAACTGTCCCAAAAGTATCATATGTTAATATATATTTCCATTTTTTTCTTAATAAACTTTTTAATCCACTTCAGTCCTGATTATAACTATAAAGCTTTCAATAATTTTCAAAATTGGAACCCCTTAAATGCCAGTGTATGTGATGACCACAAATTTCTGTTTAAAACAAAAACAGCATACAATTGGAATAATTGCCATCTATTGAATGGAAAGTTACATTTTCTTGGTGGAATAATTTTTAGTTTTTATGCTGGGTCAGATTAAAGAAATAGCTGTCATTGAGATTTATGATAATAAATGAAGCAATAAGCAACGGAAGATTAATGCAGACATATACACTTGCACAAAAACACACCTACACACATAGACACACACTCACACACACACACCTCCACACACACACTACTACACACACAGACACACCCACACCCGCACTACTATACACACAGACACACTCACAAACACAGATACAACCACATGCACACAGATCAAGAGATTAATGAAGAAAAAGTTAAACAAAATATTAACACATTATATTTTTAAGACATTTTAGAAGGGGACAAAAATGCCCCCACAGCTGTGGAAAACACAATTACTCATATAGACTTTACAACATTCATGCAAGAAGATTAAATGGTTAAAAAAAAGCATGCTGCATTGTGAGGTAGCTGTGCGTCAGATAATAAAAAGAATCAAATGTAAGATAAGATAATTATATAATTAAAATGGTAACAATTACAAAACTAATAATTGTTATTATTATTGATAAAATTACTCTAATAATAATTCTCCTTTTCTCATCAGTAAAGTAATATAAAGAAGGATTTTTGACAGTGATTTGTCAGAAATTCAAGTGATTTGAATTTGTTCAAAATTATTTTACCCATAATTTATCTGAATGGAGCTAACAAAGCAGCCTGTCCTACAGATCCAGATGCTTCAGTTCTCCCCTCCCAGCCAGTTAGCAGACAATTATCAGCCACTGGAAGTCCGCTCTAACCTGACACACCAGATGGACCGTTCAAAATGTTTCTCCAGTCAAGGACCTGTCAGGGAGAGTGGGGGAGTTTGGAGTGGCTGCATCTGTCTGTGGTATCCTTCTTGTCCCTATGAAGCAGTTATTGTTCTGTTGAATCACCTGCTGAGTGTTCCTCCCAAAGTAATAACGGGCACTCTACAACTCTCTTCTCCTGTCTGTGGAGTTATGGCAAACCCTGATGGGCGATCGTTCTCCTGCATGAACACAGTCAGGCACAGAAACACGTGATGAGGCATCATACATGTCCATGTTAGCTGTCAGAACCAAACTGCTGCCTCAGCTGTAGCCAGCATGGAGGCAGAATAAAAGCTTCAGGGCCAGAACCACTAAGATCCAAAATAACGGGTGCTAAATTACAAGCTCAAACTAAAAAACTGTGCGCGCCATCAGTGGGCCTGTTGCGGATGATCTACTATGACTGCATGCGCAATTGAAAACAGGCGCAAAAGTGGTGTGGACCGCCCCCTTTAAAGGAGGATTTTACGTGGGCTACCAGCTGTCACCATGGAGAGTTTGGGAGAGCAGAGTGACTGTGAATGAAAAATGAAGTTTGAAGTCATGGAGTTGGAGGCAAATTAACACACCGGTGAACTCCAGCAGAGACATCTCAGTGTTGCCAGAAGAAACACGATTTGGGAGGTCATCCATGAGAAGCCCACAGCTGAAAACTGGCATTTCTGAATAGACCATATGTCTATTTTTATTTCTGACCAGAGGTTGTGGAAACCTTTTTTTTGCTGTCTGTCATTTTGACGGACAAGGTTTTCACTTTGTCCTCATACCATATTTTTATCTGTCATTTTTAATTTTCCTTTTCTGATTCCAATAAAACATAATCTAAATGACAGCATTCATATAGTTATTCACAATATGCGAAAAATCCATCAATATTCTGGGGGGGTCCCCAACTTGTTGCGCAATATTGATCTAAATTTCCTCAATTTGCAGTAGGCCTTTAAGATTACAGAATATACAAGTGAAAACTGGGAAGATAAAAACATTATTAATATTTTGTGTAAATTTAACTTAGAATGTTCATGATTGTGTTTTTAAGTATATTTAGTAAACAATTAGAAAATGAGACTGACATTATAGTGGTGGCAAAAGCCTGAAACTGACAAAAATAATAATAAATAAAAATGTAGTAGAAATTATCAAATGAAAATCAGACATTGCTTTTGAATTGTGGTTCAACAGAATCGTTTTAAAACAAAATAATGAAACTGGCCTGGATAAAAATGATGGTACCCTTAGAAAAGACTAAAAATGATTTAACCATAGGGACATGTTAAACTAAGGTGTGTCCTGTAATTAGCATCACAGGTGTCTTCAAGCTTGTAATCAGTCAGTCTGCCTATTTAAAGGCTGAAAAGTAGTCACTGTGCTGTTTGGTATGGTGGTGTGTACCACACTGAACATGGACCGCAGAAAGCTAAGGAGAGAGTTGTCTCAGGAGATTAGAAAGAAAATTGTAGACAAGCATGTTAAAGGTAAAGGCTATAAGACCATCTCCAAGCAGCTTGATGCTCCTGTGACTACAGCTGCACATATTATTCAGAAGTTTAAGGTCCACAGGACTGTAGCCAACCTCCCTGGATGTGGCTGCAAGAGGAAAATTGATGACAAACTGAAGAGACGGATAATACGAATGGTAACCAAAGAGCCCAGAACAACTTCCAAAGAGATCAGAGGTGAACTCCAAGGTCAAGGTACATCAGTAGTAATGGAGGACGTCACTGTTGAAAGCAAATCATAAAAAAGAGAGACTGGAATTTTCCAGAATGCATATTGACAAGTCACAAAGCCTCTGGGAGAATGTCCTTTGGACAGATGAGACAAAACTGGAGCTTTTTGGTAAGTCACATCAGCTCTATGTTCAAAGAGACAAAAATGAAGCATACAAAGAAAAGAGCACTGTACCTACTGTGAAACATGGAGGAGGCTCAGTTATGTTCTGGGGCTGCTTTGCTGTATCTGACACAGCGTGTCTTGAATCTGTGCAGGGTACAATGAAATCTCAAGACTATCAAGGCATTCTGGAGCCAAATGTGCTGCCCAGTGTCAGAAAGCTTGGTCTGTAGAAGTAGTCTGGAAAAGACACGTTTCAAACCTGAGACAGCTGGAGCAGTTTGCTCACGAGAAGTGGACCAAAATACCTGTGGACAGGTGCAGAAGTCTCATTGAGAGTTACAGAAATCGCCTGATTGCAGCGATTGCCTCAAAAGGTTGTGTAACAAAATATGAAGTTAGAGGTACCATCATTTTTTCCCAGGTCAATTGCATTTTTTTTTTAAATGATTTTGTTGAACCACACTTCAAAAGCAATATCTGATTTTCATTAGTTAATTTTCAGAAATTTTTTTCATTACTTTTGTAATTTAGTTTCAAGTTATTTCAGAGACCGTTGTGGGTTTTTCTTTCTTTAACAGAAGGGTACCAACAATTTTGTCCACGTGTGTAGGTTAAATGACCTTCTCCACGATGTATTATGAGCACAAAACAGAGAGGGTTTACTTTACACATGCGTCTGCATGAGTATGATGGCACACTGGATCGTATTTTTCCAGTCCATCATAATGACAGACAGCCTTCAAATCTTTCTGTCATTTATTTTAGTGATGTTAGAAATAGAAAATATTCAGTTAATACTGTTTATGACAGTCCAAACATTTTGACACGCACACAAAAGATTCTCTCTCTCTCCGTCGTCAGCCCTCTGTGCGTAACACTGTGCCAGTTTGTACCTGCAAAACCACCACGCACAGTCTGTTTCTGGTTTGATATAATTACTTTGCTAAATGAACACATTTGCATCTCCTCCTCCCAGTATTTTGGGTGTTCTGATCATCTGCATGTATTCTGCATAATTATGAAGGAAAACACGCTAAATGGATTGCACATGCTATTTTGTTCATTTGACAGACACAATCCTCAGTGCAGCAGATCATCTTTGCACATGCTATCTAGTTTACACATGGTTTTATACACAAAAAACTTTAGTAGATGAGCCCTTTAATACACAGAGTTGGTGGGATACATCAGCGGGACATCTTGTAGGTAATATTCTGCAGGAAAAAATCATTATGTGGCCATCATCAAAGAGTCACTCAATTTTCTATCAGCACAAATTTGAACATGTAAAAACAGATATCCATCACAGAGACAGAGAACTTTAATCCCTGTTCTCATCCACAGGACAAAGAACGAATAACGAGGAGCTGAGGATCGTGATGGTTGGAAAGACCGGAATTGGAAAGAGCGCCACCGGGAACACCATCCTGGGACGGGAGTGTTTTGAATCAAAGATCAGCCCAACGTCTTTGACCGTGGAGTGCTCAAAGTGCACAGGTAAAGTGGATGGGCAGAAGGTTTCTGTCATTGACACCCCAGGTCTGTTTGACACCAGATATGAGGAGGACAAGACGGCCAAAGATCTCTCCCAGTGCATCTCGTATTCTACTCCTGGACCCCACGTGTTCCTGGTGGTCATCAGGGTGGGCAGGTTCACAGAAGAGGAGATGAATACAGTGCAAAGGATCCAAGAAATCTTTGGCCAGGCAGCAGACAAATACAGCATGGTCCTCTTTACATGTGGTGATCAGCTTGACACAACCATCGAGGACTTCCTGGTTGAAAGCCCTGACCTGCAGGAGCTCGTGGCCCGATGTAACAGCCAGTACCACGTCTTCAACAACAGGACCAAAGATCACTCTCAAGTCACCGAGTTGCTCCAGAAGATCACAGATATAGTCAAGAAGAACGGAGGAAGCCACTACACCAACGAGATGTTCCAGGAGGCTGAGAGGGCTTTAGAGGAGGAGAAACAACGCATCCTAAAGGAGAAACAAGAGCAAATGCTCAAAGAAACACAAGAACTGGAGAAGAACCTGAGAGAGAAGTACGAGAAGGAGATAAATAAGATAACAGAGCAGCTCCAGGCCGAGAGAGAGAGGGAGGAGTGGAAGGAGAGAAAGGAGGAGATGAAAGAGGAGAGAAGGAGGAGAGAGAGGCAGAGAGGGCGAGAGAGAGGGAGGAGTGGAAGGAGAGAGAGGAGGAGAGGAAGAGGGAGAAGGAGGAGATGAAAGAGGAGAGAAGAAGAGAGAAGGAGGAGAGAGAGGCAGAGAGGGCGAGAGAGAGGGAGGAGTGGAAGGAGAGAGAGGAGGAGAGGAAGAGGGAGAAGGAGGAGATGAAAGAGGAGAGAAGAAGAGAGAAGGAGGAGAGAGAGGCAGAGAGGGCGAGAGAGAGGGAGGAGAGGGAGAGATTGATGAGTCAACTGAAGGAACAGCATGACAGATACGTCAGACAGCAGAAGGAGGACCTGCAGAGGGAGCAGGAAGCCAGGGCCAGGCAGGAAGCTGAGGAGTCAAACCCCATATACCATTTGGTAAAAGCTGGTCAAAGTTTATTTCATGCTTTGCAATCACTTGGAATTGTGCGCTGTCCTGTGTTGAACTTGCGTCCTGCCTTAGGCAGCACAAAGTAAGATTCTGGCTTTCAGCTCTCTAGGGGCCTCTATGGTCGCTGAGTGTAACTGCACTGTCATAACACAGAGCGCCTCACACCAGTGTCCATTTGTTGACATACAGAGGGAGGAGAATAGAGAGACAGGACGTCCTGAGAGACAAATAAACTATGTGGACTGATAAGGTACAGTCTGATCATGTTTTTATAAATCATCATGTACTTACAAATCCAACAATAACAGGGCCAAATCAGCATCGGTCGGACATCCCTCCTTGTCTTTAAGCTCACGCCAGCGAGTGAACGCCGGGCCAAAGTTTATTCCCTATTTAACTTGTTAGTCTCCAGCTTTCCTTTTTTCATCTCCTCCAATAAAACTTTTCTTTTCTTCGGGTTTTTCGATGCTTCCACCATGATAACAACTCTATGTTAAGCTTTCTTCTTCGTCTTGTTTGACAGCGGGTGGCGTTCAACGTCAGAGGAGCATTACTGCCACCTACTATGCAGGAGTGTGAGCCAGAGGTCCCTGTTTCCATTAGGAAAATAAAATATTTACTTGAAACTTAATTCTGTTCATTAAATCTGTTTAAAACTTCAAAAACTGCTTTATATTCTCCTTTTCCCAACGTTTAGCTTTCGCCTCGAGGGGGAAGTGACGTATGCCGTAAAGCAGTGAAAGTAAATTCTGTAGTTTTTAGTGTGGAAGTGTTCCTACCATCCACGTAAGTTACAGTTATGTTCATAATAATAGCCGTGTGTTTAAAAAGGTGAGTAAACCTCAAAATTCTTCAAATAAATTTTATTTTAATGCACACAAATGCATTGGGGACACTGCACATTCTTTTTCAAAGCAAGAAAATTGGAAAATTGAAGAAAGTCATTGAATTTGATAATATTTTACAGAAAGTCAAGAAATATAATGTTCAAAAAAATAGCAGTGTTGTCATCTTTATTTACAAACTCAAAAAAGTAGTGTATAAACTAAGAATTGCTTGATGATTAAACTTTCCTGAGAATCATAAACTAATATTTAGTTGCTTAACCATGGTTTCTGATAACTGCTTCACATCTGTGGTGCATGGAGCCTACCAACTTCTGGCACCGGTCAACAGGTATTGAAGCCCAGGACAATTGTACTACGTTCTACAATTGCTCTGCATTTCTTGGTTTTGCCTCATGAACAGCATTTTTTATGTCAGCCCACAAGTTTTCTATGGGATTAAGGTCCGGGGATTGTGCTGGCCACTCCATTACTTGAATTTTGTTTGTCTGGAACCATGACTTTGCTCGCTTGCTGGTGTGTTTGGGGTCATTGTCTTGTTGAAACACCCATTTCAAGGGCATTTCCTCTTCAGCATACGACAACATGACTTCTTCCAGTATTCTGATGTACTCAAACTGATCCATGATCCCTGGTATGCGATAATAGGACCAACACCATAGTACGAGAAACATCCCCATATCATGATGCCTGCACCACCATGCTTCACTGTCTTCACTGTGTACTGTGGCTTGAATTCAGTGTTTTCAGGTCGTCTGACAAACTGTCTGTGGCCCTTAGACCCAAAAAGAACAATCTTACTCTCATCAGTCCACAAAATATTGAGCCATTCCTTTTTAGGCCAGTCAATGTGTTCTTTGGCAGATTGTAACCCCTTCAGCACGTCTTTTTTTTAACAATGGGACTTTGCGGGGGCTTCTTGCTGGTAGCTTGGCTTCACATAGACGTGGTCTGATTGTTACAGTACTCACAGGCAACCTTAGATCTTCTCTGATCCTCCTGGAGCTGATCATTGGCTGAGCCTTTGCCATTTTGGTTATTCTCCGATCCATTCGAATAGTCGGTTTTCTTTGTCCTCCTCGCCTTTCTGGTTTTGGCTGACACTTTAAAGCATTTGATATCATTTTAGCTGAACAGCCTATCATTTTCTGAACTTCTTTATAGGTTTTCCCCTCTTTTATTAACTTCTTAATCAAAGAACGCTCTTCTTCTGAACAATGTCTTGAACGACCCATTTTACTCATCTTGCTAGTGATGTAGGACTGCTATTATTTTGAACACAACTGTACATAATGCCAGTGACGGTGATACAGACCCCCTAAGACTCTGACAGAGGTGTCATTCAACCTGTTGTACGGTGATGTACCATCACAATGACTCTTGAAATATTATATAAGGGTGGAAAAACTCCTTAGTGTTGTTTAAAAAGGAATGCACACAGGGTCTCAAAAGTGGACACACTGCTGAGTGTGTCAATCATAACCGTCCCATGATGTCAAAAATAGGCCCATTTTGAATCGCTCATAGTCTTTTTCTACAATAGAGGTGTAAGAAACTATTGATCAGGCGTTGACAATAATTTATCACTGCTCTTTCTTGATCACTGACCTCATCGTTTCACAAAGACGATGTAAAATTCTGATTAGTGTTTGTCTTCTTCTGAGACCCAGACGGGCAGGTGGAACATGCAGTCAGCATCAGTGTTTCAATAGATAGTTCATCCCTACAAAATACGCTAGGTTCAAATAGGGATGGGCGTTACTATTTGCTGTTGTAATCGGTAGGACTGCACAATGCTGAATTTTGCACCAGTATGCAGATATTTCCAAACTCATTTTTGGCCGTATTGATACTGATATTTCTCATCCTGAGCATAACACCTAAACTAAATGAATCTCTTTCTCTCATGGCTATGGTCTACTTGTGTAAGAAACAGGTGTGAGGCAAGAAAAACAACATTTAATTTTGTTGATGATAACTTTCTTTCATAAAAAGTGGACATTTAGTGAAGATGAGGTAAAACATTATGGTACATTTGTATATTCTGCCAGTATGACAGCCTATATATGGGAAATATATGGCTGTTACCAGTGACTTAACTTTTAGGTAAATATCTGCAGAAACTGATTTTAGAATATGCATCCTTAGTAAGTGGCAGATAATAGGTGTTAAAAAGGTGATCATTGGTGTTCAACTTTGACAGTCAACATATCTGCCGAACGTATCACAGTATAATGTGTGAATATAACATAATGTTCCTCATTATCTCTGAATTTCTGCACTTAAAAATCAGAGCATATAGTTATCAGATCAGATATCAGCAGAAATCCAACAAATAAATCCCTCATTTCAAACCATGTAATCATCTGTACAGGCTGTTTAAATGCTTTCTAAATAAATAATGGTTGATAATTATTAAAACATAGGTCTTTATCTCTGCAAAACAAATGTCCTGATTATTTTCTATTACCATAATTTCCGGACTATAAGCCACTACTGTTTTCCCACGCTTTGAACCCAGTGGTGTGGCTAATTTAAAGTATTTTACATTACATTTAGCCTCGTCACATCAAATTTAACTTAGGGTAAAAAAATCTGTGTAACATACAGGTGTGTAAATATCTCATGTTACAACCTGGACAGTGCCAGAGCATGAGAGCGGAGTGGAGCGATGAAATATCCAGCTCCTTGCCCACAGAGCTGTTCCTTGCATCCGCTCGTCCTCAGAGGAACTCCCCCCCCAAATATCCTTCTACCTTCCACTAAAACTTCCACCAAAACTTCCACCAACTTCAGACGCATGGTGTGAGCGGTACCAGAGCAAAACTGGAGCTGGAAGGAGCAAAAGATAAGGTGATGCTCCAGCTTTTTAAAAAAAAAAAATATATATGCTCTGCGCTCCGGCCAAAGTCCTTCCACTTCCACTCCCCCTCGCTCCAGCTCGACTGCGCTCATCAGACACCTGCAGCCTGTAGAGAAGATAGAGAAGTGCGGAGTTGTGTGGAGTTCTTCTTAAATTTAATGGGTGCTGCTTACATTCAAGTGCGCTCAATAGCCCGGAATTTACGATAGTTCTAAGAAAACATCTGTTTGTCTCCTTAAACTACCAACAGTACCACAGGAAATCATATGGAAATATATTGATGCATCTATATGTTTGCACACCACTTTCTGTTATAATATTATTTTCTACTTTCACTTCTTTGATTAAATATTCTCAGCAACTTCAGTCCTGTTAGAAAAACAAAAATGTATGTTTTCTGAACTTTTGTTTTATTCCTGTTTGCATTCTTTACACCAAAAGTACTTTTTATGGACAATCAAAAAAAAGAATTATTTCTCATGAATAAGATGGTAAACAGAACATTTTTCTCTTTTTAAAATAAGGTGATTATTAAGAAATTTACTCTGATGCTCTCTGCTGTCTGATGGCCTTAAGGCTTTAGTTTGAACTCCATAAGATGTTTTATTTCATCAGGTGTTTTCTAAGGACTGTGATTGGGGGGTCGGGATACTCAGGTAGAGTCAGGCTTATGCAGAAGAAGCTTGTTACCTAACAGTATATCCACAGACTCAACAGCTCACAGAATACCTTGGGCCAGATCCACAAAGGCTGGATTGCTCCTACTAATAGCGCCATCATTGGCACAGAATTAGCTCATGCAATCTGCCCTGTTTTAGCGCCTTATCCTCAAAAGAATTTGCTCTAATCATATGCCGATGCTAACACGCCTGCACAATTTGGCATCTGAGCGCACTTTGCGCGTCTGATTGCAATAAGCCATGTGTCATATAGGTGGCTTGTCCCTGCAAACTTTGAGGAGATTGACCGTCTTCTTTACACTGAGCAGCAAAAACAAACAACGGCACAAGAACAATATGCAGTAAACAGAGAGGCACAAGACGTGAATTTGCAGCTATAGCGAGTAGTTCACGTCAGCTGGTAAGTGCTCTAGCAGGTCTAAACCAAAACATTTTGGGCTTTAGAGCACAAATGCAGGCGAGTCATCAAGAGATGATGAGGGCCATGAGTAGGATTGCTGCTGCTTTTGAGGCCAGAAATGCTTCAGTTGCAGCCTGAGCCGCATGATGGAAATTAAGAGTCAGGAAAGAAAAATAAATGTAATTTATAATGACCTTATTTGAAATTCACATTTTGTTGTCGTTTTCATGTGTTTCCAGAAATGCTCAAGGCTTTATATGTTGATTTATTTTTTATTTATTATATTGTCCTGATGATCTTAAGTGTATAAATGGGTTTAGGTCGATTTGTAGTATACAGTTGATTAATTTTTTTCATGACACAACTGTGATCGCATCTTAACAAAAATAAACAATTCGACGTGGAGCTGTCCATGGTCCTGAATCTTTTATACTGACCTATTTACATTAGAGCAGAGCTGTCCGTTGTCCTGTCTTTAGGTCAACATAAAGCCCACTGTGACCTACCACTGAGGCCACTGAATTACTATTGTCAGGATGAGAAGTTGAGTTGCATTTATTTCTCGGGTTTGTTTGGGTATTACTGATTTATCCCCTTATTTAGTGAAGCATTTAGGGCACAACCCTTACCTCCAGAGACACAGCCACCAAGTGTATAAATGTCAAAGTATTAATTGTGCCCCTTAAAAAAAATCCTTCAAATTATTTATAATGAACACAAAGTGGTTCAAAGAGGTCAAAGGACCATATGTCCATAGGTGTCGTTTTTTTTTTGTCTTTTTTGTTGTTCATCCCTGTTGTTTTTTTGTTTTTATTTTGGCCTTTGTTATTGAAACAGCCAAATCAAATGCAGAAAATAGAACTCAAATGACTGAAAAGTGGTCAAGGGGGTCATAGGGGTTTTTAACAGACTGTATTTAGACAAATTATTCATGTTTACTTAAAAGTGGTGGAATGGTCGCAGAGACAAACACAAAAGGTTATATTACTGCCTGGCAACCGCTATCTGCAATCGATTTCATTGTCACTTAAATGAAAAAGTGATACTCTCCTCCGATAAATCCTTTCTTGAAATTAGAAACTGCGCGGATTTAATACACGGGTCTCAATGGCGTTAAATAGCAGCGCTTTACTGCCTGTGGCAATTAGCGCTGGTCTTTGTGGATTAGGTGGTATTTGCAATGAGGCTTATTTGCATATGAAGGGGGCAATTTTGCGCTGAATTTATGAATATTCCCTAATTTACATGCATGCAAATTGGACCAGCGCAGCTAGGAGTGGCAGTGCAGTTTGTGTTCAGTTTGCCTGCATTTCACCCTATGCGTATGCTTCGTGGATTGCACGCCATTTTTACCTGTCATTTCCACACGTTTAGCAGTCGCAAAAAAAGTGCAATCCTTTTGAGGATCTGGCCCCTCGAGTTTACATTTAAGCAGCCTGCTAAATACAAGTTTTATCTACTCTCACATTATGAAGGCCAAATACCCACAACTATGTTCAAAAGCCTTCGAAAAGTCATGTTTCCAAAAAATGTCCCATTTAAAGATATATATTAAAAAATTGTATTAAATAGTTTTGTTTGCTTTAAGTTTGTTTTTAAGTTTGTTTTCAGTGATTATCAAACAGATTTGCTCTCAGTGGTGTTTGGACTGCATTAATTTAGTCCTACAGAACTTCTACATCTGTAATTTTGTCCATATATCAGGGAGCTCCCCTCGTCTCCCTCACAGTGTGCTCTCACCTCCTCAGTGTTTACAGGAAAAGGCAGCAGTTCTCTTCAGGGCCATTTTATAATACTGGTCACAGCGCCCCCTGCTGACGGCAAAGAGAAGAGCATCTTTAAAAATGTTTTTATAACAGTCTTTCCTGTAATCATCAATTATGCAGCATGAAAAAGGAATTCAGTGTTTTTAAGCATTCATAAATGTCATAGGTCTGATAATGACTCTTTATTTAGATACACACTCACCGGCCACTTTATTAGGAACATCTCACAAGTATTGGGTTGGACCCCTTTGTCTTCAAAACGGCCTTAGTTCAGGACAATCAGAATCAGAACTGGTATCAAATGTTAAGTGTATTTACACGTACAAGGAATTTAACTTGGAGCTTATCGCAGCTGACACTGAGCAGGAGGCGGTGCACACCCTGAACCAGTCAGTATCCAATCACAGGGCCACATAGAGAGCTAGATGACCATTCAGGCTCACAGTCATACCTAAGGGTGATTAAAGGGCACCAATCAACCTAATGAGCATGTTTTTGGTCTGTGGGAGGAAGCAGGAGTGCCTGGAAGTAACCCACACATGCACGGGAAGAACATGCAAACTCCACACAGAAAGGCCCAGACCAACACGGGGATTAAACCAGCAACCTTCTTCCTGTGAGGCTTGTGCACTACCTGCTGCACCACTACACTGCGCTGTAAAATGAAGACAATGACCACAAATTAAAACACAACACATTTTCTTTTTAATTTGTTGTTTTGTTGTGTTATTCTTTGTTTTGTTCTCTTGATGGTTGTGATTCTTTTGGCTTGTTATTAATTTTTAAAGTGTTACACGGTAAAGAACTGAGTGTGCAGGTTTAATAGTAATCATGTGTAATGATGATGATCTTAGTATCACTTAAACTAACTGTTGTGATAAATTCTGCCCTGATGGAGCAGCCCTACAGCACAAAGGGCCCTCTCATGCCCTCTCTCCCTGCCACTCTCTGACTCTTCAGGGAAAGCTGAGAGCAGAAACAAACCAACACTCCAGTGAGTCAGGACACTGCTGAACTTTAGTTTTCATGATTTTAGTATAACAGGAGTAGAATGGCAACAGCACAGGTAACAGCACAGACCAGCCTGTTTTAATTCCTCTGATGCTGTCAGGAACTCACTATATAATACATAAGAGTGTGTGTTTTACAAGACAAAGTAACATTTGATCGAGTAGAGGATAGTTATTTTTACACTTATTTCACAGACTGTAAGTAAATAAAAATTAAATAAAAAAAACTTTCTATCATTTTTACTCTTTTGAACAGAATCAGATAAAATATTCATAATATTTTTTAAAGAATATGAAATTATAGATTTTTTTAAAACCATGTGTTTCATCATGAAATATTTACACTGCAAAAAAACAAATAACATGCAAATAATAACCTAAAATGTTCTTAGTAAATACTGAAAACAACATACCTGCAGCACACACCAGCCTGAAACATGTACAATGCTTGTGGTAGCCACTAGTTAGTGATCTTTTGTTATCAATAAAATGTACAAAAACAAAGACTTAACTCATCAATAATATGACGAAATTATAGTTGAGACACTCAACAACAAACAAGAAATAACCATTTTTGGTTGTATGTGTGTTAATGTGAAAGTAATTATACATTCAGTAACCTGTTGTAATTCCTCTGATGCTGTGAGGAATTACCCATAATGCACTGCCATCTCTTCTCTGAGACCGAGCTGCAGTTACACATTCACGACAGCAGGTGTCACTGTTGAGCTACTTAACTGATTTAATGCAGCTCTACTGAACTCTGTTACACTCAGAAATAAAGCTGTTAGATTGGCAGACAAAAACAAGTCTGAATCTGAATGAAGCACTCTATTTTTTTTTTTAAATAAAAATATTAATACTTAATATTGATAACTGACTTGCACGTGCTCAGGTCACCAATCAATATTGTGGTTTACTAGTAAACAGTTATTAGTCTTCTAGTAGTAGCCTGCTAGTAAAGTCAAAAGATTCACTAGTAGTACTAGTAGACCTGATGCAAATGAAGTAGGAGGGATTATAACCAAATCCAGCACCTTGATTGGTTATAATACTAGTAATACTAGTGACACTTTTTGCTTCACTCACTAGTAAAGTCTACCCGTGCTCTTAGTTGACCTAAACTGAGTACATGTACTCCAAATTTGAGTACTAGCTGATCTGAGCTAAGGTTGAAATCATAGATATCAATTTTATGCTCCAACGGCTCCCTCCTCACCTCCTCATTGACGAAGGATAATCGTTGGTGCTTTTATTTTGTAGGGCACGGTTCTGTGTGACATCATCCTGCTGAACTTCCTGAAGACAGCCGAGCAGTACAAGGCCAAGAAATTTGAGGAGCAGTGGTGGGCGGTATGTGAGCTGCCTGAGGCTGCCTGAGCCTGCGTGAGCTAAGACAGATGTCTGCGTCTACCTGCAGATTATTATCAAAATAAGGAAATCGTGCTGTTATATTAATCATTCATTAAATGTGTATCTCAGTCAGTTAGCGATCTCTCCGCCCAGCCTCGGGCAGAATCAGAACGTCTGTTGTCTCAGGCATGCTCAGATCACAGCTGTGCATTAAAAAGTTAGCTTATCCTAGCCAAATAAAAAATCCTTAAGGGGCGCTAGGGACCAGCACCCAAGCGTTCCTCATTTGAATAACAAAGGCACGTTCATAACCAGATTGGTCAAAAATGGACGCACAGCTACAGAGAACATAACAGGAGAAGCTGCAGGTGAAAGAGCTCAGACCTGATCAGCCGAACATCATTAATCATCAGTCCAAAGACAGTGAACGACAATACACTCAGTTTTACACTTCTGGCTTTTTAAACAGGTTAAATGACCTCCTCCTCCTCCTGTATTAAGCACGCAAAACAGAGAGGGATTACTTTACACACACAAACTTTTAGTAATTCTGGCCCAATGCTTTTTATCGTGCTATATTGTAAGAAAGTGAGAAACACACCTTAGCATAGGCCCTATATAATATAATGGTCTGCTTTTATAGAGGTGCGATGTTAATTTGCATTGTTGCTATTAAATGTACACATACATTCAATATGTTGCTTTTATATATTATTATTAAGTCATATATATAGGAAAGCTGACTCATAGCCATCTCCATGTTGTATTAAATTGGTGCATTCATGTTTTAGGTTTGTGACACTATCTCAGGCCATGCAAAAGATTTTGCAGGGTAAAAACTTTAATAACTTCGATTTTAGGCTTTAAAAAGTCTTAAATCTGTCCATATTTGTAAACTAGGGCTTAAATAATATTTTTGTCAGGTCTTAAATTATGGATGTAAGTTTATCACTTCCTTTGCCCCCTCCCCCCCCCCTTTTAATTTAATTACTTGTTAAACTAACTAAAACTAAATTAAAACAAAAAGATCTGAAAAAAGTAAATTAAAGTAAAAACCAATCAAATTTTAAAAAGAATAATAACCCTGACACACACTCAATGACTCTATTGTATATAACACATTTGTTCTTGATTGTTTTTGGGCTGTTCTGTGGCAATAAATTTGATTAGTTTCAAATCAATTCTGTGACTGCAATTTTTCCACAGCCTACTTTTTCTGACTTTGTGTAGATCTTAAATTTAATCCAAAATGTTCTTAAAAAGGTCTTAAAAAGACTTAAATTTGTTAAAACCTGCAGAAACCCTGTTTTTGGTGTATGTCTATTTTGGAGTTATGGCGCCCCCTGGAGAAAACAGCACAAGCCGCCACTGCTGAGGAGGTAACGTTTAATAACACTGATGGCATTGTTTGGGGACGGGGGCCATGTTGTGTTTTTACTTGTCTTGAATGTAAAACATTAAACATTAATTAACTTTAAGGCCACATATGTGACCCTGAGACATAAATCAGCAGATCAACACACTGATCGAAGTCTTGAGGGGAGTGCATGAGACACTGGAGGAATAAACATGTTTGAGTTTTCTCTGTCGCTCCAAATTAATCTGAACAACATTCACTGAACAGCTTTAACTTTAATAAGACACCAGGGCCCTCATTTATCACCAGTGCATGGAAAACACCTCAGATAAACACTTTGGGAAGAACGCTGGACCATCAGGAGAGCAGATCTGCCCTGACAGGGACGATGAGTTTGATGAATTAAAAGCTTTATTATTTACTTTTGACTGATTTTGCTAAAACTGTTTGTGTTCATGTTAGTGATGATAATGATAATATACAGAGCTGTGAAGAAGTATTTGAAACATCAAGTGTGCCAAAAAAAGGAAAAACAGAAGAATCTGTAAGGGGGCAAATACTTTTTCACAGCTCTGTAGAAAACAGAAAACAAAGTCTGAAGAATAAATGACGTCCTGTCTGTTTTAGCCGGGATACCCACACAGCTAAAAAAGTTTGACAGATGTGAGACAGGCCACAAGCTTAAATCTGGAAATCAGATTAAAATCATGAGTAACAAACGAGTCCATGTGATATTTAAGTCAAAATAATTGAATCAACACAGAAACAGCCTTCATCAGTCTGTCTGCAGCTCCATGGATCAGTCCAAGTCCTCATCCTCTCATCGTCTTTGTTTATCAGTCTGTCAGTGCCAGCGGCCCGTGTCCAGCCACTCTGTGTCCTGTCCCAGGACGTCCTCTGCTGGTGGACTCTGTGCAGCAGGAGGCCTCAGCAGGTCTATGAGGTGTCCGTCTTTGAGCCTCAACACGGCCTGTCTCAGACCCCACCTGCAGCGAGGACGTACACGTCAGAGGACGTGAAGAGTGAGGACGCAGAGCCTGATCACCCTGAACACTTAAAAAGAGGTTTTAATAAAACTGAACAACTTTTTATTTCAACTTTGATCATGTTTCAGTATTTCTGACATTGTTGTCCACATCTGTTCAAAGTCTTCTGTTTTCTCTCAGCATTTCTTCAGGACTCAACAGGATTAAAACATGATTTCTGCATCTTTTCAATGTCTAAACACTTATTGGCCACTTTATTAGGCACACCTCTTGAACTTACTCCAACCCTCACCTATGGTCAAGAGCAGTGGGTAGTGACTGAAAAAACAAGATCGCGGGTACAAGCGGCTGAAATGAGTTTCCTCTGCAGGGTGTCCAGGCTCTCCCTTAGAGACAGGGTGAGGAGCTCAGTCATCCAGGAGGGGCTCGGAGTAGAGCTGCTGCTCCTCCGCATTGAGAGGAGCCAGATGAGGTGGCTCAGGCATCTAATCAGGATGCCTCCTGGACACCTCCCTGGTGAAGTGTTTAGGGCTCGTCCCACCAGGATGAGACCTCAGGGAAGACCCAGGACACGCTGGAGAGACTATGTCCCTCAGCTGGCCTGGAAACGCCTCGGGATCCCCATGAAGAGCTGAAAAAGGTAGCCCTGGTGAGGAAAGTCTGGGCTTCTCTGCTTAGGCTTCCTGCACTGCCACCTCACACCCTGCTCCTGACCACCTAATCACCGCTCATTAACCAGCTCTGGACACCTCTGCAGTGTCAGTGAATTTCCATTTCTACTGTGGTTTGTGCTGGCCGTTCTTTTCCTCGACCTCAACTGTTTTTGTGCTGGCTTTGAGCCCTTTTGTATCTCCCATCCAGAGGTTTTTGCCTCTGAGTGCTTCTGTGATATGAAACCTCGATACCTGCTGATGAACTTATCTTGTCTCTGCTCCTTCTCTCAAAAGGTTTGAACCTTTTGTGACCATGCCAGAACCTTATTCTGGGGATTTTGGCTCCTGTGGCCCCTTCATCTTTAATTGCCAGTTAGTCTTTAAATTACAGCCCTCCAGTTATTCCTCTGAGGAGGCTAAAGTGGCCTACAGATCAATTTACTTAGGAGTAAGGTGGCTAAATGGGCTCCTGCATTATGGGAGGGGGGTTCTAGCGTGTTATCTTCTTTTGACCAGTTTACTTCCCACTTACGTCAGATGTTTGACCATCCTATTCAGGGGCAAAAGGCCGCTAAGCGTCTTCTGTCTCTCAGTCAGGAATCTCAACCCGTAGCTTCTGATACTGTTGATTTCCAAATTTTAGCTCATGAGTGTGGGTGGGATGAACAGGCTCTCAAGGCCTGTCTTTATTAAAGGGTTATCTGAAAAATTGAAGGATGAATTAGTGACTAGGGATGAACCCACTTCTCTACAGGATCTCATTGTTTTAAGCATTAGGATTGATAATCATCTAAGAGAGAGAACTAGGGAGAAAGCGGCGAGGTCTCGTCGGATGGCTCCCTCTCCTGGCCAAGAAAAGTCCCTAGTAGTTCCAGTACCTGCTTTGCCTTCTCCCCCTGCTCGCGTGCCCCCTGCTGCTCCGGAGGAACCCATGCAACTGGGTAAAACTCGGCTGAGTCTAATGGAAAGACATGTGCATGTACTGCGGAGAGAGTTATCATTCCCTTCCCTCCTGTCCCAATCAGCCAAAAGGCAGGAATCATCATTAAAGAAGAGCGTAGTGGTGAGTCCAACCTCTTCCTCCCAGCTCTTCACAAAGAGTTTCCTTCCCCTCCACCCTGTTTTGGCCTCAGCAGTCGATTAAATCCCATGTTTTCTTAGATTCGGGTGCTGATGACAATTTCATTGATGAGGGTTTCGTTATGAAAAGCAATATACCTTTCGAACCCCTGCCTCAGTCCAAGAGAGTAAATGCACTTGACGGTCGTATCATCACTTCTGTCACTCACCAGACCATCCCTTTAACTCTCCTGCTCTCTGGTAACCACAGAGGGCAGATTAGTGTTTTTGTTATTCCCTCACCTCACTCCCCTTTAATTCTTGGCCTTCCCTTGGTTCAGACAGCACAGTATTGATTGGGCCAGTTCCTCCATAGTCAGTTGGAGCACAAATTGTCCCTCACTTTGTCTTCAGTCAGCCTCCCCTGAATCGAAGACCCCCAGTAGCAAACCCTCTCCACCTGACTTGTTCAACGTTCCCCATACTTATCACGATCTTGCTCCTGTCTTTAGTAAGGGTCTACCACACACTCTACCTCCTCATCGCCCCTATGACTGTGCTATTAACCTCAGTCAACCCCACCCGACCCCGGCCCATCGTCACCAAATTCGAACATTTTAAGCAGAAGGAGCTGGTACAGCGACAGAGCAGGAAGCTGAGAGCGACGGATTACGGGCTCAACGACCAGTATCCACCTGAAATCGTCCGCAGACGGAAGGTACTGATCTCCATCCGCAAACAGAGAATCAGCGAAGGTAAGAGAGCAGTCCTTCACAGACCATCACAGACCCTGAAGGACGTTTTATAATCATTAACAGGCCCGTAGCCAGCCTTGTGGAGGGGGGGATCTTTTTTTTCTAAAAAGTAGACTTCACCACCTGTCCCCCCAAATACACAAGCACATTTCATATGTTTTTAATTTATGCTTTTTATTGATTACACCTTCACTTTTACATGACATTTCTCTCCCCAGTTGTCTCTCTGTTTTCCTCTTTACGTCTCTGTTGCTCTCCTCTGCTGACATGAATGAATATGAATTAATTAAATTTAAGTGTACTACCATCCAAACTTTCTTTTAACATGAATTAATTAATTGAATTAAATTTAAGTGTACTGTCTCTATATCATTCAAATTTTCCTTCAAATGTTGTGATGTGACCATTTTTGGCCACTATAGGCATACTTTCTCTTCTAATGTGGCAGTGGATGAGCTGGTACTCATCACATTGGTCCAGGTGATTATTTTTAGATTAATGTTCAAATTCCAAACACAGCCTATTACAGCAATTTTCACCATGTAATTCATTTTTATATAAAAAAAATTCTGATAATGGCCACTTTTCAAATGTATAATTTCCCATTTTCAACCCTCTCAGTGCCAGTGTTTCTGTGGCTTTCTCCTTGTCTGTCTCTCTGTTGCTCACCTCTGCTGTCTGTTGTCTGTCTCTGCTTCTCTCTTCTGCTGCATGTCTCTGTCAACATGCATTAATTCATTGAATGAATAAACATGAATGAATTTAATGGAAATGCACCATCTCTATTATCATCCAAACATTCCTTTTACTGTGAATCAATGAATTGAATTAAATTTAGGTGTACTATTTCTCTACTATGGGACAGTTATCTTTCTCTTAGTTGGAGCTCTCCTTGTGTCTCTGTTGCTCTCTTTTGTTGTCTGTCCATCTCTGTTGCTCACCTTGCTCATTTCTAAATTATTTGAAATTAAATTATTTAATTTTAATTTCAAAATTAAAATTAATTTCACACACATACATATGGTAAACACACAGAGAATTGTAATGAAGTTGTTTTAAAATGTTATATCTTAATGTGTGTGTGTGTATATATATTTATTTAATAGACATCTTCAGCTATTACATAACATCTTTCCTACTAATGTATACATATCCAGATTTTCTGATATCGATGACAGCTGTACCTTCTGTAAAAAAGATCAAGAAAGCATCATCCATTTTTTTTATAAATGTCCATTTTGCATCACCTTTTGAAAGATTTGGGACATTTTCTTTTCGTTAAAACTACAGTCAAGTATCACTTTTATGAGAAAAAAATAATTTCTGGCTCCTTCTCTCAAAGTAATAAATTTAACATAATTAATCTCTTCATATTACTTGATAAATTACATATACATAAAGTCAGAATATCCAAGGCAACCCCCTCGTTCCCATTATTTTTAATTGAATTAAAAATTTAATTTGAGTGTGTCACATATCAAATCCAACAAAAAATAATCAGCTATTCAATTATATTCCAATTACATTAAGTGAAGTTGTCTGTCATGTTAATTTGAACGTGTTTAATTTCCATTTCTTTCTCCAAATTTATTTACATTTACTACTTTATGTACAAATATATATATTATCAATTCTATATTATCTATATTAGTTATCAATAATTGTACATTATTAATTTATTCATCTGCCCCTGGTTGTGCGTGTATCTTAGTGATGACGTTGGACAGAAACCCGTCTATTGTCTACTGATGATAAAGTTTTTTTAAAAAATGAAGCTAACGGAGCTAACGGAGCTAACGATCACTAATCGATACACGTCAGTCGGTGCCTGGACTTAGCACCTTACCCAAAGTTTGCCCTTTTTCGGAAATTCTCGCCGATATTTTGGCACATAATAGCCGCAGTTTTCTTTCGTTTTCTTTCTTTATCTTCCTTTTTAACCATGTCCTTGTTTTCCTCTTCTTCTTCTTCTTCTTCTTCTCCGTCTTCTGCGGCTATAGGGGCATTACCGCCACCCACTGGACTGGAGTGTGAACAGGAGCACAGGAGAAATGGATGTTTGTTTTTGCAACGTTACAGTTGTCTGTCAACTCATGCCCCAGGGTCCCCAGACTCGGTGCTAGGGCTTCGATCTGCTTAATTACCTTTCCTTTTTTGATCAGGTTAGAATGATTTGGAATAGTTATTTAAAAAAGTGACAGCCATTTATATTTATTTATATGACATGACAGAAAACCTTCACTGAAGGGTGGGGGGGTGGGGTGGGGGTTGCTCTGGAGGGGGGGTTCGAACGAACCCTCCGATCCCCCTTGCCTACGGGCCAGATTAACAATAGTCCAGTAACAATTGGCAATATCTACGGCCCAAACAATGATGATCCTTCCTTCTTTTATAACTTCTTTCATTCCTTATCAAATGTTTCCAACGGCCCAGTAATTATAGGAGGCGATTTCAACACAACTATTAACCCAACACTTGATAAATCTAACAGAGTAAAAGCTAACCGAGCCTGGCAATCTACTAATACCATAAAACAGTTCATGAGTGATCTCGGTCTTGGCGATGGCTGGCAGACTACAACACCCATCTGCCAGAGAATATTCATTCTACTCACCAGTTCACCACTCCTACTCATGCATTGACCTTTTTCTGACCAGCAACTCAATTATATCACAGATCTCTGATTCAAAAATTCACCCCATAATCATTAGTGATCATGCCCCAGTAACACTCAGATGGGACCCTATTAACCAACCCAAACGCATCACTAAATGGTGTTTTAACTCATCTCTTCTTAAAGACCCAGAATTTGACAGCTATCTCAGGAGAGAGTGGGCTTCCTTCCTTGAAATAAATGACTCCCCGGAGACATCACCCACCACTCTGTGGGAAACAGGTAAAGCAGTTCTACGAGGTAAAATCATATCATTCTCTGTCTATAAGAAAAAAAAGGAAAGGGAATACGAGGTGAAACTAGAACAAAAAATAAAGCTACTAGATACGCTGAATGCAAGCAACCCAACAGAAGAAACACAGAAAGAATTAAGAAAATATCAGTTCCAACTGAACAAGATCTTAAATAAGAGAGCACAGTTTTTAATTCAGAGACTCAGACAAGAAGACTTCCATCATAACAATAAATCTGGTAAATATTTAGCAAATCTGATTAAACAAAATAAAGAGAGAACAACAATCACAACTATTAAAGACTCATCAGGGAAGCCTACCAATTCACCACAGGAAATAAATGAAATATTTAAAAAATTTTACGCCAACCTTTACTCATCTACAAATAAACCAAGACAGGAAGACATAGACTCTTTTCTGAACAACATTGAACTTCCAAAGATTGTTCCAGAACAATCCAAAGCACTAGATTCACCAATAACAGAAACAGAACTTTCTACAGCCCTACGCCTCATGCCAAACAACAAAGCACCAGGTCCTGATGGCTTCCCTGCTGAAATCTATAAACACTTCTGGTCTATTCTATCTCCTCTCTTTATGAGAGCAATAACTGAAATAAAATTAAAGTCTAGATTTCCAACACATATGAATACAGCTGAAATTTCATGAGGCTAATGATACTGAGGCCCTAAGACAGTGAGGAGGATGACAATAAGGCCCTAATATAGTGAGGATGATGATGATGAGACCCTAAGACAGTGAGGATGATGATAATGAGGCCCTTTGGCAGTGAGGATGATGATACTGAGGCCCTAAGACAGTGGAGATGATGATAATGAGACTATTGCATGAATCTAAGTTGCCCATATCAGATGTATTTAATCATGTCAGAGAACATGTGTGACCGGTTAGAGCAGTATTTCTTCATTACACTGTAAATAACTTCACTGTTTACTCTCTTTTGTTTCAGTTTCACTCTGACTCTGGGCTGTTTGGTGGGAGGTGCAGTAAAGTTTTACTGAGGCTTCATCAGACTCCCTGACCTCAGAACACCTTCACTGCAGCTGCAGCACAGAGACACTCCTGACCCTTTGACCTCTACAGGAACAGAGACTTTACCTTCACAGCCCCATCACCATGACTACCCCAGGTAAGTCCTGACTATATTCATGGCTAAAGTTCAGTCATGTTGTGATAAATATTCAGGAAATCAGGTATTTAAACAGCAGCTTTTATCTGTTTATTGTCATAAACTTGCTGTTAAACGTTAACATTTATAACAATACAAGTATCCCTCCATTTAATATGTACTCAGTTCAGGCTTTAAGACCAGACAGTCCTTTATCGATCCCCAGAGGGAAATTCAAGTGTTACTAACCCAAACCTAACCCAGCATGTAGGATAGTCAAGAGAACAATATCAGATATAACCGTCTGATACCAGAAAGTCTTTTATCTCTGAAAAATGGACACTAAACTGTCTCAAAAGTATCATATGTTAATATGTATTTACATTTTTTTTCTTCATAAACTTTTTAATCCACTTCAGTCCTGATTATAACTATAAAGCTTTCAATGACTCTCAGAATTTTGACCCTTTAAATGCCAGTGTATGTGATGACCACAAATTTCTACTGAAAACAGAATACAGTTGGAATAACTGCAGTCTATTGAATGCAGAGTGAAATTTTCTTGGTGGAATAATTAAGAGTGAATCCCAATTCTACCCCTTACCCCTTGTCTTACCCCTTACCCCTTGGTTTTGCACGTTCACGTCTATTGAAGTGGTGTCCCAATTCTCCGTAGGGCTAAGGGGAAGGGCTAAGACCAAGGGCTACACAGCCCTCGAAATGAAGACAGACCGGGACCTCACTTGAAACAAAGGGTTATGAGAATTTCCCATAATACACTGCGCCCACCGACACGAGGCAGAGTGGAGACTGAAGGAAGCGCTTAATTATAAGTAATTATTAATTCATCAAGTAAATATTAATCATGTTTTGAACTGCTGGTCATATTTTAAAATTTCTTGTTATAACGAGCTAGCCTTCGCAGCCATAGCTACAGCTATTGTCACATCTGCCTACGTCAGAGCTAGCAAGTGGCTCTGGGTGATGACGTAGTGGGAATCGAGCGGTGTCTCACTTCTCAGCAGTGTGTTTTCACCCCTTCTCCTTGCCCTCAAAACAGAGGACTAAGGGGAAGGGTTAGGGGAAAGGGTAAGATGAAGGGGAAGGGCTAAGGGGTAGAATTGGGATTCACCCTAAGTCTTGAACATGTCAGTGATCAGTGGCAACATTGGCTTTTGTCAGAAAAATTTCCCTTTAACCACCTCTGACTTAGTGGCTGCCAGTGTTTCAAGGATGACAGGAGAGTAGAGTTGTCTTCAAAGATTTTACTTCCAAGGAGTAAGCAGCTTGCAGACAAAAGTGTGCAGCTTCCTCTTACTGAAGCTTGTGTAGTTTTCACACAGGAAGAAGGAGGGACAGTTCCTTTGTCTAACAGAAAAGATCACACTCAGCAGAAAATACTCCATGTTCAGCAGAAAAGTCCACAGGTATTCCCCTTGCCACCCTTATTGCAGTGTGTCTCTCCCGGTTGTCGTGTGTCTCTCTTAGCTCGTGTGTCTCTCCTGGTTCATGTGGAGATGGAGTAGGTGCGCAAAGGTTCCTCAGACTTGTCGGGCAGCCAAATAGGCCCTCTTTGTGCATGTGGAGGTCGAGCAGGCACACAGTAAACTTGAAAACAAAGAAGTCTTGTCTCTATCTTTAGCTGTACAACTTTTTACCACATTTAGATGAAAAAACAGTATCCTACATAACAAAGTCAAATGGGGTTTTAAACATGAGGCACATAAAACATTGATAATGCATTTACTTCATTGAAATTTCATGACAGTTTTTATGGATTTTTAGTTTTTATGCTAGGTTAGAGTAAAGAAACAGCTGTCATTGACATTTACTATTATAACTGAAGCAATAAGCACTGGAAGATGAATGCAGACACATATACACACGCACAAAAACACACCTACACACATACACACACGCACTCACACACACGCTCTATGCAACTATTATTATCTACATAGTGAAGAATGGTTTGATAGGATTTGTGTTTAAAATATGAAAATTTGTGAAAAAAAATGCAGTTGAGGCCATGGAGAGAAACATCAGCAGCTACCTGCATAGATGCCTTGGTCTTCCACACAGTCTGAGCAGCTCCGCCCTGTATGGCACCAGTAACATGTTGCAGCTCCCATTCAGTGGACTCACCGTCCAGGACACGGGAAGTCTTGCTGTACAGTAAAATCTGTGGACCCAAAGGTGGCATCGGCTGGCATCCAGGTGCAGACAGGCAGGAAATGGAGGGCAGCCAAAGCTCTGGAGGTGGCTGACTCATGTCTGAGGCAGAAGGCACTGGTGGGGTCCATCGCAAAGGATGTGCAGGAATTGGCTACTTCCCAGGAAACAGGGTGGACAAGGCCAAGGGCAAAGAACGTCAACATCTCGTTCAGGAGGAAGTGTGAACAGGCGTGGAGGAAGAAAGAGCAAGCAGGATGGCAACAAGGAGCCTGGACTAAATGGGAGAATGTTCTGCAACAAAAGATCACCTGGTCCAACATCTGGAAAGCAGACTTCCACTGCATCAGGTTTTTAGTCCAGGCCGTTTATGACATTCTACCAAGTCCAGCAAACCTCCACGTCTAGGGCAAAAGAGACACCATCCTGTCCCCAGTGTCCAGGACGGGGATCTTTGGAATACCTCCTCAGCAGCTGCCCTAAAGCCCTTGGAGACGGGTGCTATCGCTGGCGCCACGACCAGGTGCTGAGGGCAGTTGCTGACAGCATTGCTACAGCCATCAACACCATCAAGGGCCACCACAAAGCAAAGACTATCAGGTTCCACAGAGCTGGAGAGAAGCCTGGCACACGACCGCGGGTGAAGTCTGGCGTCCTCACCTCTGCCACTGACTGGCAACTGGAAGTGGACCTTGGCAAACAGCCGGAGTTAAGCCAGAATAACATCTACACGGCTCCGCCCAGACATGATCATCATGTCAGATTCCACCGGGGAATTGATCATTCTGGAGCTCACAGTGCCCTGGGAAGAGCAGATGGAAGAGGCCAATGAGAGGAAGCACGCCAAGTACAAGGAGCTGGTGGATGAGAGCAGGAGGAAAGGCTGGAATTCTCACTGTGAACCTCTGGAGGTGGGCTGCAGAGGATTTGCAGGGTGGTCACTCTGCAAAGTCTTCACAGTGCTGGGCCTCACCAGGAAGGCAAAGAGGAAGGCCATCAGGGCTGCAACTGAAGCCGCAGAGAAAGCCACATAGTCCATAGTGGCTATGGATCAAGAAAGAAGAGCCAAGGGCAAACGCTGCTGGAACACAGACTGGGGTCTGATCAGCCCTGGTCGGGTCACCTGGGCGAGGGTGTCTGTTGTTGAAAGACCCAAAAACACCCAGTGACCCCAGGTTACATCACTGATGATGTGTCCCAGTGCATCGGCAAGATGTATTTTTCACCTATGTATATATATATATATATATATATATATATATATATATATATATATATATATATATATATATACATATATATATATATTGTAGGTACCCTTCTGTTAAAGAGAGAAAACCCCACATGGTCACTGAAAAGAAATGAAATGGACAAAGGTAATAATAAAGAAAACATTTACTAAAAATCAACTAATGAAAATCAGACATTGCTTTTGAATTGTGCTTTAACAGAATCATTTTAAAAAACAAAATAATGAAACTGGCCTGGACAAAAATGATGGTACCCTTAACTTCATATTTTGTTGCACAACCTTTTGAGGCAATCACTGTAATCAGGTGATTTCTGTAACTCACAGTGAGTCTTCTGCACCTGTCCACAGGTATTTTGGCCCACTCCTCATGATCAAACTGCTCCAGCTGTCTCAGGTTTGAAGGGTGTCTTCTCCAGACTGCATGTTTCAGCTCCTTCCACAAATGTTCAATAGGATTTAGATCAGGGCTCATAGAAGGACACTTCAGAATAGTCCAGTGTTTTGTTCTGAGCCATTCTTGGGTGTTTTTAGCTGTGTGTTTTGGGTCATTATCCTGTTGGAGGACCCATGACCTGTGACTGACACCAAGCTTTCTGACACTGGGCAGCACATTTGGCTCCAGAATGCCTTGATAGTCTTGAGATTTCATTGTACCCTGCACAGATTCAAGACACCCTGTGCCAGATGCAGCAAAGCAGCCCAGAACATAACTGAGCCTCCTCCATGTTTCACAGTAGGTACAGTGCTCTTTTCTTTGTATGCTTCATTTTTGTCTCTGTGAACATAGAGCTGATGTGACTTACCAAAAAGCTCCAGGTTTGTTTGGTCTCACCCACAGGAAAATATTCAGTATATTGGTTATGACAGTCCAAACATTTTAACACGCACACCAAAGATCTTCTCTCTCTCTGTCATCAGCCCTTTTTGCGTAACACTGTGCCAGTTTGCACCTGCAAAAACACCATGCTCAATCTGTTTCGGGTTTGATATGATTACATTTGCATCTTCTCTTCACAGTATATTGGGCGTTCTGATTATCTGCATGTATTCTGCATATCCATGAAGGCAAACACCCTAAATAGATTGCACGTGCTATTTTGCTCATTTGACAGACACAATCCTCAGTGCAGCAGATCATCTTTGCACATGCTATCTAGTTTACATGTGTTTTTATACACAAAATACTTCAGTAGATCAGGCCCTGAGAACACAGAGTTGGTGGGATACATCAACGGGACATCTTGTAGGTAATATTCTGCAGGATAAATTCATATGTGGCCATCATCAAAGAGTCACTCAATTTTCTTTCAGCACGATTTGAACATGAAAAGACAGATATCCATCACAGAGACGGAGAACTTTAATCCCTGTTCTCTTCCACAGGACAGATAATAAACAACAAGGAGCTGAGGATCGTGATGGTGGGGAAGACTGGAATTGGAAAGAGCGCCTCCGGGAACACCATCCTGGGACGGGAGTGTTTTGAGTCAAAGTTCAGTGCAAAGTCCATGACTGTGGACTGCTCAAAGGGCAAAGGAACAGTGGAAGGGCAGAAGGTTGCTGTAATCGACACCCCGGGTCTGTTTGACACCAGATATGAGGAGGACAAGACGACCAAAGATCTCTCCCAGTGCATCTCATATGCTGCTCCTGGACCCCACGTGTTCCTGGTGGTCATCAGGCTGGGCAGGTTCACCCAAGAGGAGATGAAGACAGTTCAATGGATCCAAGAAATCTTTGGCCAGGCAGCAGACAAATACAGCATGGTCCTCTTCACTCATGGGGACCTTCTTGAGGGCAAAACCATTGAGGACTTCCTGGATGAAAGCCCTGTCCTGCAGGAGCTTGTGGCCCGATGTAACGGTCAGTACCACGTCTTCAACAACAGGACCAAAGATCACTCTCAAGTCACCGAGCTGCTCCAGAAGATCAAACATATAGTCAAGAAGAACGGAGGAAACCACTACACCAACGAGATGTTCCAGGAGGCTGAGAGGGCTTTAGAGGAGGAGAAACAACGCATCCTGAAGGAGAAACAAGAGCAAATGCTCAAAGAAAGAGAAGAACTGGAGAAGAAAGTGAGGGAGAAGTACGAGATGGAGATAAATAAGATAAAAGAGCAGCTCCAGGCCGAGAGAGAGAGGGAGAGGAAGGAGAGATAGGAGAAGATGAAAGAGGGAGAGGGAGGAGATGAATGAGGAGAGAAGGAGAGAGAAGGAGGAGAGAGAGGCAGAGAGGGTGAGAGAGAGGCAGGAGTGGAAGGAGAGAGAGGAGGAGAGGAAGAGGGAGAGGGAGGAGATGAAAGAGGAAAGAAGAAGGGAAAGAGAGGAGAGAGAGGCAGGAGTGGAAGCAGAGAGAGGAGAAAATGAATGGGGACATAAGGAGGGAGAAGGAAGAGAGAGAGAGGGAGAAGAAGGAGAGAGAGGAGGAAGAGGGAGAGGGAGGAGAGAGAGGATGAGAGGAAGAGGGAGAGGGAGGAGATGAAAGAGGAAAGAAGAAGGGAAAGAGAGGAGAGAGGCAGAGAGGGTGAGAGAGAGGGAGGAGAGAGAGGCAGAGAGGGCGAGAGAGAGGGAGGAGAGAGAGGCAGAGAGGGTGAGAGAGAGGGAGGAGAGAGAGGCAGAGAGGGCGAGAGAGAGGGAGGAGAGGGAGAGATTGATGAGTCGACTGAAGGAACAGCATGACGGATACTTCAGACAGCAGATGGAGGACCTGCAGAGGGAGCAGGACGCCATTTGGTAAAAGCTGGTCAAAGTTTCATTTCTGTTTTTACAGGACTTAGAACAGTGTTCAAGATGCTGTTCTTGCCAGCAATCTTGCATCATGTTTAGAAAGGAATGCACACAGGGTCTCAAAAGTGGACACACCACTGAGTGTGTCAATCATAACCGTCCCATGATGTCAAAAATAGGCCCATTTTGAATCGCCCATAGTCCTTTTCTACAATACAGGTGTAAGAAACTATTGATCAGGCGTTGACAATAATTTATCACTGCTCTTTCTTGATCACTGACCTCATCGTTTCACAAAGACGATGTAAAATTCTGATTAGTGTTTGTCTTCTTCTGAGACCCAGACGGGCAGGTGGAACATGCAGTCAGCATCAGTGTTTCAATAGATAGTTCATCCCTACTAAATACGCTAGGTTCAAATAGGGATGGGCGTTACTATTTGCTGTTGTAATCAGTAGGACTGCACAATGCTGAATTTTGCACCAGTATGCAGGTATTTCCAAACTCATTTTTGGCCGTATTGATACTGATATTTCTCGTCGTGAGCACAACACCTAAACTAAATGAATCTTTTTCTCTCATGGCTATGGTCTACTTGTGTAAGAAACAGGTGTGAGGCAAGAAAAACAACATTTAATTTTGTTGATGATGACTTTCTTTCATAAAAAGTGGACATTTAGTGAAGATGAGGTAAAACATTATGGTACATTTGTATATTCTGCCAGTATTACAGCCTATATATGGGAAATATATGGCTGTTACCAGTGACTTAACTTTTAGGTAAATATCTGTAGAAACTGATTTTAGAATATGCATCCTTAGTAAGTGGCAGATAATAGGTGTTAAAAAGGTGATCATTGGTGTTCAACTTTGATAGTCTACATGCCTGCTGTTCATATCACCATATAAATCAACAAATGTGTGAACGTACCATAATGTTCCTCTTTATCACTGAATTTCTGCCGTAAAAAATCAGAGTGTATAATTATAAGATCAGATATCAGCAGAAATCCAATAACTAAATCCCTCATTTCAAACCCTGTTATCCTCTGTGCAGTAAATAAATTATAGTTGATGATTTTTACAACACAGGTCTTAATCTCTGCAAAACAAATGTCCTGATTTTTTTCTATCAATTCTAAGAAAATATCGTAAAATACCAACAGTACCACAGGAAATCATATGGCAATATATTGATGTATCCATATTTTTGCACACCACTTTTCTGTATTAATAATATTTTCTACTTTCACTTCTTTGATTAAATATTTTTAGCAACTTTTGTCCTGATAGAAAATCAAAAATGTATGTTTTCTGAACTTTTGTTATATTCCTGTTTGTGTTCTTTACAACAATAGTTCTTTTTATGGACAATCACAAAAAGAATACATTTTCATGTATAAGATGGTTAACACAACATTTTTTCTCTTTTTTAATAACAGTCTGGGACATTGTGATTTTTAAGAAAATTTACTCTGATGATCTCTGCTGTCTGATGGCTTTAAGGCTTTTGTGTGAACACAAGATTTTTTATTTCATCAGATGTTTTCTAAGGATTGTGATGGGTCAGAGACTTTATTTCTAATTACAGCATTAAAATTGCTTCAACAATATAAAGGATAAATGTCTGTATGTGACTCACAAAAATAAATAAATGTGTGTTTCTGAGACTAAACTTCTGTCAGAGTTATGATTTCCTGATGCTGGGGTTAGAGGTGGAAGGTGAATCCTGTCTCAGGACTGAAATTCATGAAGACATGGTCAGGAGGGAAACTCAAACTTATTGGTGTGATGACAGAGATGAGTCTGTACAGTTTATCATCATGTTGGCCTTTTAGGGGTGGGAAATATGTGAGAAATGTGATTTTCTCATGACAGTAGTGTGGCCTTGTTTGATCACAGTTTAAAATTAAAAACAAATATTTAAACTATTATTTTAAAAGGTCCCATCTTTTGCTCCTTTTCTGCAGTTTAACATGGATCCTTGATGTCTTCATGAAATGTTAGTAACATGCTTTGGTCTAAAAAGCCTATAGATAAAGCACAGCTGCATTCTTTCCACGCTGACATAACCCCTCTGTTCAGAACGGCTGGTTTGGAGGGCAGTAGCCTTCATATGCTAATGAGCCAGAGCAAAACAGTTTTCCTCGTAGGCAGATCTCAATACATTTTCACAGTGGCCAACACAGTACCATACAACGGGGACTTAACGTTACGATCCTGAACAAACACAAACTGCAAATTCATGCCAGTTACCAGATAACGAACATCACAGGCTGAAACACAACATGCTAACCGCGACCTAGTCACCGCAGTGGGGCACAATTGTAACTTATCCTACCTTCTGGACTAACGTTAGCACAAACTGAGGGGTAATGGGGTGGGTAAAGGACTGATTACATTCAGTCAACTGGTAAACTACTCTTGACTAATGTAAGAATGCTCATACATTGAAGTTTATCTTCAGACTTTCAACAAGCAACGTTAACATTGACAAACCATCCAGGGACACATCCAGGCTGGAGAAACTGATCAGGCGGGCCGGCTATGTGGTCGGCATGACGCTGGACTCTCTGGTGATGGTGGCAGAGAAGAGGACACTGGACAAACTGCTGGACATCATGGATGGTGCCAGTCACCCTCTGCATGTTGTCATCAGCAACCAGAGGAGCCTGTTCAGCCCAAGACTGCTCCTTCCCAAGTGTAGGACCAACAGACTGAGAAACTCTTTTATCCCTCAGGTCTTCATCAGACTGTACAATTCCTCACTAGAGGGGAGGAGGAGTAACAGGAAGACAGAGGATGGGAAGGAGTAGTAGCCAGCCTGTAGCAGTATATTTTTATATTTCATTTTATTTTATATATATTTGCATATATTTATTAATAGTTATATATATATATATATATATATATATATATATATATGGTTCACTTCCCACTGCTGTTAACATTAGCTTATAGCAATGAGCAAAATAAATACATTAAATTACTCACATTTCCATCTTCAGGTTTGGTGGCAGACAGTTGGTGCTGAGCCTGGATTCAGGAAAAGTCTAGTTCCCAGTCCTGTGTTGAACTGACTGAAGTTGGAGAAGCAGTCGGACGTGAAGTGACTGGCACACACATACAGGTTTTAGCCGACTGTAGCTGCTCATTCCCTTCAAAAATAAAATGAATCCACTGGACCCTCTGGTCCTCTGAGGCTGGTATCTTATATGTATAGAAATATGTGGCTGTTTACAGCCAACAACCGAGCAGTGACAGCATCTGAGCTTAGACATGCTGAACACAGATCTCTCACTAAAACTGAAAACAACAATGGTAGCACTTCGAACAGAAACTTCTCTTGCTGGGGTGGGGGGTGGGGTGGTTGGATACCCAGGTAGAGTCAGGCTTATGCAAATGTAGAAGCTTGTTACGTAACAGTATATCCACAGACTCAACAGCTCACAGAATATAATGAGTTACATTCATGCAGCCTGTAAATACAGGTGTTGTTATCTACTCTATCATACCCACAAATATGTTTAAAAGCCTTCAAAAAGTCATTTTTGCATAAAATATCCCCTTTAAATACAAAACCCAAAACCAGTGAAGTTGGCACGTTGTGTAAATCGTAAATAAAAACAGAATACAATGATTTGCAAATCCTTTTCAACTTATATTCAATTGAATACACTGCAAAGACAAGATATTTAATGTTCGAACTGAGAAACTTTATTTTTTTTGCAAATAATCATCAACTTAGAATTTAATGGCAGCAACACATTGCAAAAAAGTTGGCACAGGGGCATTTTTACCACTGTGTTACATCGCCTTTCCTTTTAACAACACTCAGTAAACGTTTGGGAACTGAGGAGACCAATTTTTGAAGCTTTTTGGGTGGAATTCTTTCCCATTCTTGCTTGATGTACAGCTTAAGTTGTTCAACAGTCCGGGGTCTCCGTTGTTGTATTTTACGCTTCATAATGCGCCACACATTTTCAATGGGGGACAGGTCTGGACTACAGGCAGGCCAGTCTAGTACCCGCACTCTTTTACTACGAAGCCACGCTGTTGTAACACGTGCAGAATGTGGCTTGGCATTGTCTTGCTGAAATAAGCAGGGGCGTCCATGAAAAAGACGTTGCTTGGATGGCAACATATGTTGCTCCAAAACCTGTATGTACCTTTCAGCATTAATGGTGCCTTCACAGATGTGTAAGTTACCCATGCCTTGGGCACTAATACACCCCCATACCATCACAGATGCTGGCTTTTGAACTTTGCGCCTATAACAGTCCGGCTGGTTCTTTTCCTCTTTGGTCCGGAGGACACGACGACCACACTTTCCAGAAACAATTTGAAATGTGGACTCGTCAGACCACAGAACACTTTTCCACTTTGCATCAGTCCATCTTAGATGAGCTCGGGCCCAGCGAAGCCGGCGGCGTTTCTGGGTGTTGTTGATAAATGGCTTTCGCTTTGCATAGTAGAGTTTTAACTTGGACTTACAGATGTAGCGACGAACTGTAGTTACTGACAGTGGTTTTCTGAAGTGTTCCTGAGCCCATGTGGTGATATCCTTTACACAGTGATGCCGGTTTTTGATGCAGTACCGCCTGAGGGATCGAAGGTCACGGGCATTCAATGTTGGTTTTCGGCCTTGCCGCTTACGTGTAGTAGTTTCTCCAGATTCTCGGAACCTTTTGATGATATTACGGACCGTAGATGATGAAATCCCTAAATTCCTTGCAATAGCTTGTTGAGAAATGTTGTTCTTAAACTGTTGGACAATTTGCTCACGCATTTGTTCACAAAGTGGTGACCCTCGCCCCATCCTTGTTTGTGAATGACTGACCATTTCAGGGAAGCTGCTTTTATACCCAATCATGGCACCCACCTGTTCTCAATTAGCCTGTTCACCTGTGGGATGCTCCAAATAAGTGTTTGATGAGCATTCCTCAACTTTCTCAGTCTTTTTTGCCACTTGTGCCAGCTTTTTTGAAACATGTTGCAGGCATCAAATTCAAAATGAGCTAATATTTGCAAAAAATAACACAGTTTACCAGTTGGAACGTTAAGTATCTTGTCTTTGCTGTGTATTCAATTGAATATAGGTTGAAAGGGATTTGCAAATCATTGTATACTGTTTTTATTTACGATTTACACAACGTGCCAACTTCACTGGTTTTGGGTTTTGTATATAAATACTGAACATAGGCCTATATCAGGATAAGTTATGGGCTGTTAAAACTTTAACTTGCTGGATTGTGTGGAGGTGGACCATAAAATGCAGCATTGGCTGTTTATTGTCCTGCATGTTTAACTAATCTGGACATTTTCAGCACTTCTGCATTGTAAACAGTTTTGTTGCTTTTATGTGTTTTTAAGTTTGTTTTCAGTGATTATCAAACAGATTTTCTCTCAGTGGTGTTTGGACTGCATTAATTTAGTCCTGCAGAATTTCTACATCTGTAATTTTGTCCATATATCAGGGAGCTCCCCTTGTCTCCCTCACAGTGTGCTCTCACCTCCTCAGTGTTTACAGGAAAAGGCAGCAGTTCTCTTCAGGGCCATTTTATAATACTGGTCACAGCGCCCCCTGCTGACGGCAAAGAGAAGAGCATCTTTAAAAATGTCTTTAGAAACAGCCTTTCCTGTAATCATCATTTATGCAGCATGAAAAAGGAATTCAGTGTTTTTAAGCATTCATAAATGTCAAAGGGCTGATAATGATTCTTTATTTAGATACACACTCACCGGCCACTTTATTAGGAACACCTCACAAATATTGGGTTGGACCACTTTGTCTTCAAATCGGCCTTAGTTCAGGACAATCAGAATCAGAACTGGTATCAATTGTTAAGTGTATTTACACCTTGAAATTTTGATCTGCCTATGGAGAGTCAAAAAACAAGGCTGGAAAAGGTAGCAATGCACCAAGTCGTTATTCTCATGAGAAGGAGACAATACAGAGAAGCACACGGCGGAAAGCAGTTCAGAGTATTGTCCCACTGAAACAAATGTGACACCCCCTTATATACCTCTCAAGGAGGCCTCTGGCTTTGGGGGAAGGGGAAAAAACAACAACACGGAACTCCTTGCCAGCTGTTAATTGGGGTGCAATAAAACAGTTGGAGACTCTCCTCAGGAAATTTCTCCTAGGTACAATCTCCTGTGTTATTCCAGATCTCTCCCTGACCTCTGTGCCCAGAGGGTGACACAGTGGGGTGTGAAACAGGAGAGTTCACCAGGTCATTCACACAGCAGTACAGTTGTAGTTGTCAGGTAAATAATAATTGTATGCAAAATTTCCACCACATGACAAAACAGTAGAAGATAACGTAACATAACTCAGGTGTGTGCTGCTGCCCCCTATTGGGCTCCTGAGTTACTGCAGGCGTGCAGTCAGAGGTCTTTTACTTTTGAACAGAAAATAAATACACAAATATATTTTTTACATTGAAATCAACTTTTAATTATCAGAAAATACTTCAATACATGTTTTAAAGTTACAGACATGAACAGTTTCAGTGAGATTTACAAGGACCAGAGTGGATTTTCCCTAACAGTCGGGACATTAGAGTGAACAGTTTTATAAACAATAATGATAATGATAATAATAATAATAATAATAACAATAATAATAATATTACATTTTATTTAAAAAAGCACCTTTCATGACTCAAGGACATTGTACAAGTATAAAACAACAATAAAAGCAACATTAAGAAATGAAATAAGCAAAACACAACAGACAATGTCAGATATAAAGATGGAATTGGCAGGTTACTGTGAAATGGAGTATACAGTCCTGAACAGGTGGGTTTTGAGACAGGATTTGAAGAGGGACAGAGAGTTCAAGTTACAGAGGTCCAGGGGGAGAGAGTTCCAGAGCTGAAGGCCCTGAAGGATTTGAGTTTTAGATTTTATTTATTTATTTTTAAAGTTGCTTATATCTACCCAAATTAACACTTCATTCATTTTCGAACTTTATATCTTCTTTCTTACTTCAGACTTTGAATCGTCTGCATGGATACAGCGTTTTGGGTGCCCAGAAATGCACATTTTTGAAATCAGGCTCCAGAGTGGGGAAATCTTTGTATGCACAATAACTGCGGGTATTTTCAGAACTATGACCTCCTAGCACTGCCTCTTCCTTAACAGACAACAGAAACAATGGCGGAACACAGTGTTACATTCATGCAGCAGAAGCTTCTGAGCTTGTATTGTGTTGGGATCTGTACCATGTGCTGTAAAAGAACAATGGAGAGGCCTGCATGTCCCTTTGACCGACGCAGATCAATGTGTAATCAGCTGATCTTACATTTGTGAGGATGAGCGAGGCAACTTTGTTGCAGACTGAAATAAGCATCTTGTCCTCAATCTGCGGATTTCCCTGCTGCCACCCGAAAACCATCATATCACTGCCACCAGAAGAGCAAGATACAGACCACCCGAACCCAGCTGAGGTGCACCGCGGACACTCAGAGCACGCCGCCAAATACTCAGAACAGACCCCTCCTCTTTCCTCTCTCCATCCAACTCTGAAGGATTGGAGCAACAAAAGTAGGAGACTTATGTGTCTGGGCAGAGACAATTAGTGTAGCTGTAGTTTTATTCTTTTGGTGATTGTGAAACCTGATTTGATTTGTGCTACATATCTCTTCATGTTGGTCATCCAATGTCACCAGTTCATAAGTCAAATACCACTGGACCAAGTATCGACCAGGTAAACTTCTGTGTGAACATCCACACTCTGCTGAGGCACAGCTCTCCATATGTGCCAGGGTCAAAGGTCTTTGGGGTTGATCTACTAAAGGTTTGCATGTATAAAAACACGTGCAAACTTGATAGCACGCCGCACGCAAAGCTGATCTACTAATAGGGTGCACCGATGACTGTTTCTGTCAAATGAGCAAAACAGCACACGCAGTCCATTTAGTGTGTTTGCCTTCATGAATATGCAGAATACATGCAGATGATCGGAATGCACAAAATACTGGGAGGAGGAGATGCAAATGTGATCAGTTAGCACCCCCAATGTGATTTATCAAACCTGCAACCCAGTGTTTTTGCGTCTAAATTTAACACGTTTAAAAGCAGGTGCAAAAACAGCACAGCGTTACGCACAGAGGGCTGCGGTCATTGTGGCGAGAAACAGGGGTCGCATTTACTGAATATTTTCCGTAACTGAGTGAATTTTTTGATGAATGATGGAAAGATTTGGAGGCTGTCTGTCATTATGAAGAACTGGAAAAAGAGGGGCGATCCAGTGTGCCATCATACTCATGCAGACACATGTGTAAAGTAAACCCTCTCTGTTTAGTGCATTGCATCGTGGAGGAGGTCATTTAACCTATGTAAAAAAAAAATAACCTTCATAGCCAGAATCACTCTGTTTGTCACACAAAGCTGACTGCATCACACTCTCCACGCACTGACAGTGAGTTTAGGAGCTGTCAGTGCGTGGAGAGTGTGATACAGTCAGTGTGTAAAAGGCAAGAGTATCTGCGTAGTCTGTGTGTGTGTAACTATAGGACTGTTCTTCACATCAGAGGTTATTGGTGATGAAGCTGCGTAACTATGTGAATGCTGTCATTTAGATTTTGTGTAACTGTAATCAGAAAAGGAAAATTAAAAATGACGGATAAAAATATGGTACGAGGGAAAAGTGATGACCTTGTCCGTCAAAATGACAGACAACACAAAAAATTACCACAAGTGTGTTAATTTGCCTCAAACTCCACGGCTTCAGACTTTTTTCATTTGCAGTCACTCTGCTCTCCCAAACTCTCCATGCTGACAGCCAGTAGCACACGCAAAATCTTTAATTAAAGAGGGCGGTCCACATCACTTTTGCGCCTGTTATCAATTGCACGCACAGTTATAGTAGATCACCCACAACAAGCAATTTTTTAGCTTGCACACGCAATTTAGCACTCGTTATTTTGGATCTTAGTAGATCAGGCCCTTTATGTAGTCGAACAGTCTGTACTTTGGAGGTCAGACCTCCTCTGCGACTCTGACTTCCTGAACTGATACATGGCTGAATGGTTCAGGTTTCAGTTCAGTTCATTGACAGATTTGTGACTTTCTGTGGATGTGACTGACAGTGCAAATGAAACTTATGCTTTCAAAATCACAGACAATATTCTCACATGACAATGCAACTATAATAACAATTTAATAACTACAAGAACTATCAAATAGCCTGTGAAGTAAAAGCTTAAAAGTTGTTTTGTTGTTGTTTTATTTTGTACTTGATTCAGTTTTTGCCATTTTTTTACTCTGCTAATCATAATGTGTTCTAAAAACTAAGCCTGTGAAAAACAAGGGGAGGTGTGTGTTTATGTTTATATGGCTTGACTCCTGTTTCAGTGTCTCCTGCAGTATGACATTCAATGAGTGATACACTCACTGAACAGTCAGACCACAGTACATTCAGTGAAGGATTCACACTGAACATGCTCCATTCCCTCACAAATTGTCGCAATGAGAGGATCAGACAGTCACGTACTTTCTCAAGCTGCAGGTTTTAATGAATAAAATGACTCTTAAAGGGAAGCTGGCCCTTGTTGCACACATTCAAATCTTCACTTATTAATAATGTGATGAAAATGTCCCTGCGTTCAGAGAACTCCTCTGAACATATCAGGACATTTAATGTCAAGTATGAAACATCTGTGTGACTTTGACAGTTCAAATTGAATTTTAGTAACTATTTGCTGGGCATGATTTTGAAAATTAAATCTCAAAATTCCTTTTCTTTTTCATTTGAATTAAGTCACAGAATTAGCAGTCTTGAAGAAAAAAATGAAAATGCATTTTGGATGATTCGTTATTCATTTTATCTATGAGTCAAAAAATGTAGCTATATTCCAAAAATGAAAAGCATTTCTGTTGATCCATTTTAATTTGAATTATGGCCCATATTTGCTTCCATACCTGTGCGGTCAGACTTTGTGCCAACTGGGGGTTAACAGCACACATTCCTGCTCTCCTAGTGCCTACAAGCAAAGCATGAGGCAGGGAGAGAAAATCTTGGCTCTGTGTCCTGCCAGATCTATCGTCAACATTTTACAGTCCTAATTATTAATACAGCAAATATTCAGCTCTGTTGTCTTGTGGCTGTAAGGAATGACAGGGGGCTGTAACTGGAGCTTCAAAGTCCTGTTTAGAAGTTCATGACTTCATTATTATGTAATAACAGCAGTAAATCCATCACAGTCAGATTTGCTGTCAGTGTTGTCATTTTATATTTGTGATGTTCAACCGTGTAAAACTGTTTCACTCTCATGTCCCGACTGTGAGAGAAAATCTGCTCTGGTCTTTGAACCACTCTCTGAAACTGTTCATGACTGTACACTGGACTTTAAAACATGTACTGAAGTATTTTATGATCATTCAAAACATGATTTTAATTAAAACTATTTTAAACTATGGCGTTGCTTCTGGTGTCGGATCTCAAACTGGTCCGGGAGTTACTGGAGAGCCTTGTAGGACTGTTCTGGTTTGGAGTCGTCCCAAAGGGAGGCTGAGAAGTCCACACTCAATCCAGCACGAGGGATCCAGAGAGGGGATTTGTCGACATGAGCTGGTCCCGTAGCTTTCACGGGAGAGAGGTGCCGTCTTAGATTGGACTAGCAGGTTCTGTTAAAGGTGAAGCTGGAGCTGGAGCTTTGAGGTCTCGATCAGATGAAAATAAGGATTGGTAATTCATTAAAAAAATTAATTATTCATTGGCCCGACAAAACTTATTCCAAAATTAATAACAAAAGTCTGTTTACTATGAAACAAATCTTTGTAGTCTTATAGCTTACTGGCTTATCAAGAAAACCGGCGAGCGTGTTACATTACTTAGACAAAACTTAGAAAAAGTTATAAGAGAGGAGGACTAGGAGAACTAGGGGAAGATATTGGAGAGCTATTGGAGAGCTGCGTTGACAAGAAGAAAAACGGATCAGACGGTCAAAGAAAACGTAAAAACAAAGTGTAGGGATGAAAAGTCAAAGAAGAAGAAGAGAGAGAGGACTGTGTCTCTCTGGTTTTGAGTGGTGAGGAGGGTCTCACAGGAGGAGGGCCTTAGATGAGTAACAAAGACTTTATCAACTTACATTTGGCCAAAATATGAAGTTGTACTTTGATAACCACCCAATATAAACACTCCATCTGAGTCGAAAATCTTACGATAATCGATTTGATACCAAATAGTCCATATCTAAAAGATAAGAAAGAAAAAAAACATGAAATTCTTCTTAAAAATACAACCAAACAAAATATATGTGGTTAAAACTTAGATATATAAGTTTGTATGTCTTTGAGATGTTATGCTACCAAAACTTAATGTATAGAAAATGTATAATAAACATTTCATCAATAGAAACAGGCAATAATGTTCTCTCCTCAGTCTTCCACTGAGAAGCGCTCTTGGTTTGTCGCTTCAGAGGAGGCTTTAAGAAGATAAATTGCATTATATTCATAACTTGGGCATTTGTAAGGTTAGAGAAACAGAAGTCACATCATCAGAATGCATTTTTCATGACAGAATCAAATATCACATTGTTAGATGTGTCCATTGTTTCATTAAAGAGTTTATAAGGTTGTGGTTTTCTGTTGGCTGAAAAACATCTGTTCTCTACTCTTGGGCAGCAATGAGGGGTCCACTACCCAGGAGGTCAAAAGTCATCTTAGGTGTCACAGAAGAATCTTCTGGGAGTAGAACAGAATTATTTAAGTCTCTTAAATAATTCTGTGCCAATCATTGTTTAGGCTAGGAAGTTTAGAGCAATAAATACATCTTTAGCGTCAACAAAGATGTCTGCTGGTCATAGATGGCAGGAAATAAAGAGAGACTTTATGGCTCCACATGTCTCTTGAAAGTTACAACCAGGCCTTAGAGAGAGGAGAAAGGAATGAAGGCATTATTGTCCTTTGGAGGAGTTTGATCTTGCTACAAGACAAAAGGTTCTCTAAAACTACGAGGAGTGTGAGAGAGAAGAGCAGGGACAGGGGCCAGAGGAATACTCACAGGGAGGGCTGCAGCTAAAGGGAGAGCGAGGTCATTAAGCTGAGTGTTGATTTGAAGCACCTGGCGAGTGAGTTCCTCCAGGGAGCCAGCTACTCTGCGTAGCATGTTCTCGTGTTGTCCCAAAAGAATGCCTTGGTTAGTCAAGGCCTCCCTAATCTGGTTCACCTGGGCTGGTTCCATTGGTATAGGCCGGTGAATTACTGTCAAGGTATTGATCCTAAATTGGTTTTAATCTTTGGACCCAAAAGCTTTAAAGGATGAGGCAGGTAAAGTTGACTAACTTTTTTGTACACACAATCCAAGGCAAGGTGAGTTTCAGTGATCCAATATATGCAGGTGAAAGTGGTGACAGGGGCTCGTGGAGAACACTGTGAAGAGAAAGCAGAGAAAACAGGTCAGATCCTAACCTGATTGGTTGAATAACTGACTTTTTAACTAACAGACCACACTGTGTGAGAGTGAGTGGTGTTCTTTCCAGTGTGCTCTCCTCTTCCACTGGTTCTCTTCAAGGCTGCTGCTTGTCGCTCCTCCTTTTTATTTTGTACACTCGAGTGCCGTAGCAGCTTCAGTAACAGACACATCTTAAAGTCTGCTGATGATATGATTATGTTAATCATCTTCAGGAGGATGAGCAGGACCATTCTGCTGTCTACCAGAAAATCCTGAAGGAGAACGTTCAGCCATCCGTTCATGACCTCAAGCTCAAGCTCACTTGGGTTATACAACAGGACAACAACCTGAAACACACCAGCAAGTCCACCTCTGAATGGTTTAAAAACATAAAATTAAGGTTTTGAAATGGCCGAGTCAAATGTCCAAAAACCCTCCAATGTGTCTGAGTTAAAACAATTCTGGAGAGTGGGCCAAAACTCCTCCACAGCGATGTGAAAGACTTAACACCAGTGATCACAAACTCTTGATTGCAGTTATTGCTGCCAAGGGTGGCACAACCAGTTATTAGGTTCAGGGGGCAATTACTTTTTTCACATAGGGTCATGTAGGTTTGGGGTGTTTTTTTCCCTTCATAAATGAAATCATCATTTAAAAACTGCATTGTGTATTTACTCAGGTTGTCTTTGTCTATCTTTATTTTATATATATATATATATATATATATATATATATATATATATATATATATATATATATATATATGTATATACATATACAGATAGATAGATAGATAGATAGATCTACAGATAAAATGTGTTTTGTTTTCATCTAGGGCAGCACAGTGGCTCAGCAGGTAGTGCACACGCCCCACAGCAAGAAGGTCACCAGTTCGATCCCCAGGTCTGGGCGGGCCTTTCTGAGTGAAATTTGCATGTTCTTGTTTCGCCAGAGCTTCTCCAGAAACTCTGGCGAAACAAAACATGCTCATTAGGTTAACTGATGAGTCCAAATTGCCCTTAGGTATGAGTATGAGTGTGAGTGGCTGTCTCTCTCTCTCTGCAGCTTGCGATCGTCCGGTGCCCGGTTCAGGGTGTATCCCGCCTCTCGCCCAATGACAGCTGGGATAGGCTCCTGCCCCCCCATGACCCCGAAAGTGATTAGTGGTATAGAAAATGAATGATTGATTTTCATCTATATAAAGTTTCAATTTCACAGTGACATTTTTTCTTATTTGGCTCTTTATTTACTTCTTCAACATCCTGTTGTTTGGAGGTGGACCATCCTTTTCTTTATACAGAAGTGAAGGGAGGGGCTACTGTTATTTTTAACTCTGTTATCACTGAACAGTCTGTCTAACCTTGATTTTTGTAACCAAACAGACATAGTCAGGCTTTTATCTGAGTTTCATTTTGATCCTCTACAGCTTCATTATGGAGAAAACAGTAACAGCTAAATTAGAAATCAATTTAATTCTGCCTATAAGGATTTCTTTTTGGTGGAATCATCATTTTTGCCTCTTTTTACAGTAAAACTTACATTTGTGTTTGAGTGGGACAGAATAGTTTGTGTTACTTCAGAATTGAGTTTATTGGTAGTAGAGTGAGCATCAGATCCTCCTGGGTTTGGGGCACAGCAAACCCAACTGAACAACCGCACTTTTGGAACAAGCACAAAAAAATGCAACCCACAACTGCCAATATTTGCAAGCAACTTTTCAAAGAAGAAGCCCAAAGTCACCTATAATAAGTGGACCTGGCGACTATGGCTCCTGCGTAGCTGTGCATGTGCCACGTGAGTGAGTGTGTTGGGGGTGTGCCGGGTTGATAAACTGGGCTGAGGTAAGGACAAACTACCTACCCCACTCATGTCTTGATTTGTTGTGGGGAGCTGGGTGATAATCAGGGGGCCTTCATACAGACAGAAAAGGCTGCTCAAAGACGCTTATAGTAAGCAGACTTGGCAACACTGGAATAACGATTGTCCCAGTCTGTGCGCAACATGCTCCCTCATGCTTTCTGCTTCCTACTGGGCTACAGTAATAACCATTGTTCTAATCAACACGCAATCGTGAAAAGCTGAAATCGGGGATGTCTGGTCACCATATTGAAGGGTGTTTTGAAATATCTCTGTTTTTTTATCCAGAGTTGATATTACAATCTTAATTTAAGACCCTCATTGAGTCAAACTTTGATGGTTTCATTGGCAGGTATTTTCTAATGATTACAAACAAGTCAGTGCCTTATTTTTGCCTTTCATTCCTTGTAGTAAAGATACTCATGTTAAGTGAATATGGATTAGAATAAGTGTTTTTGATATTTCTGAGGTGGAATGGGCCTTCACTTTGAAGGCAGTTTTTAAACTCCTCTCGTGTCAACATTTTCTACAGTACAGACATGAAACTTACATCAATCATTTCAGCTGCTTCTTGTGATGCTCGCGTTGCAGTCCTTTTTTTGATAGCTATCACAGTTTTGGCAAAGAGACAGCTTGTTTAACCTATTAGACCCAGCTCCACGTCTGTGCTCTCTACACACATATGAGTAACAGTTAGTTCTCTGGTCCTGCTGTGTGGGCACGTCACTGTCTGTTCAGCTCAGGGGTGATGCTGCTGGCTGTCCATCCACTGGTCCAGGTTCAAGTCCCAGTGAAGACATGCAGATGTCTCAACTCTGTGTCCAGTACAGACAGCATCTGGCTATGTTCCCAAGTCTGGATGTCTCAGCTTTTCACTCATTCAGCCTTTCACTTCCATACAACTTTTACTTTTCCTTTCGTTACAATGCACATTCAATAACATATGGAAACACTTCTGCTCGTGATTACTATCTTTGCCATTTTAGGCCTTACAAAATGTTTTCTTGTTATCACACATTACAGCTTCTTCAGCGTGGCCAACAATTTATGCAGCTCTCTGCAATGCTTTTTCACATGTATTCATTTTAAGCTTTCTTTCACAACTCAAAACAGTTTTTAGTACACATTTCACACATTTTTAGCTGTGCTTTCTTTCAGCTATTTCTGTTCACATTTTCAGCATTTAGACTCAGCATTTCAATGCATTTGCTGCAAGGAAATGCAATTTTTCTAGTTATTATTATTATTTTTATTATTATTATTATTCCATACACTATTTGGCACTTTTCACATCCTTCAAATTTGCACAGATTTTCACCAAAAAAATTGCAGCTGTAGTTTCTCATTTTCTCAGTAAATATCGAAAGAGCTGGCTCGTAACTTCTGTGCAGGAATGGCAGCTAAGATGAAAAAATGATGTAAAAATTTGTCCTTTCGCTCTTCAAGGAAGCACGAACGCAGACAAAGTCCACTTTCCAGAAACTCGTTAATTACTGTCACAAGGTGGACAGTAACAAATGGGAGTTTGTGTCATGACACCCCAAAACAACTGAAGCCCGAGTTATGGTATGTACGTTATATAGCCGATGGGAGGGACGACTCCCGTCTTCTCGAAGGCTCCAGAAGGGTCCCTCCCTCTCTCCTTTTAACATTCACTTTCTTTAATTCTTAATTATAATTGTGTAATTTCTCCTCCCATAGGCCTTTAAACAATCCCATGGAGTCCAGAAGTTATTTATTTTTAGCTATAAGGCACAATCAGGCATATTTCTTTCTTAATTCTATGGTTTTACACAAAATGGCTGACATGCTCCAAGATGGCTTCCCACTTAGCTCCAAATATGGTCGTGCTTTTCCTGCTCCTGGCTTTGGAACAGAATGTTCTGTACATGACGTTCTTTCTTTGAATACTTGTCCTGAGTTTAATATTTACAACTCTGAACCATGGACTCCATTAGATATGTATTCAGGCTCTATGGTGTACAAAATAAACTTTTAATTATGTTGGTGAGATCCTTATATGTACTCACATATATAAAAAATGACCTTAATATGACCAAAAAAACCTTCACAGGCATAATATTCTGTGTGATACTTCTAACTACATTGTGAGATTATGATCTATTATTAAAACAATTTTGAAACATACATTCTGTGGTCATTTCTAACTATTGTAAGACCCTGAATAATCAATACATTCTGAACCCATTTCTACATTCAGTAAGGACCTCTCAATAACATTAAATGCTGGTGTTTGACATGTATCCGTGACTAAATATTCAAGAGAATATATAAACATTATAAAGTGTAAATATAGGCTTGGGTGTCATACAGGCCCAGTATATAAGGTAACCTGTCCTTGAATACAAAACCCAACATAAGGCAAAATATGTGCCTGGTAATATCAACAATGTTACATATGCTGTATTTGTATGATACTGTAACTACTACTACCAGCTAATGCTAAAAAAAAGAAAGTTACTTGAGTTACTAAAATGACCAACATACCAACATTCAACATTCAATCATTGAAAGTCTGTTAAGAAAGATAAAAACATTAAAAGTATGAGTAAAGTAAAACTCATTAATTAACGGTGATACCAACAAGACATTGTTCGACAATTTTACACCACACAGACTGCAGGATGTTGATGAGAACTGCACTTGTAATTTTCACGTTTAACAGTTATAGTTTTTACAGTAAAAAACAGGGCTGCCAACTCTCACGCATTGGCCGTGAGACTGACGCATTTGATTGGCTTCACACGCTCTCACGCCACACCTCCGATTTCTCACGCTGAAGTATAGGCACAAATCCCGGGGGGACACAGGGGTAGTGATATGCAGGTATACGCCGTATACCCAAAAACGCCCCGAAATACCGCATAAACAGAATGAGCAAAGATACGTAGGCTGTTTCATGGTTTGTGTGACTTTAACTTTCACTTTCACTCAGCGTCTTTTGTGCGCTCCTCCGTGTGCCTGTGAGCGTAAAGACGCAGATAGACGCTCATCGCAGGGACAGTGAAGGATCACCATGGTCACTTTGTGTGTTTTTATGATTCAGACTGTGTCTTAATAGTTCGTGCGCACGGTCTAAGTGAACACAAAGACTTAAAAAATGACTAGTCAGCCTTTTGGTGAATCAAAACTCAACATGCTTCATGAGTCCAGCTCTGATCCTCTGTTTCACTCACTCACTGTTTTCTAAATGATAAATTCATCCTGAGTTTTCCTCCATCACTTATTCCCCATGATATAAGTACAATCTGTAAAGGATCAAGCTTCAAATACAGTCTACTACTGCAGTGGTTCTCAACCTGTGGGTGGAGGCCCATAAGTGGGTCCAGAGTATTTCACTGATGCTGCAAGCAGCATCTCCTCCGCCTGGCTGTGACGGTCAGAGGGTATGACATCCTCATCCTCTTATTTATGACACCAATATTACACTGTTTTAGATTTCTCTAGTGAAATATTCCTGCCTAGATTTATAAATTCATGTATGTAGGCTATTATTACTTTGAGTTTGATGTTCTATTATAGATTTAATAATTTAAAAATAAAGTAGTGACAACTTTGACTCAGATGTTAACTTGAACAGATCAAGTTTCTAATGACATTCTGACCGTTAATGTCCACTCCTTATTGTCCTCCAATGAAAATCACCTCTGTTTACATTAATTTTCAAGTCTGATGCTTTTATACTGGATAGTTCTTAGTGTTGTGGACTTGTAGCCTACAAATTGATGCCAAAACATTTTTCAGTTACTAAAGGAAAATGTAATCTAGGCTAATTATGCATATTCAATTGTACTTCATAATATAACCATATAAAGCCTGAAAGAACAAATAATAGCCAGAACATTGTAATTTTTTTGGAGCTGAAATGTTTAGTTCACTGTCTACTGAAATTCAACAAAATAAAAATTTCCATAAAATGTAACATTTATATATTTTTTGTATCTCATTTGATACATTAGATGTTGTTGGCCACTGATAATCCACTTGAGGACATTTTTAACATTTATCTGATTGTATTCAGATGTTTCTTTTAGTAATTTGTTGATCATATTGATTCGATAAAGATATAATAAAAGTATGTTTAAAATCTGGCTTTAAGGGGTTAATTGTGTAAAAGTTTGTGCATTTTTAAGTTTTGTGACATATTCAGATTTTGTCTTGTTGCTACTTGTTGACAGTTTGATAAAAAAAAACATATTTGATGTATAGTTTGATTTAGTTTGTTTATTCATTAAAGTATTTCTTCTAGTTTTAGAACTTGTATTGAGCTTTCAGTTCTTGTAAAGCTGCTGTGGTGGTGATCAGACTGCTGTTCTTAGTGAACTAAATACTGGTCTTGGAATTACTGGTTGTGCATAAACAGACCTGTAGACAGGTGGGATACAGACTTATAAAAAAACAGTGACATAAATACAGTTATTGTTTAATATCGCTATGCAGGACATTTGAGGAAGTATCAGATAACACAGCAAAAAATATGGCATTTATTTTTATTTTATTTTTTACCTGTACCTGAGTTAATTGCACTGTTACTTCTGAGTTCTATATAGTATGATTCAACCTACACAAAATGAGACATTCTGTGTCAAATGTTGTCCTGCCGTGTATACGGCAAAATTTTGGTTGGCTCCACCAAATCTCACTCCAAGGTTTTTTGAAAAATTGGCAGCCCTGAAAAAATATTTTCTGCAGATTTTTGTCCATTGAAATGAATGGACGATTACTGCAGTTCTGCTGAAAACTTTCACACTGTACAGATTCGGCATATTTCCACCTACAGACTTCATTCCTGCTTTGACGGATTCACTGACTTCTCAACGATTTTTACATGTGTTCAGCTTTTTGCTGTCTTCTACAGTTTTTCAGATATCACTGTTTAAGCAACACTAAGTTTTGTGGACTTCTCTGTTCTTAGAGCGAGTCACATGACCACACAGAGCGGTGCTGCCACTGCGGACAGACAAGAAAACTGCAGAATCAAACTACAATAAAGTCTCAAACTTTACTGCACAGACATGATTTATGCATCAAAATAAAGGTACACTTCTCCTCTTTCACCTGTAATTCGTTTCAAATTCTGCATTCACATTGTTTTGTCTCAGTGAGCTTCAGAGCCACGGGTATCCTGCAAACTCTACGCATCCATTATAACTCTCCTCCTCTGTGTCCAGTACAGACAGCATCTGGCTATGTTCCCAAGTCTGGACGTCTCAGCTTTTCACTCATTCAGCCTTTCACTTCCATACTTTTACTTTTCCTTTCGTTACAATGCACATTCAATAACATATGGAAACACTTCTGCTCGTGATTACTATCTTTGCCATTTTAGGCCTTACAAAATGTTTTCTTGTTATCACACATTACAGCTTCTTCAGCGTGGCCAACAATTTATGCAGCTCTCTGCAATGCTTTTTCACATGTATTCATTTTAAGCTTTCTTTCACAACTCAAAACAGTTTTAGTACACATTTCACACATTTTCAGCTGTGCTTTCCTGCTTTCAACTATTTATGTCACGTTTTCACATTTTCAGCTTTGTCCACACTGCTTTCAGCTATTTCTTTTCACATTTTCAGCATTCAGACTCAGCATTTCAACGTATCTGCTGCAAGGAAATGCAGTTCTTCTAGTTCTTCTTTAGATTTAGTTTTACTCTTTGGTTTGAGCTTGAAAACCTAATATCAGTTCTGATAAAAACCAAATAGGACTTTCTTTCCAGGTATTTTGATCCTCTTATTTGCAATGATTGGCCCTCTAAAACCTAAAATAACAATGAAGTGGCCCTCGTGGTAACCAAAGTCACCCATTCATGCCAAAGACTGCAGAAATAGTTTGACAAAGTCATGTGACGTCAGCCGTTAGATTACCAGAAAAACCTTTGGAATGTTGCTGATGGGTCATAACGGACGCTCCCATCCTGAATGTGTCACATCAGTCTGAGGTAAAGCGTTCTTGAGATATGACTTTTTACTGGCGTGGAAAAGATCATAAAGCCATGAACATCAGAATTTTTCCCTTGTCTTTATTGTGACGCTCATATTTGGTATCCTGAGTTAGTCTGTTTTCAAATATAAATCCCCTTCTTTTTACAGCTTTGGACCTGAATAGATTCAAGTCTTCCTTCTTTATCGAGTTCGTGTGCCCTACAGTGAACTGATTACATTTGGGAGGTTTCTGCTCTCCAGCTCTGAGCTCTCTGACTCCAAACATCAGTAACTCTGACTCTCCCTCTACCTTCAAATCCAGACTCAAACCACCTTCAAGAAGGCCGACTCACTGGAACCAGCCCCTGTTTTCAAGGTGGTATGGTTTCTGAGAAGCTCTTTTATGCATTTGTCAGATAAATAAGTAAAAATATAAGTACTTGATAACAAATCATCTGTTACTTGGACCACAACAGTACCTCATTAAATTAGTTCACGACAAGCAGATAGACATCATTCTTTTGATGGTCCACAGTAACAATGAAGGGATGGGCAGAGCTCGCCATACTTGTGAGCTCAGTGAAACTAAACAAACCTCTGTTTACCAGCAGAAGAAGATGCTGAGACAGCTTTGGCTAAGTTTTGTTTATCTCTTCCTTGTTACTGCACACAGAGTCAAAAGAATGAAGACTAACTGCATATCATGGACTCAGTAATGCAGGAAGACCCTAAGACAGTGAGGAGGATGATGAGGCCCTAAGATAGTGAGGAGGATGATGATGAGGCCCTAAGACAGTGAGGAGGAGGATGAGGCCCTAAGACAGTGAGGAGGATACTTATGAGGCCCTAAGACAGTGAGGAGGATGATGATGAGGCCCTAAGACAGTGAGGATGATGATGAGGCCCTAAGACAGTGAGGAGGATGATGATGAGGCCCTCAGACAGTGAGGATGATACTTATGAGGCCCTAAGATAGTGAGGATGATCATGAGACCCTAAGACAGTGAGAATGATAATATTGAGGCCCTAAGACAGTGAGAATGATAATATTGAGGCCCTAAGACAGTGAGGAGGAGGATGATGAGGCCTTAAAACAGTGAGGGATGATGATAATGAGGCCTTCAGACAGTGATGATGATAATGAGGCCCTTAGACAGTGAGGAGGATGATGATGACGCCTTAAAACAGTGAGGGATGATGATAATGAGGCCTTCAGACAGTGAGGATGATGATGAGGCCCTAAGACAGTAAGGGATGATGATTATGAGGCCCTAAGACAGTGAGGATGATAATACTGAGGCCCTCAGACAGTGAGGATGATACTTATGAGGCCCTAAGATAGTGAGGAGGATGATGAGGCCCTAAGACAGTAAGGGATGATGATTATGAGGCCCTAAGACAGTGAGGAGGATGATGAGGCCCTTAGACAGTGATGATGATACTTATGAGGCCCTAAGACAGTGAGGATGATAATATTGAGGCCCTAAGACAGTGATGATGATACTTATGAGGCCCTAAGCACCAGAGTGTTTTTATTTTCCAAGGATACTCACCCCACAGCAGAGCTCCTCACTCTGCCTCCGTGTGTGTTCTGTGTTGTATCACTCTGGATTTTCCCCGTTCTGGTTCCTGACGTCTGCCTCGTCTGCTTCCTTTTCTCCTTGTTTGTTTGTGCTGTCATGCCTCTGTCTGCGTGCTGTTCTCCCCGTCTGCCTCGCTCTCCTCACTGTACTGAGTCCTTCTCCTGACCACTGATTGGCTGTCGTGCCTTCCTGCTGCACCTCGCAGGTGTTCTGATTATCATCCATGTGCAGCTCTAGGTGTGTGCAGGTAAAATCAGTCCACAAAGGCAGAATAATTATAAAAACATGCAATTAAATCAAAACATTTAAACCAAGGTAAACCCACTACGATAAAATAAAACCCTGTATAAACCAAAGGTATAAAAGCATGCTAATCAATAACACCATCCCTCTGTCTTGAGACATTTACTCCCCTTTGTTTCAGTTTCACTCTGACTCTGGGCTGTGTGGTGGGAGGTGCAGTAAAGTATAAATACAGCTTCATCAGACTCCCTGAACTCAGAACACGTTCACTGCAGCTGCAGCACAGAGACCCTCCTGACCCTTTGACCTCTACAGGAACAGAGACTTTACCTTCACAGCCACATCACCATGACTACCCCAGGTAAGTCCTGACTATATTCATGGTTAAAGTTCAGTCATTTTTGATAAATATTCAGAGAATCAGGGATTTAAACAGCAGCTTTTATCTATTTATTGTCATAAACTTGCTGCTAAAGGGAACGGTGACATTATTCAAAAATACAAGTATCCCTCCTTTAATATCTACTCAGAGTTTGTTTTTTAAGATCAATCAGTCCTTTATCGATCCCCAGAGGGGAAATTCAAGTGTTACTAACCCAAACCTAACCTAGCATGTAGGAGAGTCAAGAGAACAATATCACCCTCATACTTGATACCTGAAAGTCCTTCATCTCTGAGAAAGAGACATTTTTGTCCCTTTCTAAAATGTCCCAAAAGTATCGTGTGATGATACGTTTTTCTACTTTTTTTCTTCATCACCTTTTTTTCAGTCTTGATCAAAACTACAACGCTTTAAATGATTTTCACAGCTGTAACCCTTTAAATGCCAGTGCATGTGATAACATCAAAAATTTCTGTTAAAGAAAACACAATAAAATTGGAATAATTGCAATAAAATTGAATGCAAAGTGGAATTTTCTGTGTGGAAGTATTTCAGTCTTGGACATGTCACTGATTAGTAACAACACTGTTTTATTATGGATTTGTCGTTTTTATGGTAGGTCAGATTAAGAAACAGCTCCCATAGACATCCATTACAATACATGAAGCAACATGCAATGGGAGATTAACACACACCCACACACACGTACACGCACACCAACACACACACACACACACACACACAGATAAAGAGACTAGTAATGACAAATGCAGAAAAAAGCTAAAAAACATAACATTTTTAGGGCATTTAAAAAGAGGACAAAAATATCCCCTTTTCAGAAATCAGTTTATTTTTTAATCTGACATTCCAGAAAATCTACAAATTTATCCAAATAATGTTGTTACGGTAAAACTTTATATTAAGGTACCATAATAAGCATTAATTAATGCTTAATAAGAACCAATCAACAATTAATAAGCACTTCTATTTTAGTTAATTTTTAACTTTTAATTAAAGCATAATAATATAATTGTTATATATAATTATATAAAATTATTTATAATATAATTATTATTGCATATAAGAACATTTGAAGACTTGATTAGAATTATTTTGACTGAATAAGTCTGCTATGAACATCAATTAAATATTGATTAACATTCATTTCTATTTTTAAGGGTTAATTTTAGAATAATAACCCCATTCATTATTGGGGTATAAAGACACTTATTTATGGTTATTAAGGACCCTTTGCAGATACCAGATCTAAAGTGGGAATAGTGCCCTTATTGTGGTTAATAAATTCGATGCACTTATGAAGACTAATAAGTCTTTATTGTTACTAGCAGTTAGTGTTAGTTACAGTGGAAACCACATAGGGAAACTTACAAATAAATATACTGATAGACAAAACTTTTAGAACGTTTTACTTCCAACAGTATTTTGAAAAAGACAAAAATGTCCAACAACATATTATAACAATGTAATGTTAAAGAAACATTATTCAAGATACACTCAAACAACAGTCAAATATAATGTATGACTGAAATTTGGTCAAGATGGTATATCTTAGTGTTTTCATCCCATTCTAACAAACTTTGTACATCTTCAATATGTCATGGAGAAGCCTTCCCAGAGGGCCATCTTTGTGTCTTCTCCCCAGCCACTCCATCTATTCAACAAGGCAGAGATGGTCAGACAGAAGTTTCTCAGTTCGGTTCCCCCTCTGCCTCCAAACTTGCTCTTTTATATTCCTCCAGGCGCGCTCAATGTGTCGGGTATGAGCACCCGTGCTTACATCAACATACCACCTGGAATGGTTAACAGTGGAGTGGTTGTAGCCAAGTTCAGATAGGGAACGATATACCCACCATTCATCAGTTATCAGAGAGGAACCAGTCTTTACATGATGTACAATCAATGGCACAAGGTGTTGTCGATCCCTTCTCTCAACAATTCGGAGCACTGGCTTTACCTTAAAGGATAAGTTCGTTTTTTTGACACCTGGACCTTATTTTTAGGATTAAATACGCTCATAGACTCACCCAGACAATGTTGGCGGAGCTCCGAGCCGTTTTCAAGCAATATAGATCTATCCGACAGCATTTTTCCTCATGCCGTAGTAGCAGACGGGGCCAGAAATCGAAGCCCCTAAATTAGACATTATCTGCTGTGAAACTCGCTCATTTCAGCTACATTTTATAAATGAATGGCCAGTGTTATCACTATGTCAGCTCAACTTTGTTGTTATGGTCATCCGGGGCTTTACAAGGATGGGTAACTTTTGGTGACGTCACAGACAAGAGCGCCGCTGAGTAGAGCCGCTGTTGTTGCTAGGCTACACGGCTACACAGCTATTTTTGTGCAAAATGGCGGAATATTTATCCGATGTAGAGGTGTCTGACGACGACTTTGAGTATAATGGATGCCCGTATCGTTTTGAGCCAGAATATACCGACGAGGAGCTATTTGAAAGGAGGATGCAGAGGGAAAGAGCCGAACAGCTGGCCAGAGAACAAGCAACCACTGCACGTCCACGAATGGGGGCTAACTGGTGGTGTTGTTGTGGACATTGCACGGCAAACACAACAGAGGAGGAGTGAGTTTCCTAGCAGATAATATCTAATTTAGGGGCTTCGATTTCTGGCCCCGTCTGCTACTATGGCATGAGAAAAAAATGCCGTCGAATAGATCTAAATTGCTCGAAAACGGCAGCTCCGCCAAAAATTGTCTGGGTGAGTCTACGAGCGTATTTAATCCTAAAAATAAGGTCCAGGTGTCAAAAAACCGAACTTATCCTTTAACTCCTCTCCTTTGCTCCACTTTCACACTAAGCATACCAAACACCCATTTCCTTCTTTTCCAGGTGGCACCAATTCTTCCTTTCCCATACTGTTGTAATGAGACAGAGAGAGAAAAACACCTCACACAGTTAACAAATTCTATCCAAACATGTCTGTAAGCCAAATTCAGGGTGACTTATACAGACAGCAGTGCTCAACAGATAAAGGACCTCTGATTCAGTGCTGTATAACAAGCTTTCTCCTGCATGTAATCACAAGCATATAAGGCCTAAGGGCTACTTTCAAAACCTATATACAGTACCTTTCTCTTATGGCGGAACAGACTCTCGTCAACGACAAACTCCCTTTGTCCAACAATAAGCTGTCCTTTTTGGTGTCACATCTTCTCCAGTGACTTTCTGCAGACTCTGCGCAACTTTTGTGACATCTTTGATAAGGTTGAAGTGCTTGCTGCAATTTCATCTTGCATCATATCTATTTGTCGCAGTTGGAGACCTTGTGCAAATCCAAAAAACATAAAATATTTGAGTTTAGTTGGATTCAACTTTTCAGGGTAAAAAAACAGCTGCATTAACATGTATTACCGATAGATGAACTGCATCCACTGAAAAAGGGTTAGGCAGGATTTGCTAAAAAGTGACCTGTCCCGGATTGACTTCATGGTCTTTGTCCCCCGATTAACTGCTCTCTGGCATGTCCTTAGAGAAAACTCAGACACACATACGTCTTTATTTTGTAGAAAGTATTGTTGATAAAAATTTGATGTGATTTGTTTGTAATTTTATTACTTTGCTATTATTTTTGATGTATAATACTGTCATACCCACAACTATGTTTTAAAGGAGTTTGCTCAAGGATTGTACAGCACTTTAAAGAAATATATAAAACCTAAGGAATGTTTATAAATAATGATTTTTTTTTGCAGTCAAATCATTGCAAAGGCTAAACACAAACTGAACTCTATGGTAACAAATGGGGACCGTAACCCAAATTAAAATGGATAAACAAAAATGCTTTTTCATGTTCAGAATAAAGCTGCATTTTTTGACTCATAAATAAAATGCATAAATCATCCAAACTACATTTTCATTTTCTTCTTCAAAACGTTCATTCTGTGACTTAATTAAAAAGAAAAAGATGTTTAAGATTTAATTTTAAAAGACGCCCCACCAAACAGTTGTCAAATTCAATTTTAAATGCCAAGTTTAAAAACTTAAAAGCATGAGCAGGAAGGTTTTCTCATTTTTAAGGTTATGGCTGCATTATTTGATTCATAAATTAAATCAATAATGAATCATCCATCTCTACTTTCACTTCTTCTTTCGGTTGCATATTTTATGACACAACTAAAGAGAAAACAAAGAGGACATTTCTGTTTTGTTTTCATGTCCGCCCGCAAAAACTGGTCCATGGTTCAACTGAATTGGCAATCCCAAGTGATGCAGGAGAGTGACGTCAGTAGCTGCTCTTCTTCTGCTGACTGTGCAGCACATCTGACACGTTTCATGGTGAAGTTAATGAATTTTCTTTCACAGCATTCTTTTGCTATGGTTATTTGCAGAAGGTCCGTAAACTGTCGGGCCAACACCGGCAGCGTATTAAGACAGATTGAAGTTTTTCTGACTCGGAGGAAAGCAAGGTTGTAGCTCAAAGTCTTCATGACTGTGATTAAAAAGAGGGTCGGGTTTGTGACTTCGATGTTTCATGATGAGTTATTGACCATGAAAGTCAGAATCTGTGAATATCTTTCTAACTTTATCCAAGTGAGTAGCTGTTGATGCTGTTGCTGACGTTGGAGACAGACTTGAGTCAAAACCTGCTGTTTGCGGCTGATTTTGTTGCCAGTCGAGTGCAGCTGCAGCCTCCTTCAGCAGCTACGGCACAAATTGGGACATGGCAGTGATTTTCCCGTTGTTTCTGAAAATATCTACCACGGTCTATGGTACCAACAAAACCCTCACACTGTCCTCTTGTCTCTTCTCCCCTAACATGTTAGATGTGCAGCATGGTCAGAAAAAGAGCGGCCACTGACGCCACTGTCCTGCACCGCTTGGGACTGCCAATTCAATTGAATTATGGACCATTTTTTTGCAGGGCGGGCAAAAAAATAAAATGTCCTCTTTCTTTTCTCTTCAGTTGTGTAATAAAATGTGCAACCTTAAGAAGAAATTGAAAATGCAGTTTGGATGATTTATCACTGATTTAATTTACAAGTCAAATAATGCAGCCATAACCTTGAAATGAAAAGACCTTTCTGCTAATGCATTTTAACTTTCAAACTTGACATTTAAAATTGAATTTTGGCAAGTGTTTGCTGGGGCATCTTTTAAAATTAAATCTTAATCATCTATTTCTTTTAAAATAAGTCAGAATGAGCGTTTTTGAAGAAGAAAATGAAAATGCTGTTTATTTTTTTTTTTCATTCATTTCATTTATAAGTCAAAAAATGCAGCTTTATTCAGAAAATGAAAATGCATTTTTGTTAATGCAATTTAATTTGGATTATATCTATATTTGCTTCTATAGATCTCATCCTACTGCTCTGAAAATCGTGCTGTGTGGAATGAACTGGCTATATAATACTGACATTTTTTTCTAATTAACTAAAGAAAAGCAAAAACTGAATAAAGAAACAGGGGTTCTTACCATCTGTAAAAATCCCGTCCACCTTTTTTGGTGAGCCTCATCCTCTGGTGACATATGTGGCATTTTGCTTTCCTCATTATTAGTTTTTTTCTCTGAAGATATTTAATCGGCCTAAACGTTTTTCCAGTGGATTTCCCCTCAAAAATTAGTTTCCTCAGTTTCTTAACCACTGTCAACTTGGGATAACTTTAAAATAAAGCGGGACACTGACTCAGAAAAGTGCTTTTTTTTTATCCCTCTTTCCGTTCGTTCGCCCGCCTCTGTCTTTACACAATAAACGTATTATATCATCAACCTAAAGTTTATGAAGGATCCCGTTTCCTGTATATCATTTTAATTTGAAGGCGTGGGGTAGGGGGCCGGAAGTTCCGCTTATGGAGGCGGGCTTGCGTAGACGAAGATGTTGATGCTGCATTACTGGCGGCTACTGCAACCTGGAAAAAGGCGCGGTTAGCATGGAGGACAACGGAAATGATGGATGTGACTCTCACGCTGTCGGGCCCACCACTGGCATTATGACGTGACGTGGGAGAAAAAAGCTGAAAAGAGGAAGATTACAGAGGGAGAAGGTGACTTATCGGGTAAGAAATTCATTGTTACACGTTTTGCGGACATGTGACTAATGGCGGTCATTCATACAGCTGAGGGCTAACTCCATACTTTGCTACGTCGCCACTCAGGCGGTGTGGGGTGCCGTTTGTAAAGCAGCTTATGCTAAAAATAACAGCGACATTTTGACACATTTAGCTTCAAACCATGTAAAAATAACTGGTGTGATTTTTTTCTGTGACCTTTTAGGACATTTACAGCAATATTTGTCATCTTAGAAATATCTTAAATAGGTCAATGTATATACTAAATGTCACAAAAAATATAATTATATGCATTATTGTAATATAAAGTAGGACAAAAACTGAAAAACCCTTGGCATTTTCTAAATAAAGATTGACAAATTATGTATAAACTCTTAACAAATATGTTAGTTCATTGCAACAAAGGATCATCTTATTCCTCATGAATTTTCCTGTAAATTTTGATTCTTTTTTTTTATGAAACATATTGGCAACACCACTTGACAGGAACCAGTTATACCACATGATCATGTTGCTTTTACAGAGGAAAGTGGCTCTAAAAATCAAGTTTAACAGTCAACAAAGTCAATTGAACTCGTGCATTTTATTATTTTTTATTATTTTTAATTAAGAAAAAACACCAACAACAAGAATTGGGTGTTTTTTGTCAATTATTTAAGGAAGCAAACATGGCCAGGTAAATGGCCCTTACTCCAGGATCTACATGGACCCGTGCTCTGTGTCGAGCCACTTTTTCTTTGCTTAACCTCTTAACCCAAATTTGGTTCTGCTGGTGCTCAGGAGAAAAGCTCCTCGACACGACAGCACAAAGCAGTGAACTGTGCTTTTAAAACTAAAGTCATGTTGGCTTTGATTTGACAAAATACATATATTTTTTAACTTTTGGCTCAATATGCACCGTTTCAAAATCCTCGCCTGACCATATTGTCATAAAACCTCTTTAATTTTGCCCTGCATCACTTTATAACAATAATCCTTTGCAGAGATGATGTAAAATATTTTATTGAACCTCCTTTTTCAAGCCTTTTGCTTGAAACCCACAAGGTCCATTTGAATGATTTTGGTGTCATAATAAAATTAACACTTGTGAGATTCACCCAGATGTGTAATTATCAGTATATGTGTTACTGGGACAGAGTAAATGAAGATAGAAGTCAGAATAAGTTGAAAAATTCATCCTCGCCTAAAACAAGAACAATGTTTTATTGTGAATATCTCTCTTAAAAATGATGCTAGATGGCTGTAAAACTCTAAAAATGAATAATAAAATATTTACATCATCTCTGCAAAGGATTATTGTTATAAAGTGATGCAGGGCAAAATTAAAGAGGTAGAATTGACTAACTTGTTCTGCTAGCTAACATGTTGATAGACCCTTTTCAGACATTGGACTTTTTTGAAGGTATTCTCCACATTGGGCATCTGCTTTATAATGGTTTGCTTTGTTGTTGTTTGGTTTAGAGACCCACCACCTCCTAAATGCACATTTTTTACTGACTTATATTATATATAAGTCATATATAAGTCTTATATAATGAATATATTCTGGTCGTTTTGGTTACGTCAGTCGTGAGTGGCGCGAAATGAACCCACTAAGCTGTGGTACCAACACCAAAACAGGAGTATCCTGTAACACATATACTGATAATTACACATCTGGGTGAATCTCACAGAATCATTCAAATGGACCTTGTGGGTTTTGAGCAAAAGGCTTAAAAAAGGAGGTGGGGCTAAACAGGTTAATAATGGCATCTAATGGGGGGAAAGTGGCTCTATTGAATTGCATTAATCATTAAACAATAGAGAGTTCATACATTTAATTTCAAAGATCTAAAAATTAATCTTAAGCAAACATTTAACATGTTGTTGGACTTTTGTGCCTTTTTAAAGACACACAGCTTTTCTTTAAAGCTGCTGTTAATTTTCAACATTGTCATTGTTCACCCACTGCTGCTACATTATGAAACTACATATAATACATTTTTTTGTACATAGCTTAAAGTTTGAAGTGAATGGAATCCAAATATGTGTTAATTATGTATTTAATATGTATTAAAACTAAACATTGCAAAATAATGATTTATCTTAACCTTTCAGAGATTTGATAATAAAGTTGTTGATAAATGAACTTTTCGAGAGACTTAACCATTTAAGTTAAGGGCTAAATTAAGGAATATATTTTGGTTGTCAACTAATCTAGCAACAGTTTTTTTAGTTACTTAATTTGTCATCCAAACCGCTTTCACCTAGAAAGGACATGCTCCTGTTTTGGTGTTGGTACCAGAGCTTAGTGGGTTCATTTCACGCCACACACGACTGACGTAACCAAAACGACCAGAATATATTCATTATATAAGACTTATATATGACTAATATATGTGTCGGTAAAAAATGTGAATTTAGGAGGTTGTGGGTCTCTAAACCACACAACAACAAAGCAAACCATTATAAAGCAGATGCCCAATGTGGTGAATGCTGTCAAAAAAGTCCAGTGTCTGAAAAGGGTTTATCAACATGTTAGCTAGCAGAACAGGTTAGTCAATTCTAGCTCGATGCCTCAGAGGAGTCTTTTTTTCTGAAATTGTTTAGCTACAGTTAACTGTAAAATGGACAGTAAAATGTCCACTCACTCTGCAGTGATACAGTGGACAAAGTTAACGAATATACAATAGCACAAGACTAGTTTCCCACTTCTTCATCTTAAATCTATACCTGTGTTCCTTTAATTTTTGTGTATTTCTGTTTTAATCTAACTGTCCTTGTTCATAGTAAGACATAATGCACAAAGTTGATAACGCACAATTAATATCTGCGTTACATCTCTAGGTGTCACTCAAATGGCTCCCACTGCCAAGTTAATTTTGAACAACCAAAGCCATGAACTTGAACTGGCAAAGCAAAAAATTGCCTCTCAGGACAAAATGATTGAGGAACTCACCATGGACAGAGATTTCCTGCGAGAGAAACTGTCTCAGTGTAAGTTAAGCAGTTATTACTATTCACTCTTCAGTGTTCTGCAATTATTTACCATGTGTATATGTTCTTTCACTCAACTTCACCTTCTTAATGGTTAATTGTATCCTATGTTTCACTTAGCTTGATTTTTTTTTCTATGCAAAGTAGACACAGACCGTGTTTCATTGTGTTCTTTCTATACAGTATCAGACACCATGAGGACAACAAAAGTTGCACAGTCCCCTAACCCCTCTGTGAAGTCAGCCTCGCAGTCATCCATGTCCTCCAAGGCAAGTTCCTCGTCCTCTGACAACTATTCATCAGACTCCTCTAGCTCCTCACCATCTACATCCTCCAATGATAATCAGAGACGCAAAATAAAGATGTCGAGTAAGAAGAAGAGAAAGAAGGGGAAGAAGGGAAAAACACTTTCAGTGAGGAAGCAAAACAAAGGGACGGCTCGTCGCTGTATGTCAAGAGGTAATGACTAATCAAAACAAGGCTTCTACAAGGTCAAAGTATGAAGTTAAATTATTACCTCTGCCAAGGAGGTTATGTTAGCAAGAATACGCAAAAGCTACTGGATGGATTTACATGAAAATTATACCAGAGGTGTGATTTGGTCCAAGGAAGAAGCCATTAAATGTTGGTGCTGATCTGATCCAGATTGACATCACAAAAAAACATTTACGTTTATAACGGCAAATCCCATTAATTGAGGAGTTGAAGTTCATTTGCAAACTGACATCTAGTTTGCCAATCCTATGTCATTATGCCAGGGGAGGAGTTCCCCACGCTGCTCCCTCTGCAGTCACATCTACTAGTATCATTACTGTGAGCCCATTAAAGTTATGGAAACATGCGCAGCAGCTATGCTCGCTCGCAGTCCCTCCAGACGTGCCTGTTACACTCGAAATAAGGCTGCTGATAACGTCAATACGGAAATAGTCCGTCATAGCAGAAGCCTGTGTGTGTGAGTAAAAACCTAATCCCCCTATAAATTTTTACATATGTATGTGTGTGTTGTGTGTGTGTGTGTGTGTGTATTTATATATATATATATATATATATATATATATATATATATTTATATTTATATGCATTTGTATTTTTTTGACATTTGAGACCCCCTTTAAATTTTGCTTTTGGGGTATCTCATGTGTTAAAATGGCGGGGTATTTCCCCCTATTTCGCACACTGGAGAGAGAGAGAGAGAGCGCTGGGGCGATCAACACTTGCAAAAAGTGTTTTATTGAATAGATTGAAAACATTGAATTTACATAAAAGCAAACTAACAGAAAACCTGTTCCAAATTGCCCTCTTCCTTTAAAGTGCTATTGGTCTTGACAACCTTAACAGTGTAGGTCAAAGTCTTTTGACAACTGGATTGCTTTATTAGAGCACAGTGCACTGTGTACATACCCTTGGGCTATGGGCTTGTCAACAGTATACTCCTTTTCACATGAAAACCTTTGGGAAGTGAATCAGCAGAAAAAAAGCTATTATGTGTGGCATGGTAGGTTGATGGTGGGGTAATGTGATTTGATGTCAAAAAAAAAAAAATCAGTCAAAAGATTATTTTTTGCTTGTACTGTAAACTAACAATGACAAAATGTACAAATTTTCCACCAAAATGGAAGTCTGAATTAGAGAATGCATGATTATGGGGTGTAAAGACTGTGCGATTAAAATTTGTGGTTATAATGGGACACAATGGGACATTTTGTCCTCTGTTGACCTTAAGGGTCGTAAGTTAAGAATCTGGTACTGCAAAAAAGAAAAAAGTAACAATGCATCAAAATCAACTTTGTCACTTATCTTGTGTGTATTTAAGCCTGATCTTATAAAAAAAACCCAGCCATCCAGAATTTTTTATATATGGAAAATGACTCATTTTGTGTCTGTGTGTGTGTTTTTTTTCCCACAAAAACAGTGACGTCATGTAATGAAATTGGCTTTTAAAGGATTGAAATAAAAGACATAAGTAAATATGTGGTAGTTTGATTAGGACTGTAGTTGATTGAATGATTTGAGCAAAAAAAGTACAAAAAATATTAATTATGTTTTTATTGCAGTTTTTGGGAGAGGACATTTTTGCCCTCTTATTACTTAATTTGCCCCCAGTGTACCTTTGACCTCTGAAAAATTTTGAAATTCGAACAGATTTTTCATGAAAAAACTTCCTACAAAAAAATCCTTCCATATGGCCACAATTATGGCCAAAAACTGAGCAAAACAATGCCTGAAAGGACTAAAATGTCCCTGTTTACCCATAAAGATTAACAATACTAATATTTTTTTTTCCTGTTTTTCCATCAGTTGTTTGGTCAGGCATATTCACTCTAAAAGACTTATCATTAGAGTTTTGCATTCAAAGTTGGCCCTCACTTTGTTGTGGCATGGGCTCTGTTGAGTTACACAAAAGTTAATCAGTGAAAACTGTTTGGAAATGGCAATGATAAGTTCAGTGCAGTCTTGTCAATCTACTGCAAATATGTTTTTGTAAAGTTTCATGGCTGAATTGTAGATAATGTCTTTTCATTTCTCTAAGGCTAATGGTATGTTTACTTCTCTTTTATTATCTCAGCACGTGGACCAGCTGAAGTAATTGATCGGTACAATGAAGTCCTGAAGAAATACAAGAAAAAGAAAATGCTATTGGCTGCTTGCTCCAAGGTGGGAGTCGACAGAAACACCATAAACCTGAATGCACCAATCGCTGAGCTGGCTGCCGCTGCCCCAGAGAGACATATAGAGTTGAAGGATCAGCATACAAGCAAAGAAAAACTTGTGACTTTGCCAGTAAATGTCTTTCTGTCATTTGCACCAATCCAGATATTGAGGACAAGATCGCAGCCCTGAAGAAATCAGAGAAACTACTACCTCTTTGGGAAGGGCAGTTTTTGATGGAGTCATGTTAAGGGTCATATATTACCGTTCAATTTGCCTATTTTTATTGATGTTTATACAAATGTACATAGGTACATATTTTTGAAGAGCTTTTGTATTTGTGAAATATTTTAGTAAGTGATTTAAAGATGTAACCAGCCCCAATTTTGAACATTCAGTTGCCTTTATTATATTGCAGATGCTCTGCCAAGTGTATTCTTGAGTTTTGTTTTTTCTGGGAGGGAACATGTCCCTAAGCGAATTCATGACATGACAGGACATTACATGTTATTTGTTTCAGGTTTAAAAGCTGCATAGATGTGCGACACGTATGCTTAAAATATGAAGAATCCCTCCTGTCAGTGTTTATGTCTGTAGTAAAGACTCAAAGCACGTTTACATCAGCTAGCTTAGCAAACGTTAGCATGATTGCTAAATTAGCATGACATGAAGCATGAAGTGATTTTAACGCCATAAGGTTCTATGTGAAAAATATCAACAGAAAGAAACAGACTTACTGGCAGTTTGTGAGTTCAGGTGAACTTGCATCCATTGGTCTCCGTGTCGATCACAGCCACAGGGAGCACAATATTGTTGGTAGCCAACAGAGGCCGCTCTCCTCTCCCTCAAACCTGGAGCCCTGCCCCCAACCCCCTCCCCTCCACATCAAAACACTGCCAGTAAGTTGAAACTGGAAAAAAAAAGAAAACTGTAACTGAAAACCATAAAGTTGAAACTGAAAATCTGTGACGCTGAGAAAAAAGAAAGAGTGTAAAAAAATCCGAAGATTGGCGTTGAAAAACACATCATAAAACAAACAAAAAAAAAACTGAAAAAAAAAACCAATAGTTTTTTTAATGTCTGGATTTTATTTTTCAATTCAACATTTTGCAATGTCAATACTTGTTTCAGTGCCAATGCAAGTTTTTCTTCAATGCCAAGTTTGTCTTTCAATACCAAATCTTACGGTCAGTGTTGTGGCTCCATATCTGTACAGCATCACATTTGTACTGCAGGATAAATTCATATGTGGCCATCGTCAAAACAGCTGCTTGATTTTCTTTCAGCATGAATTTGACCATGAAGAGACAGATATCCATCACAGAGACGGAGAACTTTAATCCCTGTTCTCTTCCACAGGACAAATAATAAACAACGAGGAGCTGAGGATCGTGATGGTGGGGAAGACTGGAATTGGAAAGAGCGCCACCGGGAACACCATCCTGGGACGGGAGTGTTTTGAGTCAAAGTTCAGCGCAAAGTCCATGACTGTGGACTGCTCAAAGGGCAAAGGAACAGTGGAAGGGCAGAAGGTTGCTGTCATCGACTCCCCGGGTCTGTTTGACACCAGGTATGAGGAGGACAAGACGACCAAAGATCTCTCCCAGTGCATCTCATATTCTTCTCCTGGACCCCACGTGTTCCTGGTGATCATCAGGCTGGGCAGGTTCACAGAAGAGGAGATGATGACAGTGCAAAAGATCCAAGAGCTCTTTGGCCAGGCTGCAGACAAATACAGCATGGTCCTCTTCACTCATGGTGATCTTCTTGAACACACAACCATCAAGGAGTTCCTGGCTGAAAGCCCTGACCTGCAGGAGCTCGTGGCCCGATGTAACGGTCAGTACCACGTCTTCAACAACAGGATCAAACATCACGCTCAAGTCACCGAGCTGCTCCAGAAGATCAAAGATATAGCCAAGAAGAACGGAGGAAGCCACTACACCAACCAGATGTTCCAGGAGGCTGAGAGGCTCATCAAAGAGAAGGAAGAAAGCATCCAGAAGGAGAAAGAAGAACAAATGCTCAAAGAAAGAGAAGAACTGGAGAAGAAAGTGAGGGAGGAGTGTGAGATGGAGATAAGTAAAATAAAAGAGCAGTTCGAGGACGAGAGGGAGAGGGAGAGGGAGATGAGACGAATGGAGCAAATGTTTGAGAGTAACTTGAAAATGCAGATGGAGTTTCTGCAGAGGCAGCAGGAAGACTTGGCCAGGCAGGAAGCTGAGCGTGCAGCTGCTGCTGAGAGACGTCCTGACCCCTGCAGTATTTTATAAAAAACAACACAGACAAGGTCCCAAAAGTGGACACACCACTGAGTGAGTTAAAAATAATATACAAACCTATTATCTTCTTTCACTGAATCAAATACTCTCCAAATGTGGAACTTAGTGAAAACATATTAGTTTTAGAAGCCAAACGTTTTATTTGATGTATAAATACAAAGTGAACTGATATTTTCATTAAAATCACATGAGGGACAGTGTTGAATTTTCCCTGATATCCAATTGAATGACATTTCCAGACTCATTTTCGATGATGTTGATACCAATATTTCTCGTCCAGAGCACAACACCTAAACTAAAATGAACCTCTTTCTTTCATGGCTACGGCCTATTTGTGTAAGAAACAGGTGTAAGACAAGAAAAACATCATTTAATTCTTTGTTAATTATAATTTTATTGAATAAAAGTGGACATTCAGTGATGATGAGGTAAAACATCATGGTGCATTTGTAAACTCTGCCAATACTACAGCCGGCATACGGAAAATATATTGGCCAATCTGCTGATACCTATAATTTAACTTTTAGTCAAATATCTGCATGAACTGATTTTAGAATATGCATCCCTGGTTAAGTGGCAGATAATAAGTTAAAAAGGTGATCATTGGTGTTCAACTTTGACAGTCAACATATCTGCCGTACATATCGCCATATTAATCAGCCAGTGTGTGAATGTACCATAATGTTCCTCTTTATCATTGAATTAATGCATTTAAAAATCAGAGAGTATAATTATCAGCATATCAAATCTCAGCAGAAAACCAGCAAATAAATCCCTAATTTCAAACCATGTTATCGTCTGTACAGGCTGTTTAAATGCTTTCAAAATAAATAATGGTTGATAATCATCAAATCAGAGCTCGTTATCTCTGCAAAATAAATGTCCTGAATTGCTATTAATTCTAAGAAAATATCTGTTTGTCTCAATAAACACCAACACAGTACCACGGCAAACAGCATATTGATGTATCTGTATTTTTAAACACCACTTTTCTGTTATAATATTTTCTACTTTTACTTCTTTGATTAAATATTTTCAGTGAATTTAATCCTGTTATAAAATAAAAATGTATGTTTTCTGAACTTTTGTTAAATTCCTGGTTGTGTTCTTTATATCAATTGCATTTTTATGGACAATCACAAAAAAATATTTCTCATGAATAAGATGGTAAACAGAACATTTTTATCTTTTTTTCAATAACAGTACTGGACATGGTGATGATTAAGAAAATTTACTCTGATGATCTCTGCTGTCTGATGGCTTTTAGGCTTTTGTGTGAACTTCATCAGATGTTTTCTAACAATTGTGATTGGTCAGATCTTTTATTTTTAATTACAGCATTTATTTTGTTCTCTCTGATGATGATTCAACAATATAAAGGAAAAATGTCTTTATGTGACTCACAAAAATAAATAAATGTGTGTTTCTGAGACTAAATCTCTGTCAGAGTTATGATTTCCTGATGCTGGAGTTAAAGGTGGCAGGTAGATTCTCTCTCAGGACTGAAATTCAGAAGGACATGGTCAGGAGGGAAACTCAGACTAATTGGTACGATGACGATATCAGCAGAGATGAGTCTGTGCAGTTTATCATCATGTTGGCCTTTCAGGGGTGGGAATATGGATATTTATGATTTTCTCATGACAGTACTGTGGTCTTGATATAATCACCATAAAAATGAAGCATTAGCTGTTTATTGTTCTGCATGTTTAAGTAATTGTTAGACCCTTTTAAGTTTGTTGTTGGACCCAAAAGCTCCAGGATGGAGGCAGGTAAGAAGCTGACAGTGGTTTTATTTATTAACACAATCTCAAGGAGGGCAAAGGGGGGTCTTTGTGTCCGTGAGGGATTCTAGTGACAAAGGTGAGTGATTTCAGGTTGCAGCGGTGGTGAGGGCTCGTGGAGAACACTGCGGAGAGAAGAGCAGAGATAAGTGCATCGGCCTGAACAAAGGCTTTCAGTCACCAAAGCACACGAGGCAAAAACACTCCCTAAGGGGTGATACAAGAATAAGGCTTAGAGCCAGAACAAAGTTAGCTGAGGTAGCAGAAAAGATCGCCAGAAAACACCACAGTAGAAGTGGAAATCCACCAACGCTGCAGAGGTGCAAAGGCATCATTAAGAAAAGAAATTACAACACCTATTCAGTTAGGTAAAGGAGAAGGGAAAGCAATAATTAAGAAAAAAGGAATGGAAAAATGGCAGGAAAAGTGGGATGAGGATCAGAAAGGAAAAGGATTTCATAAAACACAAAAGTCAGTAATAACAAAGATCTACAAAGAGAGTAACAGGAGGGAGGAAATACTCATCTCACGGCTTAGGGTTGGGCACAGGGGACTGAATGACTCCATGTATTTGCTGGGCAAAGGGCAGATGATTTATGTGATAGGTGTAGAGTGAGGGAAAATGTAGAACATGTGCTGTTACAATGTAAGAAGTATACATTAAAAAGGAAAATATTTGAAGAGAAAATTAAAGAGGCAGGTAGGGAGTGGAATTTAAATGGAATTCTGGGTACTGAAGGAGAGGGAGAGGAGATAATGAAGGGGAGGAGGGCGTTACTTGTGTTCCTAAGGGACACAGGGCTGGTAAATAAAATCTAACAGGGCAGTGACATGATGATGCACACTCTTGTACAGTAGGTGGCGGTATGCACCTAAAAGCTGTTTGCAACCGGAGCCGACAGGCGTGTGTCAGCGTCCCACGCTGTGCAGAGCGGTGTCGGGTGTCACAACAAGGTAGGCATGCTTGTTATCTGGCTCGATCATAAAGTCATCTGTGCGGGTGCTTACCCCAGTTTTTCGCTCCATTACAGCAGTGGGTGTGACTGGAGCCGGAGCTGTCTCTGGGGTCTGTGAGTGCAGCGTCTTTCCTGCGGGTAAAGCGCTGAATTGTCTGCCTTTTCTTGACCATTTAGCTGGAAAGTCATTATTATTTTCACCCCCAGGACTCTCTAGTGCTGGCAGGGCTGTGAACGCTCCCTCTGCTGCTGCCGGACACGGCCGCCCTGCTCTCGGGTAGGAAATTAATCATAGTTTTGGTTAACTTGACTGTTTTTCTTGGGTTTGTGGAGTGATTGTGATTTGTTTTTTTTTTACAGTGCATGGGCATGTCCGCGGCTCATCCTGAGCCTTGCTGCTGTTTTGGCTCGCTGTTTGGGCTCTCTCCTTCTTCGCTTATCTGCTGCTCTTATTCTCAGGGCTTTGGGTCCTCCTCTGCTCCTCGACTCTGCTTGGTGTTGGCCCATTTGAAACCTCTTTAATTCCTGTCGTGGGTCTCTGGGTGGGCTTTCAGCATGGGCGCTTAAAACCCTCCTTCTATGGGCCTCTGTATTCTGCCCCCCCCCCCCAAACTCTCAGTGGTTTTTCTGGGTTTGGCCGCATGCTGCACACTGGAGGGACTCACCCACAGGATTTTAACTGAGGGCAGGCTCAGTTAAATTAGTTTTCTTTTTTTTGGTTATTCATTTTCTGAGTTATGATGTTGTATTTACCATACTGTTTATAAATTGTTTTTCTCTTGTTTCCAACCTTGGATAATTTGTTAATGATTAATTATGTTTTTGGATTTAGATTAAATGTGTTAATTTGGTTCCAGGAGTATGGGGGCTGCCATTTTGTGTTTCTAATTATTGTTTCTTCTGTTCAACAGATGCTGAGGGCCTCAGAGCGGCAGCAGTCCCCTGGTGGTGGTCCTGTTTTTCACTTTTTGTTTGCTGGTCACCAGACAATTGGACTCGAGTCATAGGGAGTCGGAGTTGAGTCGTCTCGAGTCGCTAATTTGACGACTTGCGACTCGACTCGGACTCGTGAGGTAAAGACTTGGGACTCGACTCGGACTCGGGAGACAATGACTCCAGACTCGACTTGACTTGGAAAAACCGTAGCATATGTTGTTTTTTTTTCACGTGGATATCATCTCATTCTTGCATGATCAGAGCGCTCTGTGTGCACGCTGCGCTCTCCATCAGGTTTGGACAGGCTCCGTTTTTTTTTTCATGTCAGCGAGAAGCACTGACAGGCTGGCAGCACACAGGCACTGTGATTGTTACATGTGATGCTCAGGCATTATATGAAGAGCCAGACAGGAGACATACGTAGCTCCTACCTTTTAGATTCACTTTACTGATGCTCCACTCATAGTACTCTCGGTCCGTCACCTATTATTGTCCCACACACGACACAGTACACACATACGTTCCTACTACATGTCCACGTACAGTGATGATCAGTGTATGTAATACAGGCTCTGCTTGACTCTTAACGTTTAAACAGGACATTAACTTGCACAAATAATTTTCAGTGTTTCCGCTAAATTGTATTTGGCACAGCGCCCCGCCGTCACAACGGACACCCCCGCCGTGCCAACAGGACCCCAACCATAAATTCAAGTTCAGATTTAAAGAAAAAAAACATTATTTGATTTTTATTTCAATCATAAGGGTGTTTGACAGGCATTCTTTTAATCAAATAAAAACGTGTACTCTAATTTGCGTAATTTTAGAGTCTAATGCGTCACTATGGTTTCATTATTCATTAAAATGCATTTCTCCTCTCCTCCAACCCTCCTCTGTCCTGTCGTCTGACTATTTACGCTGCATGTTGCACGAGCCATCCTCTCTGTCCCTGACAGTCTGATCATTCATGTAAAAACATTCAGCAAAACAAATGCTGCCTTCAGTTTAACAGCACATATCATGAATGAAACATTCACTAATTTAACTAACGCTTTCACACAAAGCAGAGAAAGGAAGGAAAAGCTGAAGAAGAGAGATTTTCTTCCGATGTACATGTGATGTTCATGTGAACATTTGATCTAAATCCCCGCTCTGCGTCTTTGAGGTCGCGCAGATAGACGCACATCGCAGGGACCGTGAGGGACCATCAGCCACTCTGTGTGATTTTATTATTCAAACGGTGTCTTGATAGCTCATGTGCTCTGTTTAAGTGAACACAAAGACTTAAAAAATGACGAGTCAGCCTTTAGATGAATCAAAACTCAACATTCTTCATCAGTCCAGCTCTTGTTTTCACTCACTCACTGTTTTCTAAATGATAAATTCATCCTGAGGTATCGTGGATCACTTATTCTCCATGATATAAGAACAATCTTTGAAGGATCAAGCTTCAAATACAATCAACCTGTGGGTGGAGGCCCATAAGTGGGTCTCAGGTTGCATTTCCTCAGCTCTTATTTCCTTTTAGAGTGCTTATTTTTTTTAAATATTCTGATATCTCTTAAGTTAAATGTCATTTTTATATAAGTATGTGCTGTGTGCTGTTTACAGAAGCACTTTGAACTGTTCATTCATACTGTAACTTTGTTTGCCTTTGTTAAGGTAGCTACATCTAAAAAATACACTTAAAAAAAATGTCAGAAAGGCAGTTTGAGCCTGCAGCTTAAATATTGCAAAATGTTCCAAATAAACTTATTTTTTGTATCAAACATGCCCTTTCTTTAGTGACATGTAGCCTTTCCCATCTACCTTGGTCTAAATGTAATGTTGTGATGGATAAATGAACAGCTGGTTTAGTCCATGCAGGCTAGGCTGCATGCGGTTTTTTGACATTGACCTCAGGAAGATCAGGTTTCTCTCTTCAAGATATAAACCTGAGTGCGTTTTTAAGTGGGCTGGGGAACAATGGTGAGGGACTTGACTCGACATAACCTGTGACTTGAATTGACTCGCCCACAGCAGAAAAAACTTGGGACTTGCTTGAGACTTGGACCCAAATGACTTGACTCGACTTGGGACTCGGATCGGAGGGACCAGCGGTGTGTGGTTTTGGATCCTTCCCCCCTTTCTGTTCTGTCGTGGTAAGCCCCCAGCCCTGTTCCTGTTAACCTCTTCTCTTTTGGCAGGTCCCATACTCCTGTTTAATATTAATTGTCTGCTTCTCATTTTTATTGATTGTTTAATGAAGACTTTTTATATTTTTGGAAATCACGTTCTCTTGCCTGTGGACCTTTGTTTGGACTGTGTGTGCCTTTGATAATTGGTTGGTTACTGATATGGACATTTATAGCCTGGGGTGCAAGTCCCAGGTGGCGTTGTCGGTGTTCACACCTCCATTACTCACTTTGCCACACTTGACTTTGGAATGACCTGCCCAAGGACATAATGTAAGCTTCATCAGTGACATCTTTCAAATCACATCTTAAAACTCCCTTTTTAGACTTGCTTTTATTATTATTTTAAATTATTTCATGCATACTTTTAAATGTCCATGTTAGCTAGTTATCTTATCTATATACTTATTTTACGATTACTTATTAAAGTGTTTTGAAACTCTTCTGTTCTTACTGTCCTCACCAGTTTCTCATCGTTTTAGTCCTGTTTTTACCATCTTTTCTTGTTTCAGTATACTCCTTTATTAATATTTTATTTTATGTATTTTTTCTTTTATCCATCCTCTATCATCCCCTTCTTTTCCATCTCCCTGATGTGATGTCTGCAACTTTCAACTGTGGTCAATTTATCCATGTATCTATAAATCTATTACCTATTTAATGTCTTAATGTCTTCCTTATTATATATAAAACAAAATACCTTCACTGATGTTCTTCAAATGTCCACATTAACATAATAAGCTGTACTAACTAAGTTTATTCCGGCAATACTTCAGCTGTGTCCAGCTCACCATGTTCTTTCCTTTTGTTGCCTTAATTAACATGACCCTCTGGGCCTTTTCCTTTGACTCTTTTGGTCTGTTTGACCTGATTGTTTATTTTATTGTATCCAGAGTTCTGCCTTTTTCTGCCTTTGTTTTGTCTGTTGAGTTTTTAAATTGTCATGAATAATTCATAACTTTTTTCATATTAATGAACATTAATTTAGGAATTAATATTTGATTATTTCTGCACTCGTTTATTAGGTTATCTCCGAGGTTTTCCTCTGAATTATTCTTATGTGATCTCTAATAGACTGATTATTAATTATTAGACTTTATGTTAGTTGACGGGAAACCTTTAACTTTAATCAATAAACCAATCTCGTCTAAAGTCGGTGAATTCTCTCTGAGTGTATACCTGAATAAAGCACCCCCAAAAGTTATCTCTTGATTCTTATGAATTTAATGAAAGACAGGACAATATGAACATGGATAAATGGCACACAAAATGAATAATTGATGAAGAGAATAATAACTGATAATGGTAATGCAGTAATATAAATTGAGAAAACAGATTTATTGCCTAAACTTGAGTTTGATGGGGATGAGCAAAAACCTGATTTTTAATGCCATGGAATTGTTTCGCGAAAAGAAAATAGAGATGATAAAAAGGGAGTAAAAGGGTGATTAATTAAGGTTCTTAAATTTGGAGATAATGTGTCTAAGGGAGCATGATTCATTCGACCTCTAGTCTTTACCATGCCAACTGGAAACGACTTACTACATGCTGGTTGCTTTGCCGTCACTCGCTCCACAGGGTCCAGGCTGGTGCTGGCAAAGTTGGCAGAGGATTTCTTTCTGCAGTTGTGGCTGGCATGAAACAGCTGCTGGACCAAAGGCAGCGAGGCTCGTATCTCTTCGACGTACTGGCAGGGCACGATGTCACCTTTATGTCGTGATGAAGAGGTTTGCTCCTGAAGTTCTGGTATAAGTTGACTGGATCAAAAATCAGCTTTAATAACTGGTGTCAGTCAGTCAATAAGAAAAATGAGGGTAAAAAGGAAAAGTGAAGATCTTTTTCAAAAGAAAAGGTTGTTTAAAGAAAAATGTATTTTAAACTTTGAAGTTACGAAAAATCATTGAAAAGTTGAAGGAAGAGACTAAAGTTACACATGTAGGAGAACTGATAGGAAGAGGGAGGGCAGATGGCTCCAAAGGAGACAGTCAAGACCGGAGGAGAGCCAAGTCAAGACAATTTAAGAAGCTCGATCCATCAAACTGTTTTTTGGCCGTAAATATAAACTAACAGGTTATAGACATTGGTTATCTAATCAAAACAACTCAAACATTCTTATAAAGACTATTAGAGTCTTGAAATGAAACTTGGATCAGGCACGGCTGAGAGAAACTGAGAAACTGCATGAAATGCAAACCTGTTCAAATGATGCATGATAAAAAACATCATTTAAGATTAAAACACAATCTTAATCTAAAAGATTAAGTTTGATATAAAGGCTGGTCACTTCTGAAACAGTCTAACATGAGAAATCAGTCTGTAATCCAGTCCATGATCCAGATAAAACCACGGGTACTAAGACTTTGATTATACAGAGTAATTCTAACTACTAAACTAAAATATAAAGTATGCACACATTATGAAACATTTACAGACAGTTACACAGTTCAACTTAGACATCAGAGCACATCTGACATCACTGTTCATGCATGGAGAGGGCTCTCTGAGGTGAAGGTCCATGGTTCAAAGGTCATTGAGATATGGTAAGAGCAGTCATCCTGGAGATGGGCAAAGTTAACGTTTAGTGCAGTTTTTATGGTCCTTGAGTTAGCAACACATCCTGGTCTTCTGAGGGTCATATAATGAAGAAGGTCTGTTGGGTTTTTAAGGTCTCTCAGATGTCAGACAGGCCAAGTTCACCTTTTGTTCGTGTGTGTGTGTGAAGGATACACTCCAAGACACACACAGCCACGCACACACACTCCAGACGTTTTGATATCATGTGGATCTGGCTTTATATCACAACACCTGTTAAAGCACTTTGTAAACATCTGTTTTTAAAGGTGCTATATAAATAAAGTTATGATTATTATTATGTTATTTAAAGCATTCGTAAATATGATAGGGCTGATGATGATGGTTTTACCGGTCACTTTATAAGGAACACCTCACAAGTATTGGGTTGGACCCCTTTGTCGTCAAAACGTTCTTAGTTCAGGACAGTCAGAATCAGAACTGGTATCAAATGTTAAGTGCATTTACACTGAAAAGGAATTTAACTTGGTACACCGATGCAAAAATCGATCAACATAAATCCATAAATCCATCCATAATCTATATGGCTTTTCCTTTTCAGGGTCACAGGGGCTGGAGCCTATGCCAGCCAATAACAGGGCCACATAGAGAGCTAGAGTACCATTCATGATCACAGTCATACCTAAGGGCGGTTAAGAGTCACCAATCAACCTAATGAGCATGTTTTTGAACTGTGGGAGGAAGCTGGAGTGCCAAGAGGGAAACCCACACATGAACAGGGAGAACATACAAACTCCACACAGAAAGGCCCTGACCAACACGGGGATTAAACCAGCAACCTTCTTGCTGTGAGACTTGTGCACTACTAGCTGCACCACTGCACTGCCCTGTAAAATGAAGACAATGACCATGACACTAAAACACAACACATTTTTTAATTTTAATTTGTTTTGTTTGGTGATTCGTTGTTTCGTTCTCTTGATCGTTGTGATTCTTTTTGCCTATTATTGTTTTTCAGAGTGTTACACGTTAAAGATCTGAGTGTGCAGGTTTAATAGTAATCATGTGTAATGATGATGATCTTAGTGTGGCAGTATGATATTGCCTTGTTGTTTCTGCGTTTGGCGCTATGGGTGTGTGTCGGCCAATGACCGCCTGGGGGCACTCTACAAAAGGAGGTAGGGAAACCCCTAGAGGCCCTCTTGCTCAGCGCTTCCGCTCCACTTGCTTCCGGGTCAACCGGCATCCGCGGCTCTGCACACACGCAGGTAGGTTAGCTGATGGCTGCCTCTGTTAGAATCAGAATCAGAATCAGAATCAGAATCATCTTTATTGGCCAAGTATGTTTGTGACATACAAGGAATTTGGCTTCAGCAGGTGGTATCGCTCACAGAATAACAGCAGCAAAAATAAACATAAACATACTAGAAAAATATATGTATATATATGTATATATATACACACCTAATTTGAATGGAGAGGAATATGTACATTCAGTAAAAATAGAAAAATATGTGTATATGCTATATGTATGTACATTTGTGCAGAGAAATAAATATATGTACAAATTGGTGCAGAGTACACATTGTAGTGCAGTTGAATCAGTGGCCAGTGAAGGTGAATATATGACCATTTAGCACTGCAATAGGTCCAACATTCAGCTATTTAGGAGAGTTATGGCAGTAGGGAAGAAACTGTTTTTGAGTCTAGAGGTCCTTGTGCGCAGGGCTCTGTATCGTCTGCCAGAGGGGAGGAGGGAGAACAGGTTATGTCCAGGGTGAGTGGGGTCTCTGATGATGTTCCCTGCCCTCTTGCTGGTTCTGGAGGAGTACAGTTCCTGGATGGAGGGCAGGGGGGCTCCAGTGATTTTTTCAGCAGTCCTAACTGTGCGCTGTAGTCTGCGTCTGTCCTGCTGTGTGGCTGCTCTGAACCACACGGTGATGGAGGTGCACAGGACGGACTCGATGACAGCGGTGTAGAACTGGATGAGCAGCTCCTGAGGCAGGCTGTGTCTCTTCAGCTGACGAAGGAAGTACATCCTCTGCTGAGCCTTTTTCAGGATGCAGTGGATGTTCATCTCCCACTTCAGGTCCTGAGAGATCATAGTTCCCAGGAACTTGAAGGACTCAACGGATGACACAGGGCTGTTGCTGATGGTGAGGGGGAGCAGTGACGAAGGCTGTCTCCTGAAGTCCACTGTCATCTCCACAGTTTTGAGCGTGTTCAGCTCCAAGTTGTTCTGGCTGCACCAAAACACCAGCCGCTCGACCTCCAGCCGGTATGCAGACTCGTCTCCATCCTGGATCAGGCCGATGATGGTAGTGTCGTCTGCAAACTTCAGGAGTTTAACAGCTGGGTGCTTGGAGGTGCAGTCGTTGGTGTAGAGGGAGAAGAGCAGTGGGGACAGGACACACCCCTGGGGGGCGCCAGTGCTGACAGTCCGGGTTGTTGAGGTGATGTCTCCCAGCCTCACCTGCTGTCTCCTGTCGGTCAGAAAGCTGGTAATCCACTGACAGATGGACGGAGACACGTTGAGGTGAGAGAGTTTGGAGGAGAGGATGTCCGGGATGATGGTGTTAAATGCCGAGCTGAAGTCCACAAACAGGATCCTTGCATAGTTCCCTGGGCTGTCGAGATGTTGCAGGATGTAGTGCAGTCCGAGATTGACAGCATCATCCACCGACCTGTTTGCCCGGTAGGCAAACTGCAGGGGGTCCAGCAGGGGTCCTGTTACAGACCTCAGATGGCTCAGCACTAGTCTTTCAAAGGACTTCATGACCACAGACGTTAGAGCCACCGGTCTGTAGTCATTCAGTCCTGTGATGGAGGTTTTCTTGGGGACTGGGATGGTGGTGGAGCACTTAAAGGCAGAGGGGACTTCACACTGCTCCAGGGAGTGGTTGAAGATCCTGGTGAAGACTGGGGCCAGCTGATCAGCACAGGCTTTAAGACAGGAGGGTGACACTCCATCTGGGCCTGGTGCTTTCCTGGTTTTCTGTTTCTGGAACAGCCGGCTCAGCTCCTCTTCACACACTCTGAGTGTGGCGGGGGGGGGCACTCTGTTATCTGCTGCATGGCTGTTAACACACATTTTGGCCCCTGTAGATACCTGAGTGTTCGCCCTTTTGATGACTACGGTAGCAGCGTGCTAGGAAATATCGCCTCTCTGTGTGGTTTATGAACAGTGATCGGACTGGTAGGTGACCCTCCTCATGCTAATCTGTTAGCTCTAGCCTCCGTTCTTATTTTCTATTCATGGAGACCCTATTTCTTTGTTTATCAGGGCCCTGGGTTCATAGCAGTAGGAACCGGGGAGACGGCTGCTTTGCTTCGCTTTGCTTTCTTTGGCTGCTTCGCTTTGCTCCGCATGGCTGTGCTTTGTTCCGCTCGGCCCTGCTGCTCCCCCACACGGCTGTGTTTGCTCGCCAGGTGGTACCTGGTTGGACTGCGCTCTCTCTGGTCAGTGTTGGTGTTTTATACGCTTGTCGCTCGGTGTGGTGTCTGGGGCTCCATCGGTGCACGTGCTCCAGGTTGGCTGGAAGAGATTCATAACCGGACAAGAGCCGCACGTGTAACCAGACGCTCCCACGCCTCGGAGGCCAACCGAGGGAATTATTTTATAGACTTTGGGGTTTGGGGATTTAATAATTGATTTCATTTTTGTTGTGGTTATTTTCTTAGGATTTATTACTTATGGATTAATTTCTTTGTGGTTTATTACATTTTGTTTTCTTTGTGACCTGGTCTTTTGGGGTTTATAAGTACTTGATTTCGTTTACATTGTGCTTAATTTCAATTATGGTTTATCGTTTATTAGTTTCATTCATTGATTTAATTCCCTCTTTCTTTGGGGAGTTTACTATTTAGTTTATTTACTTTGAGAGTTTAATTTAGGTATTCGTAGTGGGGTATATAATTATTTAGTGTAAGGTTTTTTTCTTGAATTTTCATAGTTTGTTTTCTTTTTCCTGTGTATGTATTGGGGTTTATTGGTTTGTATGTATTTTGTTTTTGTTATTAGTTAGGGGGATTAGTTATTCCCTTTAATTGATATTATTTTGACTAATTTGGTTTAGTGGGGTTCTTTTTCTTCTTCTTCTTCTTATTATTATTATTATTGTTTGAATCATTTGAGTTTGTATTATGTTCAGTTCCCCCACCTAATTAGTTTCTTTGTCCTTTCAGAGCTGGGAGCCACGGGTGAAGGAGCTGGTGTCCAGGGTGGTGGTGTCCCCATTTTGGTGTGCTGTGTTTCCTGGTTTGGGTCCCCCCATTTCCACGTCTGTGTGAGTGTGTTTGTCACGAGCGCCTGGGGTGGTTTTCTTTATTTAGGTTTCGTTGGGGATAACCCCCTCCCCCTCGTCTGCACTTCTTCACTCCTGGTACGCCCCAGTCTCTGAAGGGTTCCCCTTTTTAGTTTCCCCTCTCCCATCTTTTAGTTGGGTCTTAACAAATTAAGAAGTTTTGTAATAAAGGAATATTGTTTTAAACTGGAACCACGTCTCCTGCCTGCTCAATAACGGACCTGTGTCCTTAAGGTAAAAAGGGGGTGATTCCTTGGGTGACCTTCCCAAGGTGGCGTTGTCAGCATTAAGGTTTAATTGGAGGAATTGGGGAGGTCCAATCCCTCACCTTTAATTCCTCTTCTCCAAACTTCCCATGTGTGCCACATAAGTATCACTTGAACTAACTGTTGTGATAAATTCTGCCCTGATGGAGCAGCCCTACAGCACAAAGGGCCCTCTCATGCCCTCTCTCCCTGCCACTCTCTGACTCTTCAGGGAAAGCTGAGAGCAGAAACAAACCAACAGCAGATTCAATCAATCTGCCCTCACTCCCTTTCTTACTGCACATGTACAGCTCTGTCTTAAATGAGACTGTTTGTCTCAATGGGACGACCTGTTTTGACACCAGGGCCCTCATTTATCCCCAGTGCATGGAAACCCCTCAGACAAACACTTTGGGAAGAACATTGGCACCATCAGGAGAGCAGATCTGCCCTGACAGGGGTGATAAGGTTTATGAATTAAAAGCTTTGTTATTCACATTTCACTGATTTTGCTAAAACAGTTTATTATGCAGTTGTTTGCACTTATATAAGTGATGATGATAATAATATACAGAGCTGTGAAGACATATTTGAAACATTTAAGTGTGACAAAAAAAGAAAAACAGAAGAATCTGTAAGGGGGCAAATACTTTTTCACAGCACTGTGGAAGAATGAAAACAATAAAGTCTAAAGATCAAATGACGTCCTGTCTGGTTTAGCCTGGATACCCACACAGCTAATGGACTCTCTTAGACACGTGTGAGACAGGCCACAGGCTGAAACCTGTGACTCACTCCTGGAAGTCAGATTAAACGTGAGTAACAGAGCAGTCCATGTGATAATTCAATCAAAATAATTTAATCAGCACAGAAACAACCTTCATTAGTCTGTCTGCAGCTTCACAGAGCAGTCCAAGTCCTCATCTTCTCATCGTCTTTCCTCACCATTGACGACATTTTCCTGCAATCTGTGTTTCGTAGGCATTATAAGGAGGGTGCTGTTGCAGACCTTGTGAATAAATATGGCACTTCTGGGTCTCAAAACAAACAAGAAAGCAGTTGTCACAGACTACAAACTTTTTTAATTAAAACAGAATAATCAGAGTTTGAAATGAACACGCCGGCCACACGGAAAAAGTCGACCACATCAGAGGCTTTACAGCTGCTCATGGACACAGACTCGGACAACTATATCTGTATGATGGACTTTTGGAAGATTTTGTAAGTGACAGCAACAAAGAAAGAGGACACGGAAGTGACAGCGGGGGGACGGACCCACAGGTGATGTTCAAAGCTGCAGTGAAACCGAGAGATGCGCAGATGACAGCGAAGGAAGAGATGGAAGAGAAACCCACAGTAACAACCACAGACGGGTATGGACATAACAGAGACATATTTCAAGGACATGCCAGGGGAAGAAAGACAAGACATGGGACAAGACAAAGGACCCTGAGTGGAGGGATTCAAGGCACAGATCTCGCTCTCCTATCCAAAATGCAAGAGGTTCAAGAGGTAAGACACTGTTTTCTTTTGCTTTTGTACAGATAAACAAATGAATGAATAAATAAATATATGGATACATGCATACATAAACAGATGAATAAATGCATTTTTTCATACGTACATACACACACATCAACAGAAATATATCAATAAATAAATACAGCTATTCAGTCACAAACACACATACTCATAAATAGATAGATGAATAAATATATAGATATATACATACATACATAAATAAATAGATAAAGAAATAAATTCATTCATCCATAAATTTGCACACTCACATCAACAAAAATGTAGCAGTAAATAAAGGCATACATTCATCCATACACATATGTGAACACTAAGGCTACGTTCACACTGCAGTCAAAAGTGACCTGAATCTGATTTTCTTGCTCAAATGTGACCTGTATCTGATTTTTTTCTGACAGTGTGAACAGGTCAAGTCACATTGAATCTGACATTTTCAAACCAGATTCAGGCCACTTTCAAATGTGGTACTGAATCAGATACATATCGGATTTTCTTGAATGCGACCACGGTCTGAACACCCATGTCGCATTCAATGTGACTTTGACGTCATTCTAAACATGGAAGACAGCAGTGATGGAGTTAGCCAGTGGAGGGATAGTGAAGTGTTAGACCTCATTAGTATTTGGGGTGACACTTCGGTGCAAGCCAAACTTGAAGGGTCTTATCGTAACTGATCTGTATTTGAAAGAATTTCGAAAGAAATGTCCGAGCGGGGCCATGGGAGGACTTGGTTGCAATGCCAACGAAAAGTGAAAAGCCTCAAAGCTAGGTTCAAAGAGGCTAAAGACTCGAACCAACGTAGCGGTCGTGGTCGGATTTCATGTCCATTTTATGACGAACTGGACCGTATATTAGGGGATAAACCAAGCTGTCAGCCGTTAGAACTGCTGGATAGTTCCATCGCTGCAGCTGAAGATGAGCCTCAAACTCCGGAGAGTGGAACATGTTCAGCTGGCAGTCATGACACAGGCGCCGAAACAGGTAAGCTAACAACCTTCCACTCAACTAATTATAGAGCTAATAATGTTTAACTTACTCATATTTTGTCAGGAAAGTCCCGTAACCCTTGGTTGCAGCCACTACTTTATGCAAACTGCACTATATGCGACCTGTCATACCTGTTGTGCATTTAAATGTTGATTTCTCACCCAAGAGGTGAAAGGGTTGATTCAGATTAACGTTTTTTAGTTGGGCTCAAGAATACTTGTGTATAGAAGCTATGTAACTTAATTTAGGAAATTGTTGTAGTGCTTCCATTTCATTCAAACTTTTAACACACCACAGAATAGATGCACACAGGACCAAGAGCAGACAACAACACATATGCAGTGAAATTACTTAATTCATGTCTGAACTACAGTTTATTTGCCCGCAAAATTTTAAGGGTGTGAAAATGTAGTATAGGTCACTGGAAAAAAAAAAGAGTTACTCAGTGATATTGTGGTATTGTAATCTGATCTGTTTCTTTGCTCTAGGAGATAGCAGTGAGTTACTCCCCTCTACATCGAATATGTCTGATGACACCTCATCACCTCAGCAGAGTCCAGAGACCTGTGAGAAGACCACAGCACCCAACAAGTCATCTGGAGGTAAGTAACCATAATGGTCGTGATCAGGTGCTTGTGCTACATTTATCAGTGTTTGCTTCAGGGCTGCAACTATGTTAGTTAAATTGATAATAAAAGGTTATCAGTTGGTGAGTCAGTAATCAATTAGATACTAACTTATATGTGTGCAGAAATTTATGATAACATGGTAATAAATGGATTTGAATACTGTTTTTTTATGGATGGAACAGTATTCACTGTTAATTTTGTCCCATACTGTATTCTGTTAAATGTGCCACAACTATCCTGAGCTCAATTCTCCCGCCAATGAACTGATGCCACAACACCAAGCCAAATACCAATAAACATAACTTTCATGTTCTTCTTTTCTTTCCCCACTATGTACCAAAACCATCCTGTTATCCACTCTTAAGTCAAACACAAACAGATCATGAAACCTACTTATTTTTTTTATTTATGTATTTATTATTTGTTAGTTTGCTTGTTGTCGTTTTTTCGTTGCTATTTTTTTACATATTTTTTTACTACCCGCAGTAGTAGTATGTTTTGTATATATGTTTCTATGTCTTTGTATGTGTGCATAAATAAAAAAAAATGTGCCACAGAAGTCTTTCATTATCATGCCTACCCTCTGCTTCTTGCCTATATCTTTTATTCTACCACCACAGTAAATAATATTAAATGATTATTTCTCCCTCTTGCAGCTACATCTTCCAAGAGCAGAAAGAGAAAGACAAAAATGGAGACAGCACTTGAGGTCTTTGCTGAAAAGATAGGCAGTGCTTTCAACAATGATGATGCCGAGCTTCAGTTGAAGATGCAAGCAGCACAGCATGCACACGAGCTCAAAATGTTCTCCATGTTCACTATGTTTTTGGAAAGGTCACATCCACCTTATTACAAAGCACCAGTACCACCACCACCAGTACAACCTCCAACAGCACAGCCACCATCAGCACAACCACCACCAGTACAGCCTCCTCCAATACAGCTCACTTCAATGCAGCCACCACACCTTTATAACCCAAGACAACCACCACTTTTCCTTCTTGCAAGAGTTGTCTCATCCTCTTACTTTCAACCACTCTCCTGCAAACACTCCAGAACCTGCCCCACCCTTCAGTCAGGTATCAGCACACCCACCATTTAGCAGACCTCCAGAGGATGAGGAAAACTAAATCACTAGGTTTAAACAGGTGAGAATGTTGTAAAATGTTATGGTAACACAAAATGTTTTTGTTCCACACTATAAAAAGGAAACCTGCATGTCAAGACATGGTGACTTTACTAAATTAACATTCATAATGACTATATGTTGTATAAAGAAACATCAGGTGATAATTAAACATTAGAAAAATCAAATGGAATTGTGTATAGGTAGCTCTTTTGTGCAATACATTCTTGGCAGTGATCTCATTGGGCCACATTGTTTACACATCTTTTGGAATGAGCCCACCTCAGTCTACATTAGTTATTTCTTCCTCAGTGTTCTCTCACTGAAACTGCTCTAAAGGTTTTAAGAATAAAGCTCCACAGGAAAAACAGCAATACAGAATATCAATACAGCAACATGACATTGCTACTCTGCTTGTGGAGAATTAATCATAAAACATTTTTGATTTTAAAACCAGGTGGTTTCAGTATCACTACCTCCTACTTCAGCAAGGTTATGTCTCGCAACAGATTTGGAATAATTTGGAAATTACTTCACTTCACTGATAATGAAACAAGGCCAGCCAACAGTGGTGACAAGCTGTACAAGGTCCATCCTGTCCTGGACTATCTCGTGTGTAAATTTAGGGAAATGTATCAACCCAACACAAACATTAGCACTGATGAGGGAATACCTCTGTGGCGTGGGTACCTGGCTTTCAAAGTGTACAGTCCCCAAAAGCCGCCAAAAATGGAATTAAGTCCTACATTCTTTGTGATTCGGGGACAGGGTACTGATTTAATGTAAAACCCTACTGTGGAGAAAGTGCTCCACTAGGAGATGCAGTCGTCTCTCCTCTTGATTGCTTAGCAGGTCATGCCTACAGATTGTCCATGGACAACTATTACAACTCTGTTGCTCTATATGGGCACCTTCTTCACCTGAAAACCAACATCTGTGGCACACTCAGAAAGAACAGAGGCAAACCATCAGTTATTCGAGATGTTGGAAATGCAGACCTTAGGAGAGAGGAAACACCAGTTATGCTGAACAAAAATAATGTCACGTCTTAGCTTGGAGAGACAAACTGTAAAAATGGTGACAACGCTCCATCACAATGACATGGAGAACATCCAGGTTTGGCAAAGAGGCCACCCAGAAAAACCTGTGAAGCAAAAACCAGCTTGTATCGTTTAATACAACAATGCATTAAGTCAATAAATTAGACCAAAATGTTGCATGCTACCCCTTTGTCAGGAAGTCTCAGAAGTGGACTAAGAAACTTTGAACCTATTTATTTCAGATTAGTTTGTGCAATGCTTTTGTCATTTACAAAGCTAAAAATCCACATGACAAATGCAGCACTCTTCTGTCATTCATTCAAAGTGTTGTGCAGTGATGGACCAGCCAAGAACCTGTGACACAGGCTGATGGTCAGGAAATTGATGCTGAAGCAGGTGGAGATCACCCTCCAGCTCAGAAAACCGTACAACACTGACTCCAGAGGAGGGTGGATGTCATTTTTGCAGCCCATCCACTTGTTTCCATCCTGCCAACACACAAAAAATAGCACCCAACCAGAAGATGTAGGGTTTGCGCATGGAGGGGATTGTGGAGGGAGACATCATATTACTGCAAAGGCTGTGGTGTCCCGTTACATTTTGGGGAATGTTACACGGTGTTTCATTCAAAGGTACATTATAACGCCTAAACACGTCAGTCAGACCTAATCACTACATACAACCAATCACAATCAATCAATTGTTCATAATCAAAAATAGATTTTGTCAGTGACCTTGACCTTGGCTATTGTAACAGTGAGTCTAAACATTTGACAGGTTGTGTGCACTAACCAGTTCATCATTGAATCCAGGTGAATGTTGTGACAAAGCTTTCCAGAATATGACGTTTTGGCCTTTGACCTGTTGAATTTTAAAATGTGGTAATTAGATTTTATAACATTTATGAGTGCAATGTTCACATGTTGGATGTTCTTATAGAGGCATGTCTATCAAAAAAATCTGACAAAACCACACAAAATAGTTAATATGTATTGATGTATGTGAATATGTAAATGATGTTCTCCATCTGAGGAGAGGGTATTCAGTTTTGCTGCCCCCACAGCGTGAACTCTTTCCAGACTGAGCTGAAGCTCTCAGAGCTCATGTCACTGTGAGCTTTTCAGTCCATGCTGATGGATAAACAGCCTAAGACCATTCAACAGTGCCTGTGTTTCTGATTTGCTATTCATGTTAAAGTCTCTACACTTTTTTGCAAAAAACCTTAAACTCACAATGTGTATCTAACTTATTGTATATTGTCACTTTTCAAGATGTTTTATCATGACATGTTTCGTGTGCTGTGCTCCCTGGGATGCAGGTTTAATCACTGATGGTCATGTGTGTGTTTGGATGATTTAAGTTGTTTACTCTTGTTTCGGTGGATCACTTCCCCTGACGCTAGCTCTTGTACCCCAGGTAGGCCTCAGCTGACCCTCTTCGCCACCGAAGTGAAATTGTCGCTTCACCTCGCCTGCAGTGCATTTAAAGGCGAGGAGAGGCGTTCATTTGATTGGTGAAGATAACACTCGGCTACTTGCGCCGGTAGGAGGGACGGAGGCGTGGCTGCATCTCCCTACGCCAGACTGCGCCGTGCAGGAAACTTGCAAAATGTCCTCGACACACCCTGTTGGCGCGCGCTGGCGCAGCGTAGGCGCAGCACAGGGCAGGTGCGCCCCACCTGCGCCAGGTCTATGAAATTAGAGCCTAGAAAGAAAATCTGGAGTGAAGCCCCAAAGGTGGCAGCTCCTGCAGCCAAACTGATGCCAAATGTACTGCTCTGCTTTCCTTTGGACTACATCACGGAGGCCAAGAGGAGGATCCAGATGACTGGGCATCCCTGGATCTCCACATACTCTGCCCAGGCATATGCCCTGGAGAGGTAACTCCAGTAACGCTGATCCCCAGTGTCAGAAACAACATGGGGGGCAGCAGTTACCAGTTATAACTCCAGAGCGACTGGCATATGCTTGGACACTACAGGTTGCCTCCGGCATTGGGAGAGACCATCTCAGTCCCACTGGTTAGCTACTGCCCGCCTAAAGCTGGGCAGCTCCGAGCCAAGAAGGTGCTGACCCGCCACAGTCTACCTGCTCCAATGGATGCTTGGATCTAAAGTTTATTTACTATAAAGCAGCCTGGCAGTAACAAAAAAATGTGAAAATCACCTATCTGCTGGAACATCAGGACACTATGCCCTGGCCTCTCAGATCCTCATCAGGTGCCAGAAAAACTGCCATCATCAGCTGGGAGCTTGGAAGACTTAAAGGTCCCATATTATGCTCCTTTTCTGCAGTTTAACATGGATCCTTGATGTCTTCATGAAACGTTAGTAACATGCTTTGGTCCAAAAAGCCAATAAATAAAGCACAGCAGCATTGATTCCAGGCTCACATAGCCCCTCTGTTCAGAACGGTCTGATTTAGTGGGCGGGGACCTCAATATGTTAATGAGCCACTGCTGATACGCCCAGCTCTTCCGCATGGTCTGCCGAGGGGAGGACGGCGTCGCGTAACCATGACGACTGAGCCCTGAGAGAAAATGGCTGCAGGACAACAAACTGTGGTTCAGTCGTTCATGTTTGAGCCCGAGCCAGACCCCGAATATGAAGAGGCACCAGAAGAAAGTCGAGAGCCAAGGTTAAACCAGGAGGTCTGTATGTAAAGTTTGTTACTTCAATGCTAATATGTAGACAAATTAAAGTTGTTTTAAAGTTGTTCTGCCGTTCTTGCCCCCCTCCCCCTCCGTGTGTTGTTGTGAAGCATGTCGCTCCCCGACTGTGTAGTTTGTGTTCATACTGTGCTTACCAAAACTTAGACTGGCGTTAAATCGCATTTAGTAAGGGATAATGTAGAGTGAGCAGGTTACTACAGAGACATATAAACCCCGACAGGATTAGATAAAACTCCGACGCGAGGCAGAATAAACTTTTATTTATAAGTAAATACAGCATTTAATAGAGCCATAGCCTTTACTGCATGGCAGTAATGTGCTGCCACTGAGCAAATGTTTGTCATAACCTGTAATTCTAAGCAGCAATTTTCTTTGAACCGTATCTTTTATGTATGCCACACAGTAGCTGTCTTATACACCTCTTTACTTCCAATATTGTTTATTATTACTCAGCCCTGTGTATATTAGCATTATATTGTCTTAAAGCAACACTTAAGAACTTTCAGTTTTCGTTGATTATCGCGGCGCCGGTGGACAAAGGCGGTAGTTTTTTGCCTGAGATAAGACCACACTCCCCATGAGGCCCAGCGCGTAGCGCCGTAAAATCCTGATCTCCCGGTCGCCTGCAGTTGGACTGAACTACATTTCTGTTTCCAGCGGCTGTGTGAAGGATGAATAGCGACGAGGTAATGAATCTAATTGTGGCTAAACAATATCATATGACGATGTTGAAAATAAACGTGTAACTTTGTTTTGTACTGTATCCCCCCACCGCCCCCCTCTTACCTGACTCGTCAGTGACTGACACGCTGACGAGTTTTAGAGCCTTGAAACCGATAAATAAAACGCTATGTTGGCTAACTTCACAGTAAACACACGTACGGATCCCGGCAGGAGGAAGCTACTTCTTAGTCCAGCAGGAACAGAGCCAAGGCAGCGTCGGTCGGAAATCCCTCCTCGTCTTTGAGCTCACGCCAGCGGGTGAAAGCTGGGCCAATGTTAATCCTTGACTGTCCTTTTATCCGGGTAGCCTCCCTCTTTCTTTTTTTTGTCTCCTCAGAAAAAACTTTTCGTTTCTTCGTTTGTTTGCAGCTTCTGCCATGATAGCACTAGTTGCGCGCAGGCGTTCGACTCGACTTCCGTCTTTGTAGCGAATGGGGAAAGGGGGAAGTGACGTATGCGGTAAAGCAGTCAGCACATTTGTAGTCTTTTGTGTGGCAGGTTTCGTGCCACCCTCCTCAAAGTTGCTTAGTGCCAGTGAAAGCGATACAGATCCCCCCAGGCCACGACAGAGGTGTCATTCAACTAGTTGTAAGTCGATGTTTCATCACAAAAGCTATGAAAATATTTTATGAAGGCTGAAAAGTTACTTAGTGTTGGTTTAAACAAACACAAGACATGATTGCTTAACTAATACATTTCCTTTATATAGAAATTCTACTGAAAATCCCAAAAATGCGCAGAAGGTGCGCTGAAAGCCCGCCAGCTCCAACCTGGTCTATTCTCGGTGCAGGAGAGGCGCACCCCAGGCAGTGGTAATTTGGCTGACAGGCGCACAGGGCGCACACGTCACCAAAACCTCACAGGTAGGTGTCCGCTGTGTCAGGCACATTTCAATGCAATAAACAATCACAACAACCACTATTTAATGTAACCGTCTGAACCAGCATATACATTTGTATCTTTATTAATTGTCCCATCACATCTGATGTGACCAGAGACGTTTGTCATAACTAACGAGTTCATATCTCTCAAGCCAACCACAAACAGTCACATCATCCGATACGGAGTATCCGGCTTCTCTCATCTCATGAAATTCAACAGAAAAGAAAAAAGAAAGAGACGCTCGCTGAATAAATGAAAGTCACTCGGTGTCTTAAGGATTTACCTGCGATTGCCCATATTTCTCTGTTTTAATCTTTATTCTTAATGTGATCTAAGAAGATGGAGTATATTATTGCAAGAAGGACGAGGAGGAGATATATTTTCCCCTAAGGTGCTGCTATTTGGCGATGACAGACCAAAATAGCAAAAATCAGATTAAATTAATTTCGTGAAAACCACACTGTGGCCACAAAAGCCGGTGACGCCGATCACATCTGCAGATGCACTGATTTGAGCTGACGTTAGCGTTACATGTTATATTGTTGCTCCTGTTGTTAGTATTGATGTTTATATGACCTGCTGCAAAACACAGAAACACAGCCTTCACTGATCGTTTCCCTCGTCCACAGTTTTGACACAAAAATGAGTTTTGAGACCATTGGAGATAGTTTACTGATTACATTGCTTCAGTGAGTGCAAAGCAGTTTGCCTCGTACTCAGATCTCTATACATTTAACAGCGGACAGCACAGTAACACACAACAGGGACTTCACATTACAGTCCTGAACAAACACGACTGTAAAGTCCTGCTGGACAGAAAACAGCAAAGATCATTTCCTCCAAACATTACAGGCTAAACAACAGGCTAACTGCAGGCTAAACTTAGCCTCCTAAAGCTAACACTGAGGGAGGGGGAGAGGAGGGGGTGTATGAGGAATAATTATATTCCTCCAACTGTTAAACTCCTCTTGACTAATGTAGGAATATCCATACATCTAAGTTTACACTGCAGGCTGTCAGAGTAACTTTAACACTGAAGAAAATCTTGAGCTCTGAACTGAGACAGTTGGTGCTGAGCCTGGATTCAGGAAAAGTCTAGTTCCCAGTCCTGTGTTGAACTGACTGAAGTTGAAGAAGCAGTCGGATGTGAAGTGACTGACACACACATACAGGTTTTAGCCGACTGTAGCTGCTCATTCCCTTCAAAAATAAAATTAATCCACTTGGTCCTCTGGTCCTCTGAGGTTGGTAGCCTACATGTAAAGCAATATGTGGCCGTTTACTGCCAACAACTGAGCAGTGGTAGCTTTTGAGCTCAGACATGCTGAACACAGATCTCTCACTAAGAGTGAAAACAACATGGCTGCTCTTCACAGAGGAATCTCTGCAGCAGGGTGGGAGTGGAGATACTCAGGTGGACCAATCAGATTAGTTTATGCAAATAAAATATACTGTTACGTAACAGTATATCCACAGATTCAACAGTTACTGAAGGACATGATTTTACATTCATGCAGCCTACTAAATACAGGTTTTGTTATTAAAGATAACATTTTTTAGGGCTGGGAGGAAGGCCAAAGACCCAAAATTGTGTTCAAAAGACTTAAAAAATGGATTTTGCATAATATGGGCCCTTTAACAGATCTATTATTTATTACTAGAAAAGCAGTCAGAGACAAAGACCTCAGCCAAGCAGCTTCGGTCCAACTTGGCAAAATTGTCCTATCTGGCAATGTTAAAGGATTCTTTTAAAAATTCCTGGATCCAGACGGTGATCCGGATCACCCCCAAAATTTAATCAGTTCTTCCATTTTTCAGCAATTCCTGAAAATTTCATCCAAATCCGTTCAGAATTTTTCGAGTTATTTTGAACACAAACAAACAGACAAACAGAAAGACAGATAAACAACGGCAAAAACATAACCTCCTTGGCAGAGGTAATACGCCTTTATCACGTTCGTGAGAGCTAAGATTTCAAGTGAATCAATCTCATAAACCTGAGTGAAAGTTTTCTTTACAGGGATGTCAAACCTTCCGAACAGACCTCAACAGACAGAACTTTAAATTTAGGGAGAATTTATTGATAGGATAAACAATAAATGATAAAACACAATGTATAAGAAATGAGTGACGTATTAAATGGATATACAGGACATGAATTGAGAAAGAGATTAACTAAGAAGCGTTAAAATCTTGTTTGGTAGCACTAGTATATATGGACGTATCTGTATGTATATAAGCTGGTTATATTGAGTGATAAAGAGGTAGTTTGCGTGATGGGTAACTAACGGTTTGGATGAAAAGGGAGACTAATTGATTGAACGACTGAAGTACACCACCCGTCTGAAAGAGAGTGTCCATGAGAGCTCTTACTTTGACACAGCGGGGGGCTCTCGCGAGTCCGAGGTCACCAGGAAAGGAATGGCTTGGTTCAGCGGCCTTGTGAAGAAGGCGATGGTTCTACTGGTGCTCCTGTGGAGGGGGTCTGATTCGTTCAGGAAAAAGTTCTTGATTTAACTCAGAAAAAGCTTCGTAGCCAGACGACGCTAATTCCGGAGTTAGAAAAACACTTGAGTGGTTGTGGGTAATAAAAGAAATCTTTGGATTACTTGTCAATCAAAAAGAAATCGTCAGGGTGGCGTTAACTTTAACAGACAAAAGAAAAGGGCATGTCGACAACGGAGACAAGAGGGACACCGACGAGGAGACCTCTTTAAGAAAAAGTAAAAAAAAGAGAGAAGAAGCGAACTGAAACTTCGTCTCCGGTTTTTAACTCATTGAAGTGGGCGTGCCTTACCGTGCTGTGGGGAGGTCCGTGTAATACTTTAACAAAACTTACATCAACTTAAGTATTTGCCAATAATAAATCGTATTTTGAGAATCACTCAATATAACCAAAATAAAGAAAAAGGTAATCTCATTGTGAACATTTCAGTACCAAACACATATGGTTAAAAATATCAAGAATAAAAACATTAACCATTATATGTACTTCCACACAGATAACTAGCCGTATATTTCACTATACTAAAATTCCTAGGCTTTTCTGATTTCAATGAGTTGGATTGTTAAGCCTAGAGTACAAAGATTCTATTCTAGAGAAAAAGACAATAAACCACACAGATCGATACACAGGCGTCACGGTTATGTGTCCGCAATGATTGTCTTTGTCAGTCCTTCCACAAGATGGCACTGTTGGTCGATGAGAGTTTCCATGCCAAAAAGATAGAGTGAGGAAATTCTCTCATTTTGGCAGTTTTGGTGACAGAATCACAAGAGTTGTATCTACAGAATACACGTCTCATAAAACAACAGAATATAACATTGCTAGAAATGTACAGTGTATGTTTGAAAGTTTGTGGTAAGTTAGTTCCATACTGTGGCATAGGAATGTCTCTGTGGCTGTAAATGTCCTGAGGTGATAAACAGGTTAAAAGGTCAACCTGGCAGAGTGGTTTGAGTGGATTAGCAAAAAGGGGGGCTTCCTCCTTTCAGCTGAAATGGGTGATCGCTGTTAAATATCATGGTTCCAAACAAAGGAAGATAGTCTTTCATGGTCATTCCTCAGAGTAAACTGTTTAATGGTCTTTCCAGGGAATGGGTTTTGTCACTGTTTATTGTTCGTACCATCCTGTGTCTGGCCTCAAATTGGATAATTCGGAGTGGGGGTCTGTAACCAGTCCTCACAACTAGGTGAGGGGGTCAAATGGTCAGAGAGTGAACAAGAGTCTCTATCCTTGTTATAAAGTTATTTCACAACAATGCCGAGATAAGTGAAGGAGTGAGGAAATACTTTAAATGGAAAACTATGTAGGGGCAGGTTTCGTGTGGCTGCATTCAAATGGAACAACTCACTTTTACCCAAATTGATCTTATACCCTGAGATTTGAGTACTGCAGGGATAGATGTAGGTAAATCAGAAATATATAAAAGACAGTTGTCCGCAGAAAGGGGGCCTCTTTGTTCTAAGCTAAGCAGAGATGAGGGGGCTTAAACGAAGTGCTATTGTGAATGGCTATGGCAAAGTGCAGGGGGCTCAGAGGACAGCCCTGTCTTGTCGACCTATGGAGCGAAAAAAATATAAAGAGTGCGTGTTGTTCGTCCTGACTGAGGCTTTGGGAAAAGAATAAATAAGTTTACTGATTACTTTTAAAGCACTCGTGGGCCTGGCCCCCTGCTATATTTCAGAGCTATTAATCCCATATCAGCCAGCCCGCAGCCTCAGATCCTCTGGCAAAGGCCTTCAAGTCATTCCAAAGTCGAGGCTCAAAACTAAAGGTGACAGAGCTTTCTCCATCAGAGCTCCTTGACTTTGGACCAACCTGCCAGAGGAGATAAAGCATGCAGAGTTGGTCACTTCTTTTAAGTCACTTTTAAAAACTCACTTTTACAGACTTGCTTTTATGTGACGTCTTATAAAGGCTTTATCTTCATTCTTTCTTTGTGTTTTAGTCTTTTCTTAGCCTTTTATTTGTTAGTAATGCACTTATTTTCTTACTTAGCTCCCTTATGGAGCGACGCCTGCAAGCCAGTTCAGGCAGACAACTCGACCTGCTCAGCCATGCATATGTCACATGTCTCACTCCTCTCAAACATCCTCATATGTCACACGTCTCACTCCTCTCAATAATCCTCCAGTCACACTCTCCACCTCTCAATTTGGCAGTATATTTAAATTGGGAATTTTCCCATCTCTCCCTCTGCCCTGCAACGACTCTGCCGCCTTACACTGTCTTGCTGCATGTTCTTTCACCTGCTTTCACATGCGATTGTCATCTTACCTTTTGACTCTGGTGGTCGCTATGTCTCTCGTCGTCTCGGATTCAGAGAGCGAATCCCAGCTGTCAAGGGAGGAAGCTGGGCTTATTCCTGAAATCCAGACTCAGTCCGCCGAAGTCTACTCTGGGAATGAATCGGACCTGCTTCGTCCTCACCAGAGCTTTCACATCACCCGCCAGCGACTCACTGGATGGGCTGTGCACCACATCATGTAAGAACTTTACGCCTGTAACATCACCACGCCGGGCGGCCTCAGCCATGAAGTGCAAATTATCTGATGATCCAGCAGAACTCCACCGATGACCCGGAGTCGGGTGCCGGAGGCACAGTGTCCAGTGGTCCTCCCAGGGGGAAAGGTAAAGCGCCAGCTAAAAAGCGCACTGCCTTTCTTCCTGCTTCTCCCAAACCGGAGCTCGGCGCTCCCTCCAAGAAGTCAAAGCAGTCAGATTCCGGCACCTCCACAGACGCGTCCATCCTGTCTTCACTTCTCCAAGTGAAATCGGCGCTGGTCATGATGAAAACCAGGATGAACACCTTGGAAACAACGCGTAATCCTCTGCTTGCCATGTCAACAACCCAGGTCCTTCTTCCGCGTCCCTAGCTATGCCAGCTCTACCAATCACCGTCCTCCGAGTCGACATCACGCCGAAAAAAGATCCCTGGGATCTGCAGTCCCAGCTCCTGCCATGGGTTCTCGGTTTCTGCCTCCTGCTGCTGCCATTCCTGATTCTCTAAGGAACCAAAATTTATCAGGTCATGACATTAATTTGGTGAAGATTCTGTTGTTGTGGTTCTGAATCTGCAGACAAAGATATGAGGATTGTGGGGACTTTTCAGTGGTTTTAAGGATAGTGATCCAAGATTGTTGAAGTCCCTTACTCTGGCAGAATTTAACATGGCCTTCTCCTAAATCCCTCTTCTCCGTTTTCAGAGTGAGCCCTATAGGGGTCGTGACAAGGTAATATTCATTCAAACGTCTCATTATAGATCTCTCAGCTCATCATGACTCCTCAATCCCAAGTATAAACATCTTAATTCCCCCCGAACCATTCTCTTTATGCTACGCTTCTATAGACAATGCTGTGCAAATGATTAAATCAGTGTGGCTGTAATGGCATCTTTCGGCATTAAGTGGTGGTCAAAGTTTTATTTCTCTGTTAAGTTGACCTTTGGTTGTCATAGTAGCCTTGCATTTTGACACCCTGTTGGAGGCTCTATGCTGGATTCTCTATAGCACGTGCAAATTCCCCTTTGCCTTGCACCTCTGAATAATTTTCTGGTAGTTTACCTCAATTCCACCAGCCCACTGCATTTCCACAGTCAAAAACCTCTTTCAAGAGTTAGGTGTGCCACTTTCATAAGACAAACGGTGGGACCAACCTGTCTTCAGAGTTTCTCGGCATAACTCTCAGTGTGCTCATGCAAGCCTTGCTGCCTCAGGATAAGTTGAGCCGCATTAGAGAAGCTATTAGAGCTTTATCTCCCTCTGCTATTCTCTCCAAACGGGATCTTTCATCTTTGTTAGGTCACCTAAACTTTGCTATGCGCATTATCCCCCACAGACGCTCATACGTTTCTGGTTAGGTGACACTGGCTAATTCAATTAAAATCTTAAAGACACAGTGGTTTTAGATGAAGGCTGTTGTTCAGATCTGCAATTTTGGTCTTTGCTCTGGGATCAATGGAATCGCATTTCTTTCTTTTACAATGACTTTGTAGAGTCTTCAGTTTTTCTATACTGATGCTGCTCCATCTGTTGGTTTGGGGGATTCTATAATAATAAGTGGTTTGCAGATGTACGGCCAACCGAAATACAGACCCTCTATGAGCTTTACCCAATAGTTGTGCTCGCTCTCTGTGGGATAGCAACTGGACAAGAAAGCAAATCATGGTTTTTGTGACAAGCAGCTACAGTTGATATTATCAATAAAGACCGCTCTAAATCACCGGCTATCTACAGTCTTTTACGACATTTAACTTGGATATGCGTGCTAATAACTTCATCCTGAAAGCTAACTCATTCCCAGACATGCAAATCGTACTGCGATGCTCTTTCTCGCTTTTAATATCAGGAGTTCAAAACTATGAGTCCTCAAGCCAGTCCTCCAGCCTGCCATGTCCTCCATCCAAACAGATGATTCTAGAGTAAGTATGTCTCCTGTCCTCTGCCTCTAACTACATGAGACTGGGTTCAGCCTGAAGCCTATGATTCAGCTTGGTATTTCTTTCCATCCTTTAGTGCCAGCCTTCTCCTTAGCCCTTTACCAATAAACATTTAAGTCGTTTGTGCATTCATTGTAATTTCTTTTTGAATCATGCAATCTCCAAATGCAAAGTATCAAAGCCATGCTAGCAGGGATTCAGTTTCACATTCAACGCTAAGACCCAGCATCCCAGATCCTTCTTGGGAATCCTTCCACTGAGTTGCTCCTCAATGGTCTCAAAAAGGCACGTCCTTCAAGTAACGATAAAAGAATGCCTCTCGCTATATCACTGGTGCACAAGTTGGTGACAAGACTAAGACAGGATGTTTTTCACCTTAGATTGATTCTCTATTAAAAGCAGTACTCTTAAGGGCTTTCTATGGTTTTCTTTGGTGTGGCAAATTTACAACCAGGTCTCTCTCCTTTAATCCACAGCATGATCTCACCTTCTCTGATTTGAATATAAAAAAGCATTTGTATTCCTTATTCTTAAAACACTCAAAAACTGACAGATCTTGCCAAGGTAACTCATATCATTATTGCTAAAACTAAAACTTATTTGTCCTTTCTCTTCCATAATGAAATATCTGCATCATCGTCCCCCTTCTCAACAATCATCCCCTCGTTCATCATCAATGGTCACAAACCTATGACGAGATCCTGGTTCTCTTCGAAGCTGCGTGTTCTCTGCTCGAGCTGCGGCCTGCCACCCGGACTCTATTCCCCTCACTTCCGGAGGATTGGTGCTGCCACGACGGCAGCACTTCATCTGCCTACTTCAACACTCAAATCCTTGGGTCGCTGGTCCTCTTCCGCATATCAGTGCTACGTGAGGCTTCACAAAGAAGAGATCCTGTCTGCTCAAAAGCTCACAAGTTCCTGCATTTAACGTTTAATTAAAACTGCATCGACTTTGCTGCATAACTCTGTATTGCATATCAGGTGGTGTGCTGGGGTTCAGTTTGTATCAGTTCAGCATGCTTAGATCTGCATTTACTACGATAGTATATTCCTCTAACAGCAGACACTGGGGGGAATGGTCACATATAGTAGATCTCATCAGCAGCACCAGGCTCCAATGGTTTAAGTTTTGGGGGTGTTCTGTATGTTTTGCTCATCACTCCTTCATGCCTTCATGTAAACCTTTCTGCAGGGAGTGATGTGTCTGGAGCCTGGGCACCAAAACTATAACATGTATTTGCAGCTACAATAAAAAATTTAAACGTGAGTTGACTGACTGAAATCTTTTATTGACTTGTTTTATGCTACGTTAACAGATTGGTGTCTTTATTTACTTTTAATTCAAATTGTGTTATTTTGGCTTCCCTCTTAATCTTTTATTGATAACTCTTAACCTTATTATTTCATTGTTATATCTCTTACTTATGTCCATTCTATTTTATTGTCTCTATTATTAGAGCCCGAGCCACAGCTGCAAGCTGGGCGAGAGCCCTATTGTATCCCTAGGAATTATTTCTTCCAGTTTTTCGCAATTATGACCCCCTGAAAGTTCTCAAAAAGTCTGAAAAATTTGCAGGCGGTTCAGGTCCTGCGAAACTTTGCGTATTCTTATGACTGCAAAAACTGAGCACGAAAACCTGCTTGGTAGCATCCTCTTCAGATTATGACGATCAGCAAGTTTTTCTTAGGACTGTGAAATTATGTACATGTGTAGTACACATTGGGATCTTCGATTTTCATCGCTGGGACTTTTCTCTAAAACACACGGAAGGTGCTACAAATTTTTGTTTGGCCCATTTTGGCGATTTGCATGTTTCACTTTGTGATTTCTTTGGGTCAGAGGTATCTGGAAAAACTCAATGCCATTGCAATAAGGACTAAATTTGCTTTCAAATAAAAATTTCAAACCACAAATGCCGTGTTGTCCTGGCACCCTTAAGGGGTGCCAAAGTATGTTGAACTTTACAAAACGCACAAACCTTTTTAATTTGGTCTTACTGTTGTCAAAAAATCTGAAACTTTCTGGGATGCTGAGGCATCAGACCCTGCATGCTTGGCTAGAGAAATGGTGGATTCCGACAGAGCACCCCTAGTTGGACCAAAAAGACAACTTTTGGACTTTCATACACAGCTCCCACTACACTTATGCTACTGAGGTCACAGTGGCCTGAAAAAAATCACAAACACCTTGAACATGATCCAGAATCAATGGTGACGTCTCACCAAAGGGCGTGGCTGTGGCTGTGTAGCGAAGTAAGGTATTTTCAAGAAGATACTCCTCCTAGGGATTTAACTTGAAACTTGGTTTCCAAGTACCCACAACAGTGTACTACAAAACTAATGAGCAATTTTGTTATAGGAGGTCTACTTTTTAAATGACAACTCCTAAAAAAAAGTGGTGCTTTTTGCATGCACTGACAAATGCCTGCTTCTAAAGCAAACCATTTACACTTTCTGCAATGTTTTTCTTCCAGCTTGTAGTTCAGACCTGGAGCAATGTCATATTACAAAACTATGTGGTACCTGCTAAAGGTGTGACCGTGGCGACCCTTCAAACTTTCATGTTTCTCTGATGCATACTTGTGAACACATAAATGGCTCTAACTCTGTCATTCTTTGACCAAACACCACACATTATTTTACATTTATAACAGAAACACTCCTGAGCCACATGATATCAACATATGTCATGTATTTCATAGCGCCACCTACCGGTCACAGGAAATGCAGTCCTACATTCATGGCCTTCAGATCCAGCTGCATTGATTCTATGCAGCTAGATCATGTAAATGACAGACTAACTCCCAGCAGCTGACGCTGTATTATGGATTTCATCGAGTTTTGTGAAAATGCAACAAGGTGGCGCTACAGACTTTGACAAAAAATGGGAGTTCTTGGAAATAGCTTTAGAAATCTGCCAGCCTCATGAAATTTGATACACCTGTCAGGAGGACCATCCTCTCAATGCTTCCACTGTCAAAATGGAAACACACCTGAAAATGGCTCCATAGCGCCCCCTACAAAATTTCAAACGTTTAGCCCTGCCCCTGTATTTCAGCTAAAGCTATGAAACTTGGTAGACTTATGAAGAATCCCAAAAAGAACAAAAATGCCTCTTGGACCCATGGGCCAAGCCCATCAGGAACTCAGCCATTTTGATTTGAAAATTTGGCTTTTCAGGATTTCAGCAAATTTTAGGGTTTTTTCTAAAGTATAATTCTCCTACAGATTTCATGATAGCAAGCTGAGACTCCAGCCTATATTACCCACAATAGTGTTCATAAAAAATACTGAACAACTTTCTAATAGGAGGCTAAGTTTCACAACTTGGCCCCCTCAAACAAAAGTAGGCTTTTGAAATCTGATGTTGTTTTAATTCCAGTATGTAGATGAGACCTTAAGGCACATCATATCCAAAAACTCGGCTTTTTAGTTGGCTACAGCGCCCTTCGAAACTTTGATGAAATTCCTTTAAAATGACTTTTTACGATTTGACTGATTTTGTTTTTTTTTTTCTAAAACATACTACTACAGATTTAATGAGAGCAAGCTGAAACTCCAGCCTAAGTCACCCACAAAAGTGTAATTTAATACTACTATAGAACTTTCTATTAGGAGGCTGTCTATAGTAACAGGGATCCTCAAACTAAGTGGTGCTTTTTTTGCATAGCATACAAAAGGCTGCCTCCAAAGCACAGGCTTTACAAATCTGAGGTTATTTTAACTCCAGTCTGTAGAAGAGACCTTGGACCACATCATATCCAAAAATCCAGCTTGTAGGTTAAAGGGCGTGGCTATGGCACCCTTGAAACTTTGATGTTTTTCCACAAAAACGGCTTTTGGTGATCTTGGCTGAAAAGCTGAAAAGCATCCATCTTCTAGTGGACAAAAAGCTGCCTCCAAAGAAAGTCAAAGTCACAGAGGTGAGAGGATGGGGGTGCCCCGGGGCGTCGGTGACAAGTGGGGTGAGGAGCGGTCAGAACCCCGCAGGGGTGCTAGTTATTAGGGTCCTCGCTCAAAGGGAAAAGACCTCTCTAGCTGGAGCTACAGAGGTCCTTGCCTGAAGGGCAAGGACCCAATTGTTCCTGTAGCGTTTCTTCCTTCTTTCTTTATTATTCAACCAGATGCATTTACCTTAATTTGACCCCATAAACACACTCAAAAACTCACCAAAATTTGTACGCACCTCATAATCAGTGAAAAATTTGATAAAATGAAAAAATTAACCCCCAACATGCCAAAATGAGCTCTCTAGCGCCACCTAGGCACACAAAAATGGCCCTCACAAGCAGTAGGAATGTCATAGAAAGATCAAACCAACGGTGAAACGATCGTCTCATCAAGACCCAAAACCAACGCACTGACACCCCTGACCTATCTCAAACACGAAGTTTGGATTTCAAAATAAGAGCTCACCGGATCATCCCCACTTCGCACCATGATTTGACATCCTTTACGAGCTCACAGCCATGTCAAAACTGACACACAGGCCACATGGGGTACAAAATTTCAGAAAACGAAAAAATTAACCCAAAACTTGCCAAAATGTGCTCTCTAGCACCACCTAAGTACAATACAGCCCACAAAAACTGTTGCCACGGCAACTAGGAATGTCGTAGAGAAATCAAACCAAGATCAAAACGTTTGTCTCATCGAGACCCAAACATCATGTGCTGACACCTGTTGGAATCTATACTCCATGTGGACCTGAGTACAAAGCAGAGGCCTACACAGAACTTTTGAAGCCTGACCTAGAGTTTTTCTGACGGTTAGGAAAAGGCACCACAACTCCCAGCTTTCCCCACCTAGGTGTGAATTTCAGTTCAAATCAACACTCTGCACGGACATTGGTCCCAGCCAGGTAAACCCCACTGGGATCCCCGATGACGTCACTAAGGCGATAAAGGGAACAACGCAACTGGAGCCCGGGGCTAATCCCAAGTGCCGCGTTACAGTAGAGAGCTATCCCAGGCTTTCTCCACGACCTGGCCGCCAAAAGGGAGCAAACACCAAACGTTTAGCTCGTTCTCTTTTTCTTTTCTTTTCATCTTAAACCTAGGTCACAGTCTTCAACTCGCGGGACGAGCAGACAGACTGATGTTCGTTTTGTTCTGTTTTACCCTTTTCATCCCTTTGGTCCCGACACAGATCGCTTTGAAACCAGCTGATCGCACGTCTGTGAGGACGAGCACGCCAACTTTGTTAGAGGCCGAACAAAGCATCTTGTCCTCCATCTATGGGTCTTCTCTGCTGCCACCGGAAAAAACCATCACCTCGCCACCGTCAGAAGGACGCGAGGCTGGCCGCCTGAATCCAGCTGAGGAGCTCACTGTGGACCCAGAGCGCAACAGGAGCGCACAGCTGACCTAGGGCGCAGCAGCAGACTCAGCATGCCACGGACACTCAGAGCAGACACTCAAAGCGGACTCTCTTTTTATTTTCTTCATCCTTCTCTTCTTCATCCAAACTCAGAAAAGTAAGAGGCTTATGCCTGGGCAGAGACAATTAGTTTAGCGTGTAGTTTATGTTTTTGCACTTGTGAGACTTTAAGACTATGATTTGTGCTGCATTCTTTTCCTTTATTGTCGATCGTCTACCGTAGATCAATCCATAAGCAGAATATCACTGGTTAAAGGACCAATACCAGACCGGTTAGACTTTGGTTTTACTGACTCTGCTATAGTGTAGTGATATTCTAATTATCAATTGTAGGTGACAATCTTTCTCGGAGTCTCTCTCTCTCTTTCTCTCCCTCTATTTTCTGAACACACATACACACACCTCCCTCACACCACACAGACATTAAAGGTGTCATTCGGTGAGCACCTAATTTTGAATTAGGTCGCCTCAGTAACACGTGGGGCTCAAAGACCTCCCCCCGTTTCCCTTTTGTTCACGTGATGAGTGCCCATCTTGGCTCTATTGAAGATAGGCACGTCACACTGCCGCCATATTGGCTCATAGAGATACGCTTTCACGTGACCTCTTCGCCACTCCCTCTCTCTCTCTCTCTCTCCCTCTCCTCCTCTTGCTTCACCTTCACATACCTACACACACATACACACACACACACACACGTGCTGCATCATTGGTGATTGCTTTTACTGCTGCTGCTGTGATTGGTTGTTGATCATTTCTGGTGATACTGTTGGTTCCTGCTGCTGCAGTCATTGCTCTCATTGATATTGTAGTTATTACACATTAATTAGTTTGTAGTTAGTAATTAATGTTTTGCTTTTATTAGTTAAATTATAATAGTTTTTTAATAAGTAATGTTATTTTAAATAATTATTACTTTAAATAAATCCTGTTATTATTTAATCTGTCGTTGTTTGTGGTTATTGTGATTATACAATTGTGATACTTGCTGGAGTCATAACAGTCAGTGCTCGAACTTTACCCTTTTTCCACACCTTCTGAGACTTTATTCAGATTTTGTCAATTTGGTTATCGGTCCCTGGGTGGTGCCCCGCAAGATATTGATTATGAACAATATTTATAATTTTTAATAATTAATTTTTAATTAATTCTTAATATTAATAATTAATTATTATTATTAATATCAATAGCCACTAGCCAAATTGCCCCTACTAGCGCACAACACACCCCTGACCTATCTCAAACAGGAAGCCAGCAATTTGCCTTTCAAAATAAAATTACAACTCTCCACAAAAAAAACACTCCTCTGAGGCCGTAAATGGTATCATCTTGAAACTCGGACAGATGACAGAGGAGGCCATGCTGATCAAAAGTTCTGAAGGAATTTGTTATTTCTCAAACGGTTTCCGAATGACAAACCCTCAAATTTGGTGAACCCCAGAGAAGCCCTCCCAGCTCCTCCCATTCAAATCAATGGGGAATGAAAATACTGCTCTGGACAACCTGTGGAAGATAAGCCTCTACAGAAAAAACAAAAAGTCCTACAGCTTTGAAAATTACATGGATGGATTCCTGACAAAATTTCCAGTTCACATATGTAACTTGTACAGACTTTTGGTCAAAATTGTGGCAATGGTGAGGACCTGTTTCACAGATTTGGTTGGTCTGCTGCTCAGCTGCCCAGTTTGAATCTGCATAGGGGCAGCAGATGATGTCATTCACTCACTGATTGACAGCAGCTGGTCATGTGACTCACTGAAGGTGGGAAAACAGAGTGTACAAAACACACCCATTACAAAGACTGAGGCTCCTGACAGTGCTGCAGAAATACTCCTCAGTCTAACTTTGAGCAGGTCAAAGGGATAAGAAGGGCTGAAACCCTCAAAATGGAGGTCAAACATGCATGAGAGACATGCGACAGAGTGAGGACCCGTCCAACGCTGCTTGCAGCTTTAATTATTTTTATTGTTTATGTTTGTTAAATAGGGGCGGCACGGTGGCGCAGCAGGTAGTGCACATGCCTCACAGCAAGAAGGTCGGGCAGGGCCTTTCTGTGTGAAGTTTGCATGTTCTTCCCGTGCATGCGTGAGTTCTCTCCGGGCACTCCGGCTTCCTCCCACAGACCAAAAACATGCTCATTAGGTTAATTGGTCACTCTAAATTGCCCTTAGGTATGGGTGTGAGAGTGAATGGTTGTCTGTCTCTCTATGTAGCCCTGCAATCGACTGGCGACCGGTGTACCCCGCCTCTCGCCCAATGACAACTGGGATAGGCTCCAGCCCCCCCCCCCCCCCCCCCCCCCCCCGCAACCCCAAAAGGGATAGTCAGTATAGAAAATGAATGATGGTTGTTAAATAAATCTGTTTTCCACTTTCACCCCCTTTTAATTGCCTTTTCTTTTTCTTACCCATTTTATGCTTTTAGCTTTTACTTTGTACCTCATGGTCTTATTTTTTGTAGCATGGTTCTAGTATTGTCTGGGTTCTTATTACATAAGGAAAAGGCCTTTGGGTCATGGGGCTGGAGTCACTGGAAATTGCACCTGTGCATGTTGATTGCACCTTCAGGGTGTAGTGGCACTTAGAGTCATTACTGCCTCTGGTGGGGGGGGGGTTCTGGATCAAATCATCTGTTGGAAAAAAAAAAAAAAAAACATACACCTTTAGACTCCTGGAAGCACTGATAATGTGTCTGAGTGAGTGCATCAGAAACTGCTATGAAAACTAAATAAAAAGGAAATCATTTAGCTGCCTGTATGTTCATGTGCAAAGTCAAACTAAAGAAAAGATCTGACCTTGTGAGGTCTGATCTGAACAGATATGTTCTTTCCTCATGAGAATGACCTACCCTAACCCTGGACTGTATTATTTCCAGGATAGTACAATATGTGTGTACCAGCATCAGACATATTGTACTGTGTGGGTAATAATACAGTCCAGTGTAAGAACAGGAACTGACCTCAGCATACATGATGCAAGAATATCAATAATGTGTCAGGAAATGTCTCAAAGGGTTCGGTTGGGTTTTTTTGAACAAGAGTTGGACCTGGGCAGTCTAAATGGTTCATATGGTTCTGACTCAGGGGTCAGAGCCAGAGGGGAGACCTGTAACAGAAGACCTGAGAGGTCTGGATAGTTTACAAGGTCAAAAGAAGGTCACTGATGTGGAAGCCAGTCTAAAGACCTCTGAACTGGAGTGATGGTCCACTTCTTTTGGTCCTGGTGAGGACTAGAGCAGCAACATTCTGGATCAGCTGATCCCTGTGACTGGGCCAACAGAGGAAAACATATCATTATTTGTGGGGAAAAGAAAATGACCTGTGATCATCGTCATAAAGACGAGGCTGTAGTTTTCAGTTAAATATTTTACCTTTAACTAAAGCGACCTGCAGCCTCATTTCATATCACATCAATAAACCACTGCACAGATTGGAAGGCATCACTTTATAATGATGAGATAAAAAACTGTACACATCATGAGAACCAATATGATATAACCAATCACCAGGAAACCACATTTTATTTTCTTTATGCAACCTGTTGTATAATGACCAATAAACTTCATTGTATCCTTATTAATCATCAACATGATTACCTCAGTGATATGAGTTCATGCAGCTTCATGGACTAAGGCACAAAAATGCTGCTCACATGGATTCACATATGAAGAGCTGTGCCTCAGCAGAGTGTGGATGTTCACACATAAACACAAGTTTGGGACATGGATGTGTCCATCTTGTCTCAAAAAGTGTCAGAGGTCAGAATGTGATCCAATCAACTCAAACGATCCCCACCCACTGAGCAAAAAGTGGTCCAGAAAACATTAAAAAGACATCTTACCTGTACCTCCAGAAGACGTCTTCAGGGGGAGTAGAACAAAACGTCTTTCCTGGACGTTGCAGTAACGTCATCTCTGTACCTATAATGGACGTCTTCAGACGGGCCAGAGTAAAAGTTTTCTATACGTCTTTCCTGGATGCTGTTACGACTTCTTTTAGATGTCATGACTACACATTTTAAATACACTATCAGATGTCCAGAAGATGTCCTACATGAGGTAAATAAAGCCACTTTCAGTACATTGTACATTAAACTGTAGTAAGAACAAGTTGTACAAGTATTTCTCTTTACTGACAAACTTGTAATATAAGTAACAATAAACAACCACCGTCCTGCACTAATTAGATAATTGAATGATCCAGTTGCTGAAATTAAAGATCAATTAAAATGCTCAAGATACTGTGTAAAAAGAGTCACTGTCCTCATGCTGAAAAAGATGCACAAAAATGAAGAATGCATGTTTGAAGAAGTGGAAGGAGAAATGAGAACAAATTTAGTAGAGAACTTGAATCCATGTGTGAGAGAGAGATTGTGAGAGAGCAGGTTATCCAACGTTACAGTTGCAGAAGACCCCTGACAGGAAGGATGGGCCAGGTGTAAAAGTGGTCTGCACAGACCATCGCTACAGCCCTTCCAAAGGCTTCAAAGAATAAGAATGACTCTTAAATAAAAAAGAGAACTAAAAAAAAGACAATAGGCCAAGGAATAAGCCTTGGAAAAATTAAGTGAGCTCAGAGAGCCCCAGTTAAAAAAAAGAAAAAGTTTACTCACAAATGGATGGAAACCTGTTGCCGTATACCACTTTAGTTTTTACACAGGCTTAAATTAAATATGTTAAGTTGTATTAACACAGAACCTTAAGTTTTTACACAAGCTGTATTTATATTCATAAGTTGTGTGTACTTAAAATCATTAGATAAAACTAGCTAATATGACTAGTAATTATTACTCATCATGTGTTACAAGTACTGTATTTTCCTCTAATGTAGTTAGGGTTTGATTTTTTTAAAAATTGTATAAATCATTGTTTCAATTTAATTACATAGAAGTAAAAAAAAAACACCTGTAAATGGTCCAATCCACTTTATTTTAAAGGACATTGGCAAAACGCTCAAAGTACAGCCAAACGTGTTGTAATAAACACCAGGTTAACGTCAATACATGCAACATAAAAGAGTAATCTGAAACAAGGGTCATTTCAAATCACTGAAACAGTTCTGTGTGTGTGTTGTATGTGTCTGTGTTGATTCTGTGTTTGTCTGGGTGTTGTATGTGTCTGTGTTTTGTGTACTGGTGTTGTATGTGTCTGTGTTGTTTGTGTGGGTGTTGTATACTTCTGTGTGTGGATGTTGTTTGTCTGTTTATGTCTATGTTTTATGTGTGTGTTTGGTTTACCGGACAGGTCAGCACAGAGAGTGTATTTGCTGGTGTAGCCAACATCTTCTCACAGCAGACCTGACATGTCTTTACGTTGCGAGCTGATTTCTCAAAGTCTGTAGCTTCAGTTTTAGTTCAGTGTGGCCCAGTGAGAGCAGTATAGTATCTATTGGATGAACTGCAGCGTGAGCTTCATAGTCAAGATGGAGTGCATATGTAAGTCCAAACAGAATGCACATTGCCTTCAGCAGATCTTCAATGTTGTCCATCATGATTTCTCCCTCAATGATGATTCTCAACGAGGCTGGGCTGAGATGCCGGGAAGATGTAGATACAGTACCTTCACGCTCAATGAGAAGTATCCCGATGTCGAGGTCATGAAAGGAATCATCATCATCAGAATCCTTGATAAAGAATAACATACAATCACAATCATTACATTAGAATTCTCATTTGAAAAACAACTTTAATCAATGTAAAAGTGTCATGGTGAAAATTATAAGAAAGAAAGACTTACTCACAAAGTCTGCTTTGAAGAAGTTTGTGAGGTTGTCCCCAAGGATGACAGGAAGCCCTCTGAGCACCTGTGTTCAGATCGCAGTTGGCTCTGTAGTCTTCTGGGAAATATACACAATAACACAAGTTATATAGTCATACAGCTAAAATGAATTGATCAATAAAAAGCTCAACAGTTTTTTTGACATAATCAGGTGAAATGGGGGTCAGAGGATCTTCACCTGATATTTTTAAACTTAAATCATTTCTTTCCTGCATTCTGATCATTTTTAGCACACAGACAAAACACCAAGACATAAACAGAGCAATGTGGTGTATGCAGTCCAGTGCAGTGAGGAATGCTCAGACCTGTACATTGGGGAAACTAAACAACCGCTTCACAAGCGTATGGCTCAACACAGGAGAGCCACGTCCTCAGGTCAGGACTCAGCAGTCCACCTTCACTTAAAGGACACGGGACACTCTTTTGAGGACAGCAATGTACAGGTGTTGGCGAGAGAAGATAGATGGTTTGAAAGAGGAGTTAAAGAAGCCATCTTCACCAGACTGGAGAAGCCTTCTCTTAACAGAGGTGGTGGACTCAGACACAACCTCTCACCTACATATAATGCAGTGCTAAGCTCTTTCCCCAGGAAGCTCTCCAAACACTCACACCTGGGCACATGTGACCAGGTGTGAGTGTTCACATGACAGGGGGAGTTAATGACCCATTCAGGGTAACGACTCTCAGGGGTTACATCACCCTGGGATAAGTTTCTATGAGTCGTTCTCCAACTCCTCCCTTCCTTTGTTGTTGTTTTTCCTCTAGCAAGATAAATATCTGCTTCCAGCACCAGCCATTTGGAACTGAAGAAGCTTCTTGGATGAGAAGTGAAACGTCTTCCCAACAAACTCTACACCGTCCAGTTGCCTTGTTTTTGAATTTTCAAGATCACTGAGGTAACTGATATCATGTTGATGATTAATGCAAGGATACAATGAAGTTTATTGGTCATTATACAACAGGTTGCATAAAGAAAATAAAATGTGGTTTCCTGGTGATTGGTTATATCATATTGGTTCTCATGATGTGTACAGTTTTTTATCTCGTCATTATAAAGTGATGCACTCCAATCTGTGCAGTGGTTTATTGATGTGATCTGAAATGAAGCTGCAGGTCGCTTTAGTTAAAGGTGAAATATTTAACTGAAAACTACAGCCTCGTCTTTATGACGATGATCACAGGTCATTTTCTTTTCCCCACAAATAATGATATGTTTTCTTCTGTTGGCCCAGTCACAGGGATCAGCTGATCCAGAATGTTGCTGCTCTAGTCCTCACCAGGACCAAAAGAAGTGGACCATCACTCCAGTTCAGAGGTCTTTAGACTGGCTTCCACATCAGTGACCTCTTTGACCTTGTAAACTATCCAGACCTCTCAGGTCTTCTGTTACAGCTCTCTCCTCTGGCCCCTGAGTCAGAACCATATGAATGTGGTTACTGTTGCTGCACCTGTCAAACTTTCTCTAGTAGAATGAGAAATACTGAGTTTTTTAGCGCTACTGGTGACTGATATTCCTAAGGAAATATCTGCAAATTTCTGGACAAATTCTTCAGAAGTATCAGATAGAAGCGGACAGAAAGATCTCCAGTATGCTTTTGAGAGATAAATTCACCAAATCAGAAGTAACCTACTACTGAGACGTCTTTGTTTGCTAATGTTATCTTACCCAGCACACACAGCTCTGGTTAGCTAACTTAGTTAGCACCTTCCTTTAGAACAAACGTAGGTGTTGTCGTGCTTTATCTACACCCGGCATCTTTCTCCTTGCGTCTTGGGCATGGAGGAGGCAAAAAAAATTAACACCAACCTCCAAACTTCTTGGATATCAACTGTCGTACTTGCTAGTCCCGTATGCACACCACTAAGGCATGTTGTTTTCTGCTGAAAGCTTGACAGGCCTCTTGTACATAGTTACAGTTGCTAATGTCAGATTGGACCGTAGCTGTTTGAGGGAGGGGCTTAGTGAAGAGTCAATTACGTTATTATTTATAAAGCACTTTATTTAAAGCATTTCTTTTTCTCCATAACCTCCTACAATGTTGATGAATATTAAAAATATAATTGTGGTCCTTGTTTCCTATATTAATGTTATATATTAATTACCACATTTCCATCTATCTTAATTTATTAAGTAAACCATGCCAATAAAAAGACAGAACAACGGGGTCTCTAATAGCGTTTATTAAAAAAACAATCATTAAAAGAAGGACAAATGAGGCATTTTACAATACTTCAAATATAATGACAAATTTAAACAACGTTCACAGTGATATATGTGAATGAAACAGGGGGAGCAATGCTTCTGAAATATGTCTTATCAGACTTCAGGTTTTCAGTGCCTGTCAAAGATGTCCACATTCATAGATGCTCTCACCTAACCTCACAGCTGTGAGCAGAAAACACACACTGCATGACCAAAGGACAAAACACCTGTCACAGGTAAATCCTCTGATCATGGATTGTTCATGTTAACAGGTGAAGACACAAAACAACGCTGTGAGGTAAAACAGAGGACAAAGACACTTCTATTAGTTCTATTTCAGAATTTTGTAGTTCGTCATGGCTTACCTACGTCACAAGAAATATGACACCAAGTGAAAGTGCAGTCGAATTCCTCTTAACCACAGTTCTCCTTTCCTTTTCTCTTATTCCCTCCTTTCCTTTGCTCAGTTCCCTCCTTTCCTTGACACTGTGACGTTTTCCATTAGGGTTAAGGTAAATTGGATAGGGAAGGACTTAGGAAGGACTTTTTGAACGCACTCATGAGGTTAAATATATGAGGTGATTAAGAGTGATTAGGCACAGCTGTGGAGGAACAATCAGCAGAAAGGTTTGATGACACAGGACATGAACTGGAGGCAAAACCTTCGGACAGATACAAGGGTTAGTGATTTTAAAATACAACAGGAAACACAAGACAAACATGAATTGAAAAAAAAAAACATACGCGGGAACTTAACGAAGAGATGCAGGATCATGACAGCAGAGGGCAAATGATGGAAAATGAATGATTTACTCTTGACTCTAAAGGGATTAACTGGATTTTACAGCATGTTTTCTAATGCTTTGACAGTTATTGAACAAATGCTGTTGGTTAATATACAAAAGGGAGTTTGTAGCTGAAAATACTCTAAATATTTGGAGTTCTGCTTTTTTAATGCTTTTATGAGAGATTTAATCAGCTTCTCTTCATATAGATGCTTTTAAAATAGAGAGTTTAAATTGACTGGCCTATAACTCCACTGCAGACAGACACCAAAACAGGAGAAGAAGACAAATAGTATGCTCATACAACATGAGGAATGTAAACAAACATGGCGTCTGCTGTTTTCCGTGTCTTCTTGTTGATCTCTGTGGTTGTAGAGGAGCAGAGGATTTTGCCATTAAAGCTACAAGTTCAGGAGCTTCTGCAGCACAAATGTGACACCAGATTCAGCTGCTTTTTTCTGTTGCTGTTTGGGTTAGTGCATGTGGTTTAAGGGAGAGGCAGGGCTGTGTAGTCATAGTTTCTGAAAATACCAACAGTTATTGTACAACAAAGATTTATCCACACTGGGACCAGTTTTGAAAAATGTGCACCTCTGGGCACCCAAAACCCTTGATCTGTGTGTACATGAGGTTGATTGGTGACTCTAAAATTGCCCTTAGTTGTGAGTGTGAATGGTTGTCTGTCTCTCAATGTTCAGTTCAAAGTGTACCAACCTCTCGCCCAATGTCAGCTGGGATAGGCTCCAGCCCCGTCGACCTACAAAGGAATAATGATGGATAACCTCTCATTTGGATAACCTCTCTCCTCTCATGTACGGTCTGACTGCATCCATCGATTGGCTCCAACAATGTTCCCAGGACACCTCTGATAATCAAACAATGGACCTAAAATGGCTTCGCCCTCCTCACTCAATGCTGCCCACCAATTAATTTCAAATTTCCACAAATTCAGCCATAAAGAGGAAAATCACTTGTCATGTATTTAAAACTGATATGCCACTATTTCTAAATACAAAATGAGAATATGTTTCCACAATAGCTTTAATAATTGGCTTCATTCTATTTTCTAGAGGAAGTAGTAGTTGTACTTTTCATAATGATTTCTGTAAAAGTCTTTTTTGAAGCATTGGTCAGGAAAAAGTGAATGAAATGAACCAAGACAACCATCAGTAACTGATTTAAGTTTACTTTAAACTTGGCTGTTGTAAAAGTAATGTGACTCTCAGTGAGATTTGAACCAGCAGCCCTCTTGCTGTGAAGCACCTGCACCACTGTGCCCCCCTTTTCTTTCTTCTATTAAATGCTCACCTCCTCCCTCTTCTTGTTTTGTATCAGTCTTTTGTTGTATTGACATACAACAAAAGACTGATTAGCATTAAACTTGCCTTATTTGATGAAAATGAGAAAGAGATGTCTGGACATGAAGTCAAACTTTGGTGAAACATGAACATGACACAGACCCAGAGGATGTGTGGCTGAGTCATACGTATAAGATGATTATTGCAGAAAAAACACATTTACGTAGCCCTGTATGTCTTGTTTTCATCATTGCAGCTACTGTCTTGATAATTAAAATTGACTGACTCAGCCAACTGAATGAGTAACAGGACCATTGTTGGTTCCCAGGCCACAGGTTGTGCCCAGTTTCTCTGCACCACGCTGAAGCTCCACTGCCACCACCCCCCCAGCCCCCACCTGCGCTCGCACTGCTCCAGAACCACTCAGGCCTACTACGACTAAATGATTGTGCTTCAATACGACTCCCATGAGGGTCATGGTCTCAGATTGAGCACAGTGGAGAGCAACACTGACATGACTGACACTTCTCTGACTTTGGGATCGTTAAAGTTGATTGGATCACATTCTGATCTCAGACACTTTTTGAGACAAGATGGACATGTCCATGTCCCAAACTTGTGTTTATGTGTGAACATCCACACTCTGCTGAGGCACAGCTCTTCATATGTGAATCCATGTGAGCTGCATTTTTGTGCCTTAGTCCATGAAGCTGCCAATGAACTCATATCACTGAGGTAACTGATATCATGTTGATGATTAATAAGGATACAATGAAGGTTATTCGTCATTATACAACTGGTTGCATAAAGAAAATAAAATGTGGTTTCCTGGTGATCAGTTATATCATATTGGTTCTCATGATGTGTACAGTTTTTTATCTCGTCATTATAAAGTGATACCTTCCAATCTGTGCAGTGGTTTATTGATGTGATATGAAATGAGGCTGCAGGTTGCTTTAGTTAAAGGTGAAATATTTAACTGAAAACTACAGCCTCGTCTTTATGACGATGATCACAGGTCATTTTCTTTTCCCCACAAATAATGATATGTTTTCTACTGTTGGTCCAGTCACAGGGATCAGCTGATCCAGAATGTTGCTGCTCTAGTCCTCACCAGGACCAAAAGAAGTGGACCATCACTCCAGTTCAGAGGTCTTTAGACTGGCTTCCACATCAGTGACCTCCTTTGACCTTGTGAACCATCCAGACCTCTCAGGTCCTCTGGTACAGGTCTGATTTCTAACCCCTGAGTCAGAACCATATGAACCATTTAGACTGCTCAGGTCCAACTCTTGTTCAAAAAACCCAACCTAACCCTTTGAGACATTTCCTGACACATTATTGATATTCTTGCATCATGTATGCTGAGGTCAGTTCCTGTTCTTACACTGGACTGTATTATTACCCACACAGTACAATATGTCTGATGCTGGTACACACATATTGTACTATCCTGGAAATAATACAGTCCAGGGTTAGGGTAGGTCATTCTCATGAGGAAAGAACATATCTGTCTAGGTCAGACCTCACAAGGTCAGATCTTTTCTTTAGTTTGACTTTGCACATGAACATACAGGCAGCTAAATGATTTCCTTTTTATTTAGTTTTCATAGCAGTTTCTGATGCACTCACTCAGACACATTATCAGTGTTTCAAGAGTCTACAGGTGTGTGTTTTTTTTTTTTTTTTTTTACAACAGATGATATGATCCAGAACACCCCCCCTAATCTGGAAACTGTCTCTGCTGCCACCTTGTTGTTACTGATTGTACTTCTTAAACTGGTCATGCCCAGGGTTCTGCAGGCCTTTTCCAGAGAGTGGCTGCTGAATCCCCTTGCAGCCTATGTCCATGGACATGCACCTCCAACACTCCTCCCCTCCCTCTGGGTATTTAGCCTCTTCCTTTCTTTACCCTCCTCTATCCAGGGTACAGTCAGCTCCAGCAGGACTGGCTGCTTAGTTGCCTCTGAGGCAACAAGGATGTCTGGTTTCAAAGTGGGCTGGGGGATGTTAGGAGTGATCCTTAGCTGCACCCTGAGGCCAACCTTCACTTTTCCTTTGTGGCCTATTTGGCCTCTCTCCATCCCTGACAAAGTACATGTTCTCAGCTGGGACACTGAAAAAAAAGTTCAGGCCCAGTCACTGAACACAGACACAGAGGAGGACACAGCAACACACCAGAGGCAGTAATGACTCTAAGTGCCACTACACCCTGAAGGTGCAATCAACATGCACAGGTGCAATCTCCAGTGACTCCAGCCCCATGACCCAAAGGCCTTTTCCTTATGTAATAAGAACCCAGACAATACTAGAACCATGCTACAAAAAATAAGACCATGAGGTCCAAAGTAAAGGTTAAAAACATAAAATAAGTAAGAAAAAGAAAAGGAAACATAGAAAGAGAACAATAACTTGCACCCACGTGGCACAGCTGGCCTGATGCATCGCCATTCTCTCCAGTCGCTGACCTCTGTGGATTTGACTGTCTTGGAGGCAGTCATTTGCTCAGTAGAAGAAGTATGATTTGCAGCTTTTTAGCCGAAGTCCTTAAAAGCTGTTTTTGTGGAAAAACAGAGTTTTGCAGGGCGCCACAGTCACGCTCTTTAACTGACTAGCCAGATTTTTGGATATGATGTGTCCCAAGGTCTCTTCTACAGATTGGAGTTAAAATAACCTCAGATTTGTAAAGCCTGTGCTTTGGAGGCAGCCATTTGTATGCTTTGGTAAAAGCAGCAGTTTTGTTTGAGGGGGCACTGTTGCCGAACTAAGTCTCCTATTAGAAAGTTGTACAGTACTTTAAAAGTACAGTATTGTGGGTCCCTTTGGCTGGAGGTTCAGCTTTCTATCGTGAAATCTGTAGGAGTATGCTTAAGAAAAAAACCTAAAATCAGCCGAAGTCCTGAAATGCCAAATTTTCATTTTAAATTGGCCAATTTTAGGTTTGTCTCCATTTTGACAGTGAAGGCATTAAGAGGATGGTCCTCCTGACAGGTGTTCCAACTTTCATGAACCCAGCAGATTTCTAAAGTGATTTCCAAGAACTCACATTGTTTTGCAAACTCTGTAGCGCCACCTTGGTGTATTTTCACAAAACTTGCCGAAAATTATAATGCAGCATTAGCATGGGTGTAAGTCTGTCATGTACGACAAGTAGCGGCATAGAATCAATGTAGCTTGATCTAAAAGCCATGAATGGATGACTGCATTTCTTGTTACCAGTAGGTGGTGCTATGAAATATCTGACATATGTTGATATCACGTGGCTCAGGAGTGTTGATATAGTAAACATGGTTGAATATGTGCCATTTGGTCAAAGAATGACAGAGTTAGAGCCATTTATGTGTTCACAAGTATGTGTAAGGGAAACACGCAAGTTTCACAGGGTGCCATGGCCACGACCTTTGCAGGTATCACATGGTTTTGGAATATAAAGTTGTTCCAGGTCTCAACTACAAGCTGGAGGAAAAGAACATGGAAAGTGTTAACAGTTTGCTTAAGAAGCAGGCATTTGTCAGTGCTTGCAAAAAGCACAACTTTTACTTGAAGAGGTGTCATTTAAAAACTAGAACCCCTATTACAAAAATCCCATGTTGTTTTGCAGTACACTGTTGTGGGAACTTGGAAAAAAGGTTCAAGATGATAGCATTAAATCCCTAGGACAAGTATCTTTTTGAAAATACCCAAAAAATGGCAGGAAATGGCAAAATGCCGGATTTTCAAGGCAAAATGGCAGAGTTGTTACTGATTTCATCAGGTTGTGACATTCTCAGGCAATTTGCCAATCCAAAATGTGAAAAAACACCTTAGCCTCACCACTAGGTGGCACTATAACATACAAAGGCATTGTGGTGTCAATGTGTTTGGGGTCAGACTGTTATTAAATGTGGAGAGTTTGGTGGAGCTGAGAGCACGTAAGGCAAAGTTATGGCAAATATAAGGGTCAAAATGACAGACCTTACTTTGCTGCACTGCCATGGCCACGCCCTTTGGCAAGGCATCACAATATTGATTCTGGATGAAGTTCAAGGTGTTTGTGATTATTTCAGACCATTGTGACTTCGGTAGTGTAAACGTAGTGGGAGCTGTTCATATCAACTGTATCAACAGCTGCACTGAGATCTAAAATAATTAAAATTGAGCCCTCCCCTCGGTCTGCTGCTAAAAGGTCGTTGGTCACTCTGGAGCGCCGTGTCAGTGCTGTGACCTGCTCTTAAACCAGACTGAAATTTCTCAAAGAGGTTGTTTTCAGACATAAAATGTAAAAGTTGTGTAAAACCACCCTCCCTAAAAGTTTTCATAAAAATGGAAGATTTCAAACCCATCTAAACTTGTTAAAATCATAGGGGTGTCTTTCATTCATACCTAAAGAAGACCAGTCTTGATGCCACAGTACTGAACAACTACCGGCCCATCTCAAATCTGCTGTTTTAGGCAAAGTCCTTGAAAAAGTTGTTTTCCAACAACTTACTGACTTTCTCCTAATGAACAACTCCTTTGATGTTTTCCAGTCAGGTTTTAGACCCCATCACAGCACTGAGACCGCTCTTATCAAGGTGACAAATGACATCCGGCTGAACACTGACGCAGGCAAAGTCTCAGTTTTAGTCCTGCTAGATCTGAGTGCTGCTTTTGACACTGTGGATCATGAGATCCTGTTACAGAGACTAGAGGACTGGGTGGGCATCTCTGGCACTGCCCTAAATTGGCTGAAGTCCTACCTAGAAGACAGGAATTACTTTGTTGAAATTGGTAACTGTGTCTCAGACCACATGACCTTGACATGTGGGGTACCCCAAGGGTCAATCCTGGGACCCCTTCTGTTCAATCTTTACATGCTGCCTGTAGACCAGTTAATTCAGAGTAATAATGTATCCTACCACAACTATGCAGATGACACTCAGATCTATGTCTCACTGACAGTAGGTGAATATGGACCAGTGGATTCACTCTGTCACTGCATCCAACAGGTCAGTGTGTGGATGCAAAACAACTTTCTCCAGGTAAATTCAGACAAGACTGAAGTCATCATATTTGGTCCACAGAAACAAAGAGAAAGTGTCAGCACTCACCTCCAGTCTGTCTCTCTAAAACCTACAAATCAGGTTAGAAATCTCGGGGTAATAATGGACTCAGACTTGAACTTTAACAGCCACATCAAATCAATAACATCAACAGCCTTTTACCATCTAAAAACATTGCCAAAATCAAAGGTATAGTGTCTGAACCTGACCTGGAGAGACTTATCCATGCATTTGTCTCCAGTAGGTTAGACTACTGTAACGGCCTGCTCACTGGCCTCTCCAAACGAGCTGTAAGACAGCTGCAGTAGATCCAGAATGCTGCTGCTCGGGTCCTGACCAGAACCAGGAAGTACGAGCACATTAGTCCTGTGCTCAGGTCCCTACACTGGCTTCCTGTGGCTCAGAGAATAGACTTTAAAGCAGCTCTGCTTGTGTACAAGTCGCTCCACGGCCTAGCACCAAAGTACAACTCTGACATGTTAGTGCCATATGAACCATCTCGGACTCTGAGGACCTCAGGGACCGGCCTCCTGCTGGTGCCCAGAGTCAGGACTAAACATGGGGAATCAGAGTTCCAGTTTTATGCAGCTAAAATCTGGAACAGTCTTTCTGAAGATGTGAGACAGGCCTCTACACTGACAATGTTCAAATCTAGGCTAAAAACAGCTCTGTTTAACTGTGCATATGACTGAAAGGATCTTATCTGCACTCTTCTCTTTTAAGGTTCATTTTATAATGATTATTTTTGTTTTTATTTTGTATTGTGATTTTAATGCATTTTTCTTGTTCTGTAAAGCACTTTGAATTACCTTGTGTACGAATTGTGCTCTACAAATAAACTTGCCTTGCCTTGCCTTGCCATGAGTCGTCGCCGATCGGACAAGAGAGAGAAGGATGACTTGCTTGATTGGACGAAGGCACTGTTCAACCTTTGACCAGGAAGTGATTGTGCCGTTGGCGTGGTTTTTAAACTTGAGTGTTACCGGTGACCCAAACGTAGCTGCCGCTATCAAAGAATATTTTCACCGAGCTACAAGGACCACGGCAACTGTTCGGTTATTGGACCAACTGGCAAGTTCTTAAACAGAAACACAAATAATGTGCTAAATGTGATGTTGTAATGAAGCTGTTGACACAACTAAATCCACAAGGAACGGCTCTGAGAACACACAGGAGGTTTACAAGACGCACGTATCACTCCATGGGGCCAAATTACATATGGCATGTAAATGGCTACAACAAACTGAAACCCTTTGGCTCGGCCCTGTCAGGATGCTTAGATGGATTTTCAAGGAGAATAATGTGGATCAACATATAGTAATCCATCTGTAATCGCTCATAACTACATTAATGTGTCAAGAGTCTTTGTGTCAAAAGTCTTTGTGTCATCCCAATAAAACTACAAACAGAGAATGGGACAATGGCAGTGATACAGTGGACCCTCCGTCATGCACATATGGACTATTATGCAGGCTCATCCAGCCACAGTTATGGCTCATCAACAGGGAATCAGCACATTGAATCATGGTGGTCTTTCTTCAGAAGAGGAAGGTGGGTACATTTGTCTGGTGAATAAAAAATACACAGTAATTTTCCTTTTTCTTAATTTAAAACAGGCCATTTTGGAGCATACCATAAAGCAAAAATGACTCCTATTCATGGAGACTGATTTCAGGTTTCAGTGTGATCTGACGTGTATCGACAAGTGCATTCTGTAGTTCTCAGTTTTTTATTTACTATATCTCCATTTTGTGTAAAGTATAGCCACTTTGTATCTAATGCATATCCAGGTCTCAGTTTTGGATGGACTTGCTTGGAGACCTGAGAGACTCTGGAAATTTCAATTGAAACCATGAACACCAATGCCTACTGAGATCCTGCTTCATCAGTGTTTGTGTAGATTCTCATTCATCAAGGTCATGGTCATTCTGAAGATTCAAAAGCAAGGCAACTGGACTGTGTAGAGTTTGTTGGGAAGACGTTTCACTTCTCATCCAAGAAGCTTCTTCAGTTCCAAATGGCTGGTGCTGGAAGCAGATATTTATCTTGCTAGAGGAAAAACAACAACAAAGGAAGGGAGGAGTTGGAGAACGACCCATAGGAACTTATCCCAGGGTGATGTAACCCCTGAGAGTCGTTACCCTGAATGGGTCATTAACTCCCCCTGTCATGTGAGGTGTTATGGTCACATGTGCCCAGGTGAGAGTGTTTGGAGAGCTTTCTGGGGAGAGAGCTTAACACTGCATTATATGTAGGTGAGAGGTTGTGTCTGAGTCCACCACCTCTGTTAAGAGAAGGCTTCTCCAGTCTGGTGAAGATGGCTTCTTTAACTCCTCTTTCAAACCATCTATCTTCTCTCGCCAACACCTGTACATTGCTGTCCTCAAAAGAGTGTCCCGTGTCCTTTAAGTGGAGGTGGACTGCTGAGTCCTGACCTGAGGAGGTGGCTCTCCTGTGTTGAGCCATACGCTTGTGAAGCGGTTGTTTAGTTTCCCCAATGTACAGGTCTGAGCATTCCTCACTGCACTGGACTGCATGCACCACATTGCTCTGTTTATGTCTTGGTGTTTTGTCCTTGGGATGGACCAACTTCTGCCTTAATGTGTTTCCAGGCTTGAAGTGAACAGGAATGTGGTGTTTGCCAAAAATTGTCTTGAGTTTTTCAGATAAACCTGCAACATAAGGAATCACAATGTTCTTACGTCTCTCTTCCCTTTCATGCTCCGTCCCCTCTCTTTTCTTGTTCTTCAAAAAGGCCCACTTTGGGTATCCACAGGTTTTCAGGGCTTCTCTAATGTGTTTCTGTTCCTTTTCCTTTCCTTCCTTCCTTGTAGGAACACTCTCGGCCCGGTGGTTGAGGGTTCTGATGACACCCAGCTTGTGCTGAAGAGGATGGTGGGAATCAAAGAGTAAATATTGATCCGTGTGTGTGGGTTTCCGGTACACTTCAACGTTGAGACCCCCATCTGTCTCCAAGTGTACTGCACAATCCAAAAAGGCCAAAACGTTGTCCTTAACATCTTCACGCGTGAACTTAATGTTGTTGTCCACTGTGTTGATGTGGTCTGTGAAAGCCTCTACTTCATGTGTCTGGATTTTGACCCAGGTGTCATCCACATACCTAAACCAGTGGCTTGGTGTTGCTCCATGGAATGAGGCTAGGGCCTTTCTCTCCACCTCTTCCATGTACAGGTTAGCTACTATGGGAGATACAGGAGAGCCCATGGCGCATCCATGTTTCTGCCTGTAGTAGTGGTCCCTGAACTGGAAGTAGGTGGTACTCAGGCAGAGGTTCAGTAAGGAGCAGATGTGGTCAGGGGTGAGGTTGGTTCTGACCTCCAGTGTACTGTCCTGTAAGAGATGTTTTCTTACTGCTTGGACTGCCTCTGTGGTCGGAATGCTGGTGAAAAGTGATGTGACATCAAAGGAAACCATGGTTTCCTCTGGGTCCAGTGTGATGTCCTTTATTTTCTGTGCGAAGTCCTGTGAGTTTCTGATATGGTGAGTAGTGTTGCCAACAAGGGGGGCTAAGATTGTGGCCAAATGTTTTGCTATGTTGTAGGTGACTGAGTTGATGCTGCTGACGATGGGTCTAAGGGGTGCACCTTCCTTGTGTATTTTTGGAAGTCCATAAATGCATGGGACTGCTTCCCCTGGGTAGAGCCTGTAGTAGAGTGGCCTGTCGATCACTCCATCCTTCTCCAGCTGTTGGAGTAAGTTTATTACCTTCTTCTTGTAGATGTTGGTGGGGTCCCGTTTCAGAATCTCATAAGTAGTGGTATCACTGAGGAGGCTTATTACCTTGTCATGGTAATCACTTGTGTTGAGTATCACCGTGCATCTCCCCTTGTCTGCAGGCAAGATGGTTATGTTTTCATCTTTTTGCAGTGATGACAAGGCTCTTCTTTCCTGGCTTGTGAGGTTAGAAGGAGGTGTTTTCGCATTCGAGAGAGCCGCTGTTATCTTCAACCTGAGTTGCTCTGCCTCTGTGACCGTCAGCTTGTTGTCTCGGATGGCTGACTCCGTCGCTGTTACTCTACACAGTCCAGTTGCCTTGCTTTTGAATCTTCAGAATTCATCAGTGTTGTGCAGAAAGACCTGGATGTATGCAAGGACCTCTGGAACAAACACAGGGTTCGTCCAAGCAGACTTGCATCATGTCCTGGAGGAATACCAAATGATCTCTACCTCTTGCCTCACAGGTAATTAACATCTTCACGATTAATGAAATGACCTTTTACATCATACAAAAATGCAAAGTGCCAGTGTTAAATAGAAAAATATATTTTAATTATTGTGCATGAGGGTAACAGTAAAGCTTTAATTCATAAGCTGTCTTTGCCATTGTTTACTATTGTCAATCTACATCCCAACATTTCAAAAGATCTTCTTAATATCTCTGTAAGAAATTCTTCACAATTCTATTATTGCCTCATTTTGCAGATATAGTTCAACAGACTGCTGATTTGCTGTTGAGGAGAGGGAACTGGACGTGTTCCCTGAGGCAAGACAAGCCTTTGACTCATGCGGTGATCCAGACATTGAGGAACAACAGGCTGTCCAGCAAAATGGACCAGAGCAGCCACAGGACTGGAAGTCAGCCTCAGAACTGTATGTAACTCTGAAGGAAATAGACGGGCTGTAGACACAAACCCCTGTTTTACCTTTCTCGTGTCTCCCACCTCATTATAGACTTTAGGTGCTGTGACAAGATTGACCTGCAACTTAAAAACTTTAGCACATAAAGATGAGAATGTAACCATTCGACTACTAGTCGACTATTCCACTAAGACAACCTTTCCAGTCATTATAATTAAGTTTCTCAATTGAAAACAAAGAAAAATACTGTTTGATTCCTTCATTATTTATTTGTGCAACATGCCAAAGTAACAATAAAAACCTGTTCTAACTTAAAAGTTTTGACATTGAAACCAGTAATCAAGCTCAAATGTTTACAGCTGAAGACCATCAAGTTCCCTTACAGTATACCTTGTTTACTGTGTAAATTAAATATTCATCACTATATGAGAGAGGATAAATGAATCACAAATTCTTACGATTTTGTTTGAATCAGTATGCTTCTTGCAAAAGTGCATTTCTCTAAACCTTGTTGTTCAATTATTTGTTGTGTATCTCGGCTAAATTGAGAACTTATAATGTTGATTATAGTTATCAGTAGGCTTAAATACATAGCAAGAGGTACAGCTTAAAACACATTTACTAACACCGTACCTTAAATACACTCGATAACATCAGGAAGAAAACAGACATTTAACATTCTTATAAAATGCTTTGTAAAAAGTCTCCAGCATTTGTTTGGCATACAGTATGTTACTGTGAGAAACAAGACAAGCAATATGTTTCTCAAAACTTAACTGTTACATGTACTATAAATCTCACCCTTGTTTTTCATGTTTATCTACTTTTTAAATGTTAATTTATGAGGTTTCAATTTTATTAAATCTATATTGTTATAAAAATGTATCTATATGATATCATTTCCTTGTAAAAAAGCTCCAGTAAATTTATATTTTCTCCACAGTATTGTTTATGCATATATTCAAGCATATTTAATAAAATGATCTTTAAGTATGCTACTTCTTGCTCAGGAATTGTCTGATAAGTTGGAGCAGCTGTTATTCATCACACTGTAAATAACTGCTCTATGTTGACTTTCATTTTTCAGTTTCACTCTGACTCTGGGCTGTGTGGTGAGAGGTGCAGTAAAGTATAAATACAGCTTCATCAGACTCCCTGAACTCAGAACACTTTCACTGCAGCTGCAGCACAGAGACACTCCTGACCCTTTGACCTCTACAGGAACAGAGACCTTCACAGCCCCATCACCATGACTACCACAGGTAAGTCCTGACTATAGCCATGGTTAAAGTTTAGTCATTTTGAGATCATATTAAGGGAATCAGGGATTTAAACAGCAGCTTTTCTCTGTTTATTGTCATAAACTTGCTGTTAAAGGGAACAGTGACATTATGCAACAAAACCAGCAGATCTGGACAAACTTACTTAAAATAGGAAAGTATGTCAACACAATGTAAAACCAAGGTAGAAAAGTTTTAATACAGAAATATTTAAGAAATTATGTGCAATAAATGAAAATATGACTGCAGGATTATAAAAAAATAGAATCACAGGTAATATAATGATCACAGTTATCAGGCACAATTACTTACTGACTTTGCAACATCTATGTAAGAACTTTAAATGATTAAATAAAACAAACTGCATGGAGAGGCAGCTGTGAATAAAATAATGATAATAAAAATAATCATAGAAAAGATAGTTATTTTAATTATATCAGTTAAATGATAACATTAATTATTATCGAAATAAATTATTTTAATAATCATTCTCAGCTTCTTATCAGTAAAGTCCAATAAAGTAGGCTTTCTGACAGGGATTTGAATTTGGGAAAAATTATTTCATTCATTCAGTCATAAAACACAGCAAATTAAATAAGAGCTGCCTCTTTAAGCTAATTAAATCTATCTGAATGGAGCTGACAAAGCAGCCTTTTCCTACAGATCCAGACGCTTCAGTTTTCCCCTCCCAGCCAGCTGCCTGACAGTTTCCAACCAGTTACCAGACAATTATCAGCCACTGGAAATCCCCCACCTCTCTGGGGTTACACTTGAATTCCTCTGAAAAATGCTCATTCATGTACAGTTGTGTTCATAAGTTGACATACCCTGGCAGAATTTATGATTTTTTTGCCCATTTTCCAGAGAGTTATAATGATAACAAAACAACTTTTCTTTCACTTATGGTTAGTGGTTTGGGGAAGCTATTTATCATCAAACAACTGTGTTTACACTTTTTAAATCATAATGCCAACAGGAACTTCCCAAATGACCCTGATCAAAAGTTGACATCCCAAGTTCTGAACACTGTTGTGGATGAGGCTCTTTATTTTCTTAGAGGGTAAATCTGCCCATTCTTCTTGGCAAAAAGTCTCCAATCGTCAATCAGTCTTTTTTGTATAGTACCAGTTCATTTCAAGTGTTATCTCAAGGCACTTTACAACAGAGCAGGCTGAAGATGAACTCTTCATTTATAGATACACATACATGCATAGGCACTGGCGCCAACTTCAGGTCAACATTGGGGGGACACAATATTTTCTTTTGCCAATAGTTAAAGGAAATTTTTGTCCCTGTTTAGATAGTTCAGGATAAAAACGCTCTCTTTAAAATGATACATGTAAAAACATTTATTGGATGTACTGCAAGACTACATTGCCAAATAATACCAACAGGTGGCAATGTAAGGGCATAAAAAAGAAGACTGGCCAAATCATATTTCCATTCAGACAACGTAGTATCTTTAATTTTGTTGGCTGTATATAATTTCAAAGGCACAAGTCAACATAGGCCCAATACAAATGAATTTGTCTGTTATTAAGCTTAAACCAAACATCAGGCAATGTAAGCAGCAAATAGGGCTGAACAAGTGGAAATATTGTTAGACTATTCTAACTCACATTTAGGATACTGTGGAGCAACCCTAAAATGTTGAAAATGTATTCCTTCTCTGATCACATGCAGTGATAAACTGATTTGTAAAGTTTTTTTTTTTTTTTTAAATCTATGCGATCTGTGCGTCCTTCTTGCGTGTGGAGGATGGCCAAGTGATTAAGTCTGTGAGCGGTCATGGTTCTCCGCAGATAGGTATTGAGTCTGCGTAAACCACTAAAGGACCTCTCTGCTGTGCATGTCATGTAAAAAAGTTTGCCCGCGCCAGCACCGTGTCGCTGAAGCGCCGGCGCGCGCCACGGCGCTGGAGATTTGCTTCAGGTCTATTTTCTGCGCAGCCACTTCAAAACCTCGTAAATTCACTGTCATTGAGAAAGCACCAGACAGGAAGTCAACGTGTAGAGTATCCGGAACTTCAAAATAAAATACAATGCACAGACTCCTGAACGTAAATTTCCTCAATAGTTTGTCATTACTTCACAAACGGAGGCGCAAGCATCAGGTCAACAGTAAGTCAGAGGGTCCCAGAGGCAACAGGACTCCATGGACGAAGAAAAGTGGATGGTAGAGGTACAGAAATGTATAACATTGTACAAAACCCAAAACCAGTGAAGTTGGCACGTTGTGTAAATCGTAAATAAAAACAGAATACAATGATTTGCAAATCCTTTTCAACTTATATTCAACTGAATACACTGCAAAGACAAGATATTTAATGTTCGAACTGAGAAACTTTATTTTTTTTTTGCAAATAACCATCAACTTAGAATTTAGTGGCAGCAACACATTGCTAAAAAGTTGGCACAGGGGCATTTTTACCACTGTGTTACATCGCCTTTCCTTTTAACAACACTCAGTAAACGTTTGGGAACTGAGGAGACCAATTTTTGAAGCTTTTCAGGTGGAATTCTTTCCCATTCTTGCTTGATGTACAGCTTAAGTTGTTCAACAGTCCGGGGTCTCTGTTGTTGTATTTTACGCTTCATAATGCGCCACACATTTTCAATGGGGGTCAGGTCTGGACTACAGGCAGGCCAGTCTAGTACCCGCACTCTTTTACTACGAAGCCACGCTGTTGTAACACGTGCAGAATGTGGCTTGGCATTGTCTTGCTGAAATAAGCAGGGGCGTCCATGAAAAAGACGTTGCTTGGATGGCAACATATGTTGCTCCAAAACCTGTATGTACCTTTCAGCATTAATGGTGCCTTCACAGATGTGTAAGTTTCCCATGCCTTGGGCACTAATACACCCCCATACCATCACAGATGCTGGCTTTTGAACTTTGCGCCTATAACAGTCCGGCTGGTTCTTTTCCTCTTTGGTCCAGAGGACACGACGACCACACTTTCCAAAAACAATTTGAAATGTGGACTCGTCAGACCACAGAACACTTTTCCACTTTGCATCAGTCCATCTTAGATGAGCTCGGGCCCAGCGAAGCCGGCGGCGTTTCTGGGTGTTGTTGATAAATGGCTTTCGCTTTGCATAGTAGAGTTTTAACTTGCACTTACAGATGTAGCGACGAACTGTAGTTACTGACAGTGGTTTTCTGAAGTGTTCCTGAGCCCATGTGGTGATATCCTTTACACAGTGATGCCGGTTTTTGATGCAGTACCGCCTGAGGGATCGAAGGTCATGGGCATTCAATGTTGGTTTTCGGCCTTGCCGCTTACGTGCAGTAATTTCTCCAGATTCTGTGAACCTTTTGATGATATTATGGACCGTAGATGATGAAATCCCTAAATTCCTTGCAATAGCTTGTTGAGAAATGTTGTTCTTAAACTGTTGGACAATTTGCTCACGTATTTGTTCACAAAGTGGTGACCCTCGCCCCATCCTTGTTTGTGAAAGACTGACCATTTCAGGGAAGCTGCTTTTATACCCAATCATGGCACCCACCTGTTCTCAATTAGCCTGTTCACCTGTGGGATGTTCCAAATAAGAGTTTGATGAGCATTCCTCAACTTTCTCAGTCTTTTTTGCCACTTGTGCCAGCTTTTTTGAAACATGTTGCAGGCATCAAATTCAAAATGAGCTAATATTTGCAAAAAATAACACAGTTTACCAGTTGGAACGTTAAGTATCTTGTCTTTGCAGTGTATTCAATTGAATATAGGTTGAAAGGGATTTGCAAATCATTGTATTCTGTTTTTATTTACGATTTACACTGCCAACTTCACTGGTTTTGGGTTTTGTGTATATGACACCAAACATCTTTTCTACAAGGATATAGGCAGATAGAAATGAAATAAATCACGAAGTTGTGTGTTTGGGACCAACAAAGGAGCCTTAGTGAAGTGAAGTGAGGTGTTGTTTACTTCTTTTCTCAGTCTATAACGTGTTTTATTGACATGTGACATCGCTATTCGCACAAGAGCTTGTGACTCTCCCGGGGATCAGCCCCCCTCCCTACAGGGCTGCGCGCTACAGTGCTGCTCGGCGCGGCGTGTCCAGTGGGGTTTGCAGGTCGGAGCAAGACAGCGGCGCGGTGCTTTCGCGTTATGTGGAATTTGGGGGTAATAGAAGGAAAATTTTCCTAACTGTCTCAGGAAACCACTGCTTTTGTGACCTATGTAACTGTTAGATTTTTCCGCAAAGTCATTCAAGTAACTCGCCAAGCTCTCGTAGTTCTCAAGCACAGACTTCACACTGCTGACTTGCATTGTCCAGCGAGTGGGGCAGAGTGGACGTAAACTATTCCCACCTGCAGGCCTGCGGTAGGAATCAAACCATGCCAGTCTTTTTGGTGACTCTCTGATCATGTTGATTAAATCTTTAACTGTGTTCACCGTGTCTCTGCATATTTTTACCTTTGCAACACCATCTTGAAAGACAAGGTTCATGTTGTGGGCATTGCAGTGCACATACATTGCCTCCTCTTGAATGTCTTTAACACATGCTTGTAAGCCAGCTTTGCGCCCGGACATATTTGTAGCCCCATTATAACATTGCCCTCAGACCATGACAACCCCAGTCTAAATAGTGTATCATTCAAAACTGAAAACAGCATGTCAGCTGAGGTTGACTCGATTTGGTAGAATCCAACAAAGTCCTCAATACTGTTGAAGTCCTGATCAACATACCTCAGACAAACACTCATCTGCTCCTGCTGCGTGACATCAGCGGTCTCATCCACAATCACAGAGAACAGTTTTGCCTCCTTGATGTCCATGATGATCTGTCTCAGAACATCTTAAGCCAGCATTTTGATGATCTCGTTTTTCATGTGATAAATACTTACATTTTTCTTTCATTTTTATCCAGACAGAGAGCCTCATTATCAAGTGATCTCATCTGTATTAGCTGCATAAAGTTAGAATCAAAATCTTCGTGCCCCCTGACGACTATGCCCTGTCGGCCAGCAGCTGCAGTGTAGAGATGATGCATAACAGAGCATCTCTGGCTTGAACCATATCCTTTGCTTTTTGATCGGACATACTGTGAAGAACATTATGAAGAATTTTTTTTTTCTCATTCAGTCTTGATGCTAGGATTTCTGAAGCTTTTTTTGATAGGCCCAAATCACGTGCCAAATCATTCAACTCGTGCTGATCAAATCTCCTACGAACTGAATCGGCGTGAATTTCAAAATTTGCATCATTGCTGTCACTGCGTTCTTCAACATCACTCAGATCTTCTAGAGGAGGTAGTTTGTATGAAAACTGGCACTGGAATTTCAGCTGAATGAGGCATTGGTCTTGTAGCTGACAGTAGATTAGGATATTATATTTTACTTTTATTTTACTTGTGAAATCCTGATGTTTTAACTGAACCAAAGTAACAGTCTGTGCAATGATCTTTTTGCACGTGTTCCTTTGGTCCACATCCGTAAACTCTCAACACACTGCCTGCACACTTTGTGAGGGGCCCATGGCTTGTCTTGATCACCGAGTTTTACTTTAAAATATGCAAAATATGCTTGTTTGACAAATGCACTGATGTTTGCCCTCTGACTTGGAATGGAAAAACTACCACAAATAAAGCAAAAGGAGTCAGGGTTGTTTAGGCATTTACGACGAGAAGTAGCAGGAGTAGACATGATCTGAAACAAAGGAAATATATACCTATGTAAATAAAACACTAAGATGGAATACTTACAAGCTTTGAAAACTAAAAAAACAGCATAAAATGAAATAGAACTTAAAACGGTATGCCCATAGTTACAAGGTTAAGAGAAAAGCCAGCGCAAATCCTCTCAACTCCTACTATGCTAGCTTTCTGTTTGCAGATATTGATAGTACTGACCTATTGGGAGCTGCACATACCTCTCACCGCACTGTCCCAACTGTGACTGCACAAACAAATTGCCACGTGGCTTTAGATGAGTCGTATCGTAATCAAGGCAAGTCCTATTGCAGCGAATCAGTGGAATTTTGCTTATCTGGAGGGCAAGCTGTGGAGAAGAAACTTGACGTGCTTGAAGAAAACTGACTACAATTTTGGAATCAGCATGCCAATTTTAGTCTAAATCAGCACAAAAATCTAACTCAACAGAATTTCTTTTTTTCAAATTGTGGTCTACACCAAGGATCCCAGGCGGCCTGTAAGACAAGAACCAGAGACGAGTACAGGAGCAAACAAAAGGTCCAGTAAATTCTTGGACTGTCTTGCATGAACTGCAGGTTTGAGATCTCCCAGAGTGTCTCAGTGATACTGAGGTCAGGAGACAGAGATGGCCGCTCCAGAACCTTCTCTTTATTATGCTGTAGCCAATGGCAGGTCCACTTGGCCTTGTGTTTTGGATCGTTGTCATGTTGAAACCTCCAGGTACGTCCCATGTGCAGTTTTGGGGCTGAAGAGTGCAAATGTTCCTCCATGTTTCTGATAACATTCTGCATTCATCCATCCATCAGTGTTGATCAAGTTTCCTGCCTCTGTAGCTCCCACATCCCCAAACATCATGATGAAAGATGAAGGAGAAACTCACTGACCTTTATACACACTGATTACAAGCAGACAGGTCACAGGTGAGGAGGGTTACCTTTAGGCACCATTCAAACCCATTTGTGTCAACCTGTGTGCAGTTATCAGGCCAAAATCTCCAGGGGATGTAAACTTTAGATCAGGGTTATTTGGGTCGTTTCTGTTGTCATTATGATTTAAAAAGAGGAAACACAGTTGTTTGATGATAAATGGCTTCATCCAACCACTAACCATGAGTGAAAGAAAAGTTTTTCTATTATCATTTATATTCTCTGAAAAATGCCCAAAATTTCTGCCAGGGTCTGTAAACTTATGAGCACAACTGTATGTGCAGAGGTCCTCTGTGAGATGGCACTTCCCTCACAAGATTACACAGCCTCTCTCTTTTTGGTTAATTCATACTTTAATATTTATATATAACTACAATACACACAGGTCCATACCTTGACAAATACAAACAGACAAACATAAACATGTACACAACAACATCACATAGAAGGGAAAATCAGTGCATGCTCATACTTAAATAAATATTCAATTCATTATGAAAAGGTTCAAAGTTGTCTTATTCAATGGTAGATCTGGTTTCAAAAACAAGACAGAAACTGAAATAACATTTCTCATATTTAACAGTCAGTCAAATCAGGTTAAATCAATGATTACACAGCCTCTCAACCATTAACGTGGTTATAAGAGAAGCTGCCAAATCAACAGAGAGGAAACTAAACATCACAAATTGACACAAACACCCCCAAAAGCTTATAATTTATAAATGTTTGAGAGGATTGGCCCCATGATGGACCAGCCAAGGACTTGTCAGGGAAAGTGGGGGAGATTAAAATGGCTGCATCTGTCCATGGTTGAAACACCAGTACAGCATCACATTTGTACTGCAGGATAAATTCATATGTGGCCATCGTCAAAACAGCTGCTTGATTTTCTTTCAGCGTGAATTTGAACATGAAGAGACAGATATCCATCACAGAGACGGAGAACTTTAATCCCTGTTTTCTTCCACAGGACAGATGATAAACAACGAGGAGCTGAGGATCGTGATGGTGGGGAAGACCGGAATTGGAAAGAGCGCCACCGGGAACACCATCCTGGGACGGGAGTGTTTTGAGTCAAAGTTCAGCGCAATGTCAATGACTGTGGACTGCTGGAAGGGCAGAGGAACAGTGGATGGGCAGAATGTTGCTGTCATTGACACTCCGGGTCTGTTTGACACCAGGTATGACGAGGGCAAGACGGCCAAAGATCTCTCCCAGTGCATCACGTATGCTTCTCCTGGACCCCACATGTTCCTGGTGGTCATCAGACTGGGCAGGTTCACAGAAGAGGAGATGATGACAGTGCAAAAGATCCAAGAAATCTTTGGCCAGGCAGCAGACAAATACAGCATGGTCCTCTTCACATGTGGTGATCAGCTTGACAACACCATCGAGGACTTCTTGGCTGAATGCCCAGACCTGCAGGAGCTCGTGGCCCGATGTAACGGTCAGTACCACGTCTTTAACAACAAGAGCAAAGATCGCTCTCAAGTCACCGAGCTGCTCCAGAAGATCAATGATATAGTCAAGAAGAACGGAGGAAGCCACTACACCAACGAGATGTTCCAGAAGGCTGAGAGGGCTTTAGAGGAGGAGAAACAACGCATCCTGAAGGAGAAAGAAGAGCAAATACGCAAAGAAAGAGAAAAACTGGAGAAGAAACTGAGGGAGCAGCAGGAGAGGGAGATGAATAAGATAAAAAAGCAGCTCCAGGCTGAGAGGGAGAGGGAGAGGAAAGAGAGAGAGGAGGAGATGAAGAGGGAGAAGGAGGAGATGAACGAGGAGAGAAGAAGGGAGAGAGAGGAGAGAGAGGCAGAGAGGGTGAGAGAGAGGGAGGAGAAGGAGAGAGAGATGAGACGATTGCAGGAACAGCATGAGCTTGACCTGAAAAAGAAGATGGAGAACCTGAAGAAGGAGCAGGAAGCCAAGGCCAGGAAGGAAGCTGAGGACTCAAATATTTTTTACAAAGTGGTAAAAGCCGCTAAAAGTGTCGGTGGATATTTTACATCACTGTTCAAGTAAGCGGTCCTGCATTCACCAGGCGTCCTGTTTAAAAAGAAACGCAGACAAGGTCCCAAAAGTGGACACAGCACTGCCTTAAAAATATTACACTACAGCTGTTTTCTTCTTCCACTGAATCAAATACTCTCTAAATGTGTAACTTCATGAAAAATCTCAATTTCAGAACTAAAAGTTTTATTTGACATCTGAATACAAGTGAATCAACATTTTCATAAAAACACATCACATGATTCACTCTGCATATATAAAACTGAGTCTTTTATTTTAATTCTGTTACTTGTTGTCTGCAAATATAATTTTGGTGCATTATTACTTTTTGTGCTTCAGGTTAGGAAAAAATCATACTTGTCTCATGGTGTTAAAACATTTTGAATTTGCTCTAATTATTTTGTACAATAGGGGTGTAAAAAAGTACTGATGAAAAATAATTTATCACTGCTCTTCCTTGATCACTGGTTTCACTGTTTCATAAAGACATTATGTAAAATTCTGATTAGTGTCTGCGCTCTTCTGAGACCAGGGTGGGCAGGTGGAGCATGTAGTCAAAATATGTTAGGTTCAAATAGGGAAGCACATTATTATTGGCTGTAGAAATGCATGATGTTGAATTTTTCTTGATATCCAGTATGCAGATATTTCCAAACTCATTTTCGTCCATATTGATATTGATATTTCTTGTTCAGAGCACAACACCTAAACTAAATAAACCTCTTTCTTTCATGGCTACAGTCTATTTGTGTAAGAAACAGCTGTGATGCAAGAAAAATAACATTCATTTCTTTGTTGATTATAATTTTATTTAATAAAAGTGGACATGCAGTGAAGATGAGGTAAAACATCGTGGTACATTTGTTTATTCTGCCAATATTACAGCCAATATATGGAAAATATATGGCCAATCAGCTGATCCCAATAATTTAACTTTTAGGCAAATATCTGCAGAATCTGGTTTTAGAATATGCATCCCTAGAAATCAGCAGATAATACCTTAAAAAGATGATCACTGGTGTTCAGCTTTGACAGTCCACATACCTGCTTTACATATCACCATATAAATGAGCCAATGTTTGAATGTACCGTAATGTTCCTCTGTATCACTGAATTTCTGAATTTGATAAATCTTTCTTTATGACAACAGTATTAATTAATGGACAATCACAAAAGAAGAATTATTTCTCATGTATAACATGGTAAACAGAACATTTTTCTCTTTTTTCAATGACAGTCTGCGACATGGTGATTATTAAGAAAATTTACTCTAATGATCTCTGCTGTCTGATGGCTTTAAGGCTTTTGTGTGAATCATAAGATGTTAAGATGAAGGATTGCGATTGGTCAGAGCTTTTATTAATTACAGCATTAAATTTGCTCTCTCTGATGATTATTCAACAATATAAAGGATAAATGTCTGTATGTAACTCACAAAAATAAATAAATGTATGTTTCTGAGACTAAACTTCTGTCAGAGTTTTGATTTCCTGATGCTGGAGTTAAAGGTGGCAGGTGAATGTGCACTGTAGCCTTCTTTTATTCTATACCTTATTTTCTATTCTTTTAAAGATACAAATGCTGAACTTGGTCCAATATCAACTTAAGTTATGGGCTGTTTAAACTTTAACTTGTTGGAGTGTGTGGAGGTGGACCATAAAAATGAAGTACTGAATGTTTATTGTCCTGCATGTTGAACTAATCTTGGCATTCTCAGCACTTCTGCATTGTAAACAGTTTTGTTGCTTTCATGTGTTTTTAAGTTTGTTTTTAAGTTTGTTTTCAGTGATTATCAAACAGATTTACTCTCAGTGGTGTTTGGACTGCATTAATTTAGTCCTACAGAACTTCTACATCTGTAATTTTGTCCATATATCAGGGAGCTCCCCTCGTCTCCCTCACAGTGAGCTCTCACCTCCTCAGTGTTTACAGGAAAAGGCAGCAGTTCTCTTCAGGGCCATTTATAATACTGGTCACAGCGCCCCCTGCTGACGGCAAAGAGAAGAGCATCTTTACAAATGTTTTTATAACAGCCTTTCCTGTAATCACCATTTATGCGGCATGAAAAAGGAATTCAGTGTTTTTAAGCATTCATAAATGTCATAGGTCTGATAATGATTCTTTATTTAGATACACACTCACCGGCCACTTTATTAGGAACATCTCACAAGTATTGGGTTGGACCCCTTTGTCTTCAAAACGGCCTTAGTTCAGGACAATCAGAATCAGAACTGGTATCAAATGTTAAGTGTATTTACACGTACAAGGAATTTAACTTGGAGCTTATCGCAGCTGACACTGAGCAGGAGGCGGTGCACACCCTGAACCAGTCAGTATCCAATCACAGGGCCACATAGAGAGCTAGATGACCATTCAGGCTCACAGTCATACCTAAGGGTGATTAAAGGGCACCAATCAACCTAATGAGCATGTTTTTGGTCTGTGGGAGGAAGCAGGAGTGCCTGGAAGTAACCCACACATGCACGGGAAGAACATGCAAACTCCACACAGAAAGGCCCAGACCAACACGGGGATTAAACCAGCAACCTTCTTCCTGTGAGGCTTGTGCACCACCTGCTGCACCACTACACTGCGCTGTAAAATGAAGACAATGACCACAAATTAAAACACAACACATTTTCTTTTTAATTTGTTGTTTTGTTGTGTTATTCTTTGTTTTGTTCTCTTGATGGTTGTGATTCTTTTGGCTTGTTATTAATTTTTAAAGTGTTACACGGTAAAGAACTGAGTGTGCAGGTTTAATAGTAATCATGTGTAATGATGATGATCTTAGTATCACTTAAACTAACTGTTGTGATAAATTCTGCCCTGATGGAGCAGCCCTACAGCACAAAGGGCCCTCTCATGCCCTCTCTCCCTGCCACTCTCTGACTCTTCAGGGAAAGCTGAGAGCAGAAACAAACCAACACTCCGGTGAGTCAGGACACTGCTGAACTTTAGTTTTCATGATTTTAGTATAACAGGAGTAGAATGACAACAGCACAGGTAACAGCACAGACCAGCCTGTTTTAATTCCTCTGATGCTGTCAGGAACTCACTATATAATACATAAGAGTGTGTGTTTTACAAGACAAAGTAACATTTGATCGAGTAGAGGATAGTTATTTTTACACTTATTTCACAGACTTTAAGTAAATAAAAATTAAAAAAAAAAAAACTGTCTATCATTTTTACTCTTTTGAACAAAATCAGATAAAATATTCATAATATTTTTTAAAGAATATGAAATTATAGATTTTTTTTAAACCATGCGTTTCATCATGAAATATTTACACTGCAAAAAACAAATTACATGCAAATAATAAACTAAAATGTTCTTAGTAAATACTGAAAACAACATACCTGCAGCACACACCAGCCTGAAACATGTACAATGCTTGTGGTAGCCACTAGTTAGTGATCTTTTGTTATCAATAAAATGTACAAAAACAAAGACTTAACTCATCAATAATATGACGAAATTATAGTTGAGACACTCAACAACAAATAAGAAATAATCAGTTTTGGTTGTATGTGTGTTAATGTGAAAGTAATTATACATTCAGTAACCTGTTGTAATTCCTCTGATGCTGTGAGGAATTACCCATAATGCACTGCCATCTCTTCTCTGAGACCGAGCTGCAGTTACACATTCACGACAGCAGGTGTCACTGTTGAGCTACTTAACTGATTTAATGCAGCTCTACTGAACTCTGTTACACTCAGAAATAAAGCTGTTAGATAGGCAGACAAAAACAAGTCTGAATCTGAATGAAGCGCTCTATTTTTTTTTTAAATAAAAATATTAATACTTAATATTGATAACTGACTTGCATGTGCTCAGGTCACCTATCAATATTGTGGTTTACTAGTAAACAGTTATTAGTCTTCTAGTAGTAGCCTGCTAGTAAAGTCAAAAGATTCACTAGTAGTACTAGTAGACCTGATGCAAATGAAGTAGGAGGGATTATAACCAAATCCAGCACCTTGATTGGTTATAATACTAGTAATACTAGTGACACTTTTTGCTTCACTCACTAGTAAAGTCTACCCGTGCTCTTAGTTGACCTAAACTGAGTACATGTACTCCAAATTTGAGTACTAGCTGATCTGAGCTAAGGTTGAAATCATAGATATCAATTTTATGCTCAAACGGCTCCCTCCTCACCTCCTCATTGACGAAGGATAATCGTTGGTGCTTTTATTTTGTAGGGCACGGTGCTGTGTGACATCATCCTGCTGAACTTCCTGAAGACAGCCGAGCAGTACAAGGCCAAGAAATTTGAGGAGCAGTGGTGGGCAGTATGTGAGCTGCCTGAGGCTGCCTGAGCCTGCGTGAGCTAAGACAGATGTTTGCATCTACCTGCAGATTATTATCAAAATAAGGAAATCGTGCTGTTATATTAATCATTCATTAAATGTGTATCTCAGTCCGTTAGCGATCTCTCCGCCCAGCCTCGGGCAGAATCAGAACGTCTGTTGTCTCAGGCATGCTCAGATCACAGTTTTGCATTAAAAAGTTAGCTTATCCTAGCCAAATAAAAAATCCTTAAGGGGCGCTAGGGACCAGCACCCAAGCGTTCCTCATTTGAATAACAAAGGCACGTTCATAACCAGATTGGTCAAAAATAGACGCACAGCTACAGAGAACATAACAGGAGAAGCTTCAGGTGAAAGAGCTCAGACCTGATCAGCCGAACATCATTAATCATCAGTCCAAAGACAGTGGGCAACAATACACTCAGTTTTACACTTCTGGTTTTTTTAAACAGCTTAAATGACCTCCTCCTCCTCCTGTATTAAGCACGCAAAACAGAGAGGGATTACTTTACACATGCAAACTTTTAGTAATTCTGGCCCAATGCTTTTTATCGTGCTATATTGTAAGAAAGTGAGAAACACACCTTAGAATAGGCCCTATATAATATAATGGTCTGCTTTTAAAGAGGTGCGATGTTAATTTGCATTGTTGCTATTAAATGAACACATACATTCAATATGTTGCTTTTATATATTATTATTAAGTCATATATATTGGAAAGCTGACTCATAGCCATCTCCATGTTGTATTAAATTGGTGCATTCATGTTTTAGGTTTGTGACACTATCTCAGGCCATGCAGAAGATTTTGAAGGGTAAAAACTTTAATAACTTCAATTTTAGGCTTTAAAAAGTCTTAAATCTGTCCATATTTGTAAACTAGGGCTTAAATAATATTTTTGTCAGGTCTTAAATTATGGATATAAATTTAACGCTTCCTTTGTTGCCCCCCCCCCCCCCCCCCCCCCCCCCCTTTTTTTAATTTAATTACTTGTTAAACTAACTAAAACTAAATTAAAACAAAAAGATCTGAAAAAAGTAAATTAAAGTAAAAACCAATCAAATTTTAAAAAGAATAATAACCCTGACACACACTCAATGACTCTATTGTATATAACACATTTGTTCTTGATTGTTTTTGGGCTGTTCTGTGGCAATAAATTTGATTAGTTTCAAATCAATTCTGTGACTGCAATTTTTCCATAGCCTACTTTTTCTGACTTTGTGTAGATCTTAAATTTAATCCAAAATGTTCTTAAAAAGGTCTTAAAAAGACTTAAATTTGTTAAAACCTGCAGAAACCCTGTTTTTGGTGTATGTCTATTTTGGAGTTATGGCGCCCCCTGGAGAAAACTGCACGAGCTGCCACTGCTGAGGAGGTAACGTTTAATAACACTGATGGCATTGTTTGGGGACGGGGGGCCATGTTGTGTTTTTACTTGTCTTGAATGTAAAACATTAAACATTAATTAACTTTAAGGCCACATATGTGACCCTGAGACATAAATCAGCAGATCAACACACTGATCGAAGTCTTGAGGGGAGTGCATGAGACACTGGAGGAATAAACATGTTTGAGTTTTCTCTGTCGCTCCAAATTAATCTGAACCACATTCACTGAACAGCTTTAACTTTAATAAGACACCAGGGCCCTCATTTATCACCAGTGCATGGAAAACACCTCAGACAAACACTTTGGGAAGAACGCTGGACCATCAGGAGAGCAGATCTGCCCTGACAGGGACGATGAGTTTGATGAATTAAAAGTTTTATTATTTACTTTTGACTGATTTTGCTAAAACTGTTTGTGTTCATGTTAGTGATGATAATGATAATATACAGAGCTGTGAAGAAGTATTTGAAACATCAAGTGTGACAAAAAAAGGAAAAACAGAAGAATCTGTAAGGGGGCAAATACTTTTTCACAGCTCTGTAGAAAACAAAAAACAAAGTCTGAAGAACAAATGACGTCCTGTCTGTTTTAGCCGGGATACCCACACAGCTAAAAAAGTTTGACAGATGTGAGACAGGCCAAAGACTGAAAACTGTGACTCACTCCTGGAAATCAGATTAAAATCATGAGTAATAAACGAGTCCATGTGATATTTAAGTCAAAATAATTGAATCAACACAGAAACAGCCTTCATCAGTCTGTCTGCAGCTCCATGGATCAGTCCAAGTCCTCATCCTCTCATCGTCTTTGTTTATCAGTCTGTCAGTGCCAGCGGCCCGTGTCCAGCCACTCTGTGTCCTGTCCCAGGACGCCCTCTGCTGGTGGACTCTGTGCAGCAGGAGGCCTCAGCAGGTCTATGAGGTGTCTGTCTTTGAGCCTCAACACGGCCTGTCTCAGACCCCACCTGCAGCGAGGACGGACACATTAGAGGACGTGAAGAGTGAGGACGCAGAGCCTGATCACCCTGAACACTTAAAAAGAGGTTTTAATAAAACTGAACAACTTTTTATTTCAACTTTGATCATGTTTCAGTATTTCTGACATTGTTGTCCACATCTGTTCAAAGTCTTCTGTTTTCTCTCAGCATTTCTTCAGGACTCAACAGGATTAAAACATGATTTCTGCATCTTTTCAATGTCTAAACACTTATTGGTCACTTTATTAGGCACACCTCTTGAACTCACTCCTACCCTCACCTATGGTCAAGAGCAGTGGGTAGTGACTGAAAAAACAAGATCGTGGGTACAAGCGGCTGAAATGAGTTTCCTCTGCAGGGTGTCCAGGCTCTCCCTTAGAGACAGGGTGAGGAGCTCAATCATCCAGGAGGGGCTCGGAGTAGAGCTGCTGCTCCTCCACATTGAGAGGAGCCAGATGAGGTGGCTCGGGCATCTAATCAGGATGCCTCCTGGACACCTCCCTGGTGAGGTGTGCAGGGCATGTCCCACCGTGAGGAGACCCCCTGGAGGACCCAGGACACTCTTGAGGGACTAAGTCTCTCAGCTGGCCTGGAAACTCCTCGGGATCCCCCAGGAAGAGCTGGATGAAGTACAGTGCCATGAAAAAGTATTTGCCCACTTCCTGATTTCTTATCTTTTTGCATATTTGTCACACTTAAATGTTTCAGATCATCACACAAATTTTAGTATTGGACAAAGATAGCCTGAGTAAATACAAAATGCAGTTTTTAAATGATGATTTTACTTTTTTAAGGGAAAAAAGCTCTCCAAACCTACACGACCCTATGTGAAAAAGTAATTGCCCCCTCTGTTAAATCATGAGTTAACTGTGATTAACCACATTTTTTTGAAAGCTGAGTTCAATTTCACTGACCACACGCAGACCTGATTACTGCAGACCCGTTGAATTAAAAAATCACTTAAACAGAACCTGTCTGACAGTGAAGTAGGCTGCAAGATCTTGAAAAGAAACACATCATGCCATGATCCAAAGAAGTTCAAGAGCTAATGAGAAACAAAGTGATTAAAATCTATCAGTCTGTTACAAAGCCATTTCTAAGGCTTTAGGACTCCAGTGAACCACGGTCAGAGCCATTATCCACAAATGGAGAAAACTGGGAACAGTGGTGAACCTTCCCAGGAGTGGTCGGCCTACCAAAATTACACCAAGAGCACAACGACGACTCACCAGGAGGTCAAAAAGAACCCAGAACAACATCTAAAGAACTGCAGGCCTCACCTGCCTCAGTTAAGGTCAGAGTTCAAGACTCAACAATAAGAAAGAGACTGAGCAACAATGGCATCATGGGAGAGCTCCAAGGCCAAAACCACTACTGACCAAAAAGAACACAAAGGCTCGTCTCACATTTGCCAAGAAACATCTTGATGATCCCCAAGATTCTGAAGATTCAAAAACAAAGCAACTGGACTGTGTAGAGTTTGTTGGGAAGACGTTTCACTTCTCATCCAAGAAGCTTCTTCAGTTTCAAATGGCTGGTGCTGCTCAGGGGTTACATCACCCTGGGATAAGTTTCTATGAGTCGTTCTCCAACTCCTCCCTTCCTTTGTTGTTGTTTTTTCCTCTAGCAAGATAAATATCTGCTTCCAGCACCAGCCATTTGGAACTGAAGAAGCTTCTTGGATGAGAAGTGAAACGTCTTCCCAACAAACTCTACACAGTCCAGTTGCCTTGTTTTTAAATCTTCAGAATGACCATGACCTGGATGAATGAGAATCTACACAGACGTATGATCCCCAAGACTTTTGGAAAAATATTCTCTGGACTGACCAGACAAAAGTTGAGCTTTTTCGAAGGTGTGCGTCCTGTTACATCTGGCATAAAAACAACACAGCATTTGATAAAAAGAACATCACAGCAACAGTCAGACATGGTGGTGGTAGTGTGATGGTCTGGGGCTGCTTTGCTGCTTCAGGACCTGGACGACTTGCTGTGATTGATGAAACCATGAATTCTGCTGTCTACCAGAAAATCCTGAAGGAGAACGTTCAGCCATCAGTTCATGACCTCAAGCTCAAGTTCACTTGGGTTATGCAACAGGACAACGACCCGAAACACACTAGCAAGTCCACCTCTGAATGGCTTTAAAATAAAGACAAAATTAAGGTTTTGGAGTGGCCGAGTCAAAGTCTGGACTTAAATCCAGTTGAGATGCTGTGGTGTGACCTTAAACAGGCAGTTCATGTCCAAAAACCCTCTAATGTGGCTGAGTTAAAACAATTCTGCACAGAAGAGTGGGCCAAAACTCCTCCACAGTGATGTGAAAGACTCATCTCCAGTTATCGCTAACGCTTGATTGCAGTTATTGCTGCCAAGGGTGGCACAACCAGTTATTAGGTTCAGGGGGCAATTACTTTTCACATAGGGTCATGTAGGTTTGGGGAGCTTTTTTCCCTTAATAAATAAAATCATCATTTAAAAACTGCATTCTGTATTTACTCAGGTTATCTTTGTCTAATGTTAAAATTTGTGAGATGATCTGAAACATTTCAGTGTGACAAATGTGCAAAAAAGTAAGAAATCAGGAAGGGGACAAAGACTTTATCATGGCACTGTAGCTGGGGAGAGGAAAGTCTGGGCTTCTCTGCTTAGGCTGCTGCGACCCGACCACGGATAAGCGGAAGAAGATGGTACCTGTTGAACTACCAAATAATGCATATAGCTAATAAGCCAATCACGTGGCAGCAGCTGCATGTATCAAGGTCTGTAGACATGGTCAAGATGACCTGCTGAAGTCCAAACTGAGCATCAGAATGGAGAAGAAAGGAGATTTAAGTGACTTTTAATGTGGCATAGCAACTAACGTTAGCTTTTTTCCACTTTCCAAAACAGAGTGGTGTCTTCGTTTCAGCCTCTGAGTGCTTTGGTCTGCATGAGCGGACTGCTTGAACACTTCACAAACCAATCAGGAAGCAGCATTCCCCTATCTGAAAAAAACTGGTGATGCGAGGCTCTCTAGAGCTAATATTTCCATGCTCTCGGGCTTGTAGAGTGAATGTTTTTATGTTTTTAAGAACGTAGGTCACCATTTTCACCAGGAGGTGAGTGATTTTTATGTCTGATCTCTGAGTGATGTTTCAGCACTTTGTTGAATCTATGACAAAGAAAGGGATCCAACCTGGAACCAACAAGGTGTTTCTAATAAAGTGGCCATGAGTGTATACTACAGCAGGCTAGTATATTCAGATTTGAAGATAAACTTTATATCTTTCTGATGCAGCACTCACATGTTGGTCTCAGGGTCTCTGACAGAGGTGGTGTAAAGGTAACCTCCATTTTTGGTCCCGGTCACAGGAATCTTTATCTGCAGACACAAACACACAAAGTGAACAAAAGCAGGAGTTTGGTCAGAATTTAAAGGTCCAACAATCTGCTTCTGCATGCTGTGAGGTCTCTGTGGACAGAGGCTTGATGTTAGAGAGCTAACTGTATGGATCATGGGCACTGAAAGTCTGCATGTTCTCCTCTCTGATTTCTGCATGAAAGTGTCACATGAAGTAATGTTGATATTTAGGTCTGCTAACAGACGGATGCATCTGAGCAGTTTTCCCCTTCCTTGCCTCTTAACTCCACCATAAACATGCCATTATAAGTTAACTTTATTTATTCCAATTCAATGCATTTTCACCCTAAAGAAATCGGTCCTTATCAGCCCTACTACTGCCAAACACATGGGGATGTAAAATACTTTGCTTTTTGGCAGAGCCGGCCCAACCACATGTGACGACCTGGGCGGGATTTTATATGGAGCACCCACCTATCATTGTCTTTAATTCACAAGATAACATGTCAGCCAACTTACATACTTAAAAAATGACAAAGATATACAAAAAGTCTAAAATAAAATATAAATACTCTTACCGCAAAACAAAAATCCTGTTTATAAGGGAATAAATAATAATAATAGTAATAAATAATAAATACAACAATCAACATCAAACAATTTAAATAACCATGAATAATTTCATTAATACACATTTTCCATGTTGACATTAAATCCAACACGTGCTGCTAGCTGACGTGCTACATTAGTAGGCTCTATGACATTTTAACAACAAAACACACATTTACACAACCTTAAACTGGAACAATGTAAGACCTACATGTTCAATGGCACTTTAAAAACATCTGTACAAACTTTAACATACAGTATATATAACTGCTTATATTACCTGAAAGGGGAGAAGTGAGAAAGAAGGAAAGAGACGCGTTGTTGTAGGTGTCCATTCAATAGTGTAATGGAAGACACAGGCAGGGTTGCCAAACAACTCGCTCTCCCTGGTGGCCTAACTGGTGAATTGCAAAGTAAAACTGAGCAAAACCAAATACATTATTAATGAACTAAAAAACAACCTAACTGAAATATGAAATGCTATATTTATAACATATAATATATCATATTATTTTTTTTAACCACTGTGTTTTTAACCTTTTAACACTGCTTTTTAACATTTCCATCTAATATTTGACATATGTTTTAATTTTTACACACACAATAACTCTAACCATAATCTACATTTACACTATGCTATAACAATAAACAAACTCAATAAAATAACTATATACAAAAGCTATGTAAAATACTTTAATACAACTATGTGCACAACTATAGTGGGGGGAAATTTCTTTGTATTATCATTTGTATAATGTTAATTGGGCATTGCTTTACATTTGAACAACATAAGCTTTTTCATTTTAAGACGAGTAATAACTAGTTTTAATATAATTATATGAAAATCGATTTTTTTCCTGATATTGTGGCGCCCCCTGGAGGCCAAGGCGCCCGTAGCATTAGCCTATGCTGCCTAATGGGCCAAGTGGCTCTGCTTTTTGGGGCTGTCATGTTTTTCATCAGTGGTTTTGAACCTCAGTTTACTCGGTCCCCTCGTTAAATACAGGCCAACAGCTTTCAGGTCTTGGATTCAACATAAAATCTGATTAAACTGCGACTGGTGCCACAAACTCTCTTTGTGGCACCAGTCGCTGCCTGAAACGTTTTGTTTCCCCAGTGCACACACATATTACCTCATGTTCACAATAAAAAAAGTGTTTCTACCTGCACTAAAACCTACTTCTGATGCACTAATGAGGACTCTGGGACTGAAAGACAGATGTGACAAGACAGAGATCATAATTCATCTATATATTTACATTTTAAATAAGGTTATTTATTTTATTTTGCAGGAATTTACTGCAGTTTTCCCACAATTTTATTTTGTACTTGAAAGTTCAAGAGTAGAAAAATAAAAGCTCACCTTAGTGTTTTTGTTGTTTTCGTCTCACAATTAGATCTTTACATATTTTTGAAAAGTTCTTCAGCCTGTACTATAACCTACCTCTAAATTTCATCAACAAGAAGTACAAGACAAGATGTGTTTAATAACTCAATTTAAGACTGACCCTTTTTTAAGGTTATATAATTAGTTTCCCAGAGGTTTAATGCATTTTTGCATGTTTTTGTACTTGAAAATTCCTCTCTGTTTTAAAGTTAAACACATACTAAAGAACAAATGATTGTAAAACAGTAAAATGTTCTGCCTGTAATTCATACATTCATTGTTGTAAGTGTTAAGGGACCAAAATTATTATTATTATTTTTTAATTAATTTTATATTTTTTAAATATTAATCTGCTGCTTAATCGGTAAATGATTTTTTTTCCTGCCAAATATCATCTGCCTCAAAAAATCCATATCAGTCGGGCACTAAAACAAACAGACAAACATCCGCCGGTGAAAACATGACCTCCTTGGCAGAGGAGGTCATGTTTTTGGAACAAAACATGAACAAAACCAAGATCAAACCCAGTGTCTCAAATCTTGGTGTAGAAGTAACTTTAACTTGGATCAATAGATGAACTCTGTTTTTAAATCCAGTTTTTATCACCTGAAATTTTTATCAAGGATTAAATAAGGTTCATCTTTTAATAACTGAGCGAGTGATTCATGCTCTTATCTCTTCATGTCTGGGCGGTTGTTCTGTACTTTATGTACCGACGTAAATCAGGCGTCCATCGCCGGTCCAAAATGCTGCCGCTTGTCTCTTAACAAACACTTAAAGACAGGAACATATTCTCCTTCATCCCGGCCTCTTTCCATTGGCTCCCTGTTCATTTTAGGATTCATTTTAAGATCTGATTGTTTAGCGCTTCATTACATCTCTGATCATTTACTGCCCCTCAACATGCACACAGCTGACTGCAGGTGTTAAGGCCACGCCCCCTACGTGCACTGTGCATCCCTCCATCACGTGCACAAGTGATTTCTAGAACTGTAAACCACACTTTTGAGTCCATCAACTACAAACAAGGAAGCTGAAATTGATTTTTCAATAAAATAATTAAAACTTGATAAAGTTCTACTAACACATAAATCTTCTAAAATATTTTTATTGTTTTATTTCACACAGATATCTGCCTATAAACTAAATGTTTATCTCAGTGATAAATGATGTTATTGGGCCAATATCAATATCAGCAGATATTTGCCGAAAAAGTTGAGCATCGGCAGATCTGAAATTTTTTGCAAATATTTTACCATAAATTTCACAAGTATTCGCTGTAATATTGGAAAAGTATTGCACAATATTATTGTACTTTAATGGTTTCACTCTTCATCAGTAAATGTCCACAATTTATTAAAGAATTCAATGTTGTTTTTCTGGCCTCACATCCATTTCTAACACAGAGGGACTGTCACCATAGAAGGACTGGATCAAATCTAGTTGGTTGCTTAATTTGTCATTTAAGTAGACTAATGAAATGAGACAGCCTTGGGAAAGGCTTTGGCCTGCACTAATTAAAATTAAAAGGAAAGCAACCAAACAACTGTGATCCCGTACAAATCAACTATGCCAAGAGCAAAGGAGATATCTGAGGATGTGAAAAGAGGGTAGTGACAGACCATCAGTCTGGGGGGGGGGGCTATAAGATCATCTCCAAAAGACTCCAGCTCCACCCATCCACTGTAAGACAAATACGGTAAATTACGGGCTATTGAGCACACCTGAATATTTGCACACCCAATAAATCAAAAAAAAAAAAAAAAAAGTGTACATCTAGGCCACACTTGTCTTTAAGCCGCAGGTGTCAAGTGGGCAGAGCTGATCTGGAGCACGAAGGGAAGGACTTTGGCCAGAGCGCTGAGGGGTTTTTTTTTCTAAAAAGCTGGAGTGTCAGCTTATTTTTTGCTCCTTCCCACTCCAATTTCACTCTGGTACCTCTCACACAATGCGTCTGAGGGGTTGAAATTTGAGTGGAAGGTAGAGGGATAATTAGCGGAGCAGTGTGCATCCCCTCTGAGTGGACGAGCGGGCGCAAGAACAGCTCTATGCGCGAGTGGGACATTTCATCACTCCACTCCACTCACATGCTCTGGCACTGTCCATGTTGTAACACAAGATATTTACACACATATATGTTACACAGAAAGATTTTTTAACTCTAAATTAAATCTGATGTGACGAGGCCAAATGAAATGTAAAAAAAAGCTTGTAGTCTGGAAATTATGATAATTTACAAATGGAGGGCCTTCAACATAACAGCAACTCTGGCTAGATGTGGACACCCATCAAAACCAGAAACAGCAAAAAAAATAATAAATCAGGTAAAGACCAATCCACACATCTCTAGAGAGGTGCAGACTTCTCTGGTGGCGTCTGGGACAAATGTATATGCGTGTACAATCAGACGAAAATTGAATAGCCATGACATTTATGGGAGGGTTGCTCAAATGAAGCCTCTGCTCTCAAAAAAAACAAAGCTGCCTGTTTTAACTTTGCCAGAGAACACCTTGAAAAACCAGAGGCCTTCTTAAAGTCCACTCTCTGGACAGACGAGTCCAAAATAGAATTATTTGGTCACAATCAAAACCAACATGTTCGGAGAAAAGCCAACGCTGCATATGAATAAAAGAGCCTTCTCCCAACAGTGACGCATGGTGGTGGAAATGTGATGGCCTGGGGCTGCTTTTCTGCTTCTGGACCTGCGACTCCATATTATCCAAGGAACCATGAATTCTCAGGCACATCAACAAATTCTTGACCAGAATCTCCTGCCATCAGTCAGGGAGTTGAAGCTGGGATGAAAATGGATTATGCAACTAGACAATGACCCAAAGCATTCCAGCAAAACTCCAGAGAAATCGGATTCACGCTCTGGACTGGCCCAGTCAAAGTCTGGACCTTAATCAAATTGAAATGTTGTGGCGAGACCTGCAGAAGTTGGTACATACCAGATGTCCCTCTAAAACGATCTCAAATGGCTGAGTTCTGCAAGGAGGAGTGGGCAAAAATCCCCAAAAGCAAATCGAGAGACTGGTTAGTGGTTACAGAAGATTTTTGGCTGAATGTAACAATTTGAGGTTGTTAACTAGATTTTAATCAACTTAAATATATATTGTTGAAAGTATAACTTATTTTATGATGTTATTTAAATTTAGAAAAAAAAATCTATAATGATTAGTTCATTTTTTTCTTTACAAAGGGCTAGTTCAAACTAAATTTCATTTAAGGAAGTTGAAAGAAAATTATTTGGAGTTCAGATAACTTTTTTCTGTTCAACTTTTAGTTAAGGAAAATTAAATTAAATGTACTTATACTTAAGTTTCACTCTTTCTTAAATTTATTTTAACTTTACTCAAATACTAGGGTTAAAGTAGGTGTAACAGAAAAAAATAATTCCATTAAATAACCATGGTGAATGTGTGAAATCAAGACAGACAAATAATGAATTCAAGTAAGTAAATTATATTATACTTAAGGTGCAAACAAAATAAATACAAGTCAAACAATCAAAACAAAACCTAAAATAAGTTTTTTAAAGGAAAATGGGGAGAAAAGAGTGCTTTTTCTCTTTTGGGGGCAGGAAAACGTGTTCTGGGTACCGGGATGAGAACAGTGTGGAGTCAACCATATTCCAGGGAGGGAGGAAGGAAACAAAAGCCCGTGGTCCAGCTCGCCATCGTCATCTTCATTCTTCTTTTTTGTGGGGTAATGAAAAAAACTGACCTAAAAGAGGTCAAAAATCATCGTGTCATAAAAGATGAAACTAAAACAAAACCGAATGCTTATGAATGGTGGGGTGTGTCCTGATTGGCTAACTGATCAATGGTGTGTAGGTGAGTGCTTGAGAGTGGAAATAATTAAAATGAATCAATATAAATCAAAAGCTAATTAACCTAAAATAATTTAAACAGATTCTGGGCTATGGAGGTTTACAAAGTACAAACAAAACAATTGAAATCACAAATAAAAAAAAAACAATTATATAACCTGAGTTACATTGAGTAATGGCTGCAAAAGGAGGAGCCACAAGCTACTAATACAAGAGTTTACATACTTTTGCACATGTTAAAATTTTTCAATTTTGTGAAATAAACCACCTTAGTTGAATTAAATAATGAATACATATCTCTTTTTGTGTGTGCGTCCATTAATTAAAAGGTGTGCTTCACAAATTGGGATTTGGATGTACGTGTAACAAGGTTGTTTTAGGTCTTTTTTTTTAAAAACAGTGACCATGTATGGAGGGTTCACAAGCTTTCAAGCAGCACTGTGTATATATATATATATATATATATATATATGTATATATATATATATATATATATATATATATATATATATATATATATATATATATATACATATATATATATAGAGAGAGAGAGAGAGAGACAGAGATAGATAGAAAATGACAAGAAATTTATGACTTTCTGGTATCAGGTATGAGGGTTAATGTGACTCTGTGAGTCAGACAGAGATGATGGAGCAAATGCACCCCCCATATCAGGTCAAACCCTCAACCATGTTCATGTCTATTTAAAAAAGTCTCATTAACATCTTAATCTTATCTCAAGGCACACCAGTGGCAGAGAGCCATTGATATGGATTATTATTTAAACATAAAACAGGTCAAAGTGCTCTACATCGTTAAAATAAAAATACTGTACTCACTAATAAACACTCTAAGAGAGCTCATATGAGATACTGAAAACTTAATGTTCATTTGGGTGACCTGGTGTGATGTTCACTGATTTAAAACTCTGTTAATGCCTTTAGGGCCCTTACTGTTGGATCGACTGACATGTTTATTTAATTCATTTTCATGAGTTCTCCCTGTGCATGCATGGGTCCTCCCGGACACCCTGGCTTCCTCCCACAGACCAAAAACAGAAAATCCAGAATCAGTTTCATGTTAATGTTGTAACGTTTATTTAGAAAACTGACAATTTCTGTGTTTACTTGTGTGAATCGTAAGAGAAAACCTTTCCTCATAATTTGGATTTTACTCTTTAATTCTGAATTTGAGCGTCACGGCTCAGTCTGGCCACATGCTCCACCATTAACTGGAAGGTTAACCATTAGGGAGTGAGCGTGAGAATGAATGTGATACAATAGGCATAGGCACAAATCCCGGGGGGGGACGCAGGGGATGTGTCCCCCTCTTCCACAAAGTTGTCCCCTCCAAACATCTTGTTGAAATAAGATTTTTCTAGCAGTACAGTATGGTGTTTTGACGGTAAAATACAAGTAACACTACTTAAAAACACATTGTCAGACAATTTTAACTGTTAAAAATTACAACCCCCCTCCCCTCACAATGGTTTGGTCCAAACTGTTTCTCCTGGCGTAGCTGCTGCGGCAGAGCCGTGTACACACAGAGGCAGGCGGACAGAGCGGTGGTGATCGGACAAAGTAAGTGTATTAAAACACAGGATGGTTGATAAGTTGTTTATCACTCCACTTGTTCAACAAGCACAACATGAAAAGCAAAATTTCAACTCCTGTGTTTGAAGTCTGTCGGCATGTTTTAAATTAACACGACATGCAGCTAATAGGGTGTTTATTTTTAAGCTAAACGAAATTTGCACAGTATGTAGCACATCTTTTCATCTTAGTTTGTAATGAATCTGTGAATTGTCCAGAGTTTTTCTCTGCTGCTGGTTGCAAACAGCCTCTCCTCTCTGCCTGATGCAACACACTGTGACAGTCAGAGAGGACAGATAAGGGATGTCACAGATAAGACAGAAAGTGGGGCCAGAATAATTAACAGCCTTAAATGTACCCAAAGAGCTCAATGATCTTTCTGACTCCACTGACTGCAGCTCCAACTCCACTCACCACTGAACCGATCGCCTTGACCACTGTCAGAACTGGGTTACTCTCCTCAGCCTTCCTTCTTGCCTCCTCTTCATGTCTTCTGTTCAGCCTCTCCCGCTCCTCCCTCAGCTCTCTCTCATGCTCTTCCTTCATCCTGGCTATCAGCTCCTGATTCTGTCTCCACATCATCTCCTGGTTCTGTTGTCTTATCTTCTCCCTTTCATGCTCTCTCTTCATCCTGGCTATCTCCTCTTCCTCTTTCCTCCTCCTCATCATCTGCCTCTCACTGTCCATCTTATTATACAACACAAACTCCCTTTCCTCCCCCTCTCTCTCCCTTTCTCCCCCCCTCTCTTCCCTCATTGTCATTTTTAAGCTCATCTTATTCATATCCTCGAGCATCGCCTTCACTCTCATGTTCTTCATCTTTTGCTCGTGTTTTTGATTCAGTTTTCTCTCCAGTGCTGCTTGTTCTTTGCGTATCTGCTCTTGTTTCTCCTTCAGGATGAGTTCTTTCTTCTCTTCAACGATCCACTCAGCCTCTTCGAACATCTCGTTGGTGTAGTGGCTTCCTCCGTTCTTCTTGACAATATCCCTGATCTTCTGGAGCAACTGTGTCACTTGAGACTGATCCTTTACCTCGTTGCTGAAGACGTGGTACTGGCCGTTGCACCTTGCCACGAGCTCCTGCAGGTCAGGGCTTTCATCCAGGAATTCCTCGATAGTTGTGCCTTTCAGCTGGTCACCACCGGTAAAGAGGACCATGCTGTACTTGTCTGCTGCCTGCCCAAAGATTTCTTGAATCTGCTGCACGGTCTGCTTCTCCTCTTGGGTGAATCTGCCCAGCCTGATGAACTGCAGGAACACATGAGGTCCAGGAGCAGCATAGGAAATGCACTGGGTGATGTATGCAGTGGTTTCCTCCTGGTTGAACCTGGTGTCAAACAGGCCTGGAGTATCGATGATTTCGATGGGCTGTCCGTTCACCATACCACAGTATTTGGCACAGTCTGTAGTCACAGACTCGGCGCTGAACGTTGCCTCAAACACAGGTCGACCCAGGATGGTGTTTCCACAGCTGCTCTTTCCAGAGCCGGTCTTCCCCAGCATCACTATCCTCAGAGGCCCTTTGACACCTGATAGAAAGAATAAATGACATGAGAAATTGATGGATGCTCCAGATATTAAACATGTTACAGCTGGGAAAGATTTTAATCCTTGAAAATGCTACTAAAAACTAGAAGTGCTCCCAGATCTGGTAATGTTAGCAAATCCTTTGAATATTCTTGGATCCACATCCAGATTCAGATCACCACAGAAATCACAGACTTCATCTCTGTGCCAATGACCAACATCTCCTAAAAACTGAACTGTTAAAAAAAATTGAATCTGTTCAGAACTTTTAAAGTTATCTTGCCTACGTGACTACAAGAACCTGAAACAAAGTTCAGAGGTCTCATGTCCTGCGAAATCAACTTTCGTTTCTATTAATGATGTTGAAGGTTGTTGAGGAGAAAAGACCGGGACACCTTTGACTAAACTCTCAGTTCACAGAGAAATGCTGTGACCCTTTAGGTCTTTTATTTTTTATATTTTGCTCTTATTTTGTCAGTTTTTTACTCTGAGATGAGGATATCAGCCAAAGAGGTTCATTTGTCAATGAATTTTGGGATTCACGCTTCCACACTGTCTTAACACAATGTTCCTCTGTGTACATGAAAAACTGACAGTCTGAGCCCTGGAGCCCTTTTTGGCCCAATTGACTCTCATTAAAACCACTTTATTCTTTCTACTGCCATTGCAGTACAGAAAAATAAAATGCTGTTACTTCCCTATCTCTGAATGGCAAAAAACTGCACACATAAAAAGTCACTGCTCCATCAGGCCCCATTTTCATGTTTGCAGATAGACACTGAAATGATTAATTTGACTGACCTGTAATATTTATAATGATGATAATCACTTTAATTGTATAGCACTTCTAAAAAAGGTTTACAAAGTGCTTTGGCAAGTTTGTCTTTTTGTCATCATTGATCGTGTTTCATGGATTCATAAATAGTAATTTTGGACGTTTTGGAGAAGAACTGCCAAGGATGTCCCTCTGTGTGTTGGTCAGGCAGAGGGGTAGGCCGAGGACAGTGTTCAGGAGGGGCAGGGGTCAGACTGGCCCCCAGCTGCAGTAAGTCACACAGTTACAGTGGATATTGACCCCCAGCTTTATTACAGTCATGTTTTACAACAGCCACTGTAACCTTTATTATTGGCTTGGTCTCAAATTTCTTTTATTGCTTTATGTCTTTCTTTCCTGTTATGCTCATTATCTACCATTATTATTTTTATTATTATTTTTTTTTCTATCATAATTACTATTATTGTTATCAGTGCCCGTCTTATGGTGTTAAACATTTTCTCTAGGAACACAAGGCTTTCTTTTGGATAAATCATATCTAATCGTGTGTTATATCTTTATATCTGTAGAGATTCTTCTGATGAAGGGCCATCCCCATAGAGTAACACCTGTGGCTGTGGCAGAGGAGGTGTTGCCCCTCACAGCTGGTTACCACATCAACAGGAAATCAGAGGCAGACCCTGACACTGCCTCCCTCACCCTCTCAGATTCATCCCCAAAGGCTGCCCTGGTGCCAGGACAGCTTTATGGTCCACAGAGAGGCACACCAGACTTTCCAGGAGGAGCTGTGAGTAAAGCTGCTCAGGGTGTCACTAGCTGGCCCACCACAGCCCTCTGCTCCAGGTCACTTTCCTGTCCTCACCAACAGGAGACAGTGTACTGAAAAAAGACAGAAGGCAAGCCTGTGGAGGTAGCAGTGCACTGTGTGCAGGAAAAAGCACTTCTTGGACGTGTGAGAAGTGCAAGGTTGGGCTCTGTCTTCAGCTGGACAGAAACTGCTTCAAGGACTATGATCAGTGGAGACAATGCCTGGACATGGTCTAACATAACAAGCTGTAACATGGACATTACATGCTTTAGGCAAACAAACATTTTTGTGTGTATGTAAAACAGGTTAAATTAATTTTTGGTTATGTCAGAACATTTGCACATGTTCATTTACTATTGTTATAAAGAGAAACCTGTTGAAAATTCAAACCCCTTTTAATTTTTTTCATGTAACTACACACTGCTATAAGCATTTATAACATAATCAGGACAAATACTTGACAGAATTGTTTACTTTTACTTTTCATGAAAAATGGTGAAAAAACTTACTCAAAAAGGACATTTCCTGACACATTTATTGACAAAAAAGACAAAAAAAAAACAGGCAGATTTTTTGTCATAGCAATAAAAGGGAAGTTTAAAGCAAATGAGGCAATACTTTAACTATATACATACACACATAACAAAGGGCGTTGTTTTACCATCATTCCTCTTTACTAACCTTTTCTGTACTGGGGCAATATGTATTACCCCAATACTGGCTGTGTCCACTCTCTTTGGTGCAGAACTGTCCAGACCTTCTGCACGTGTTAGAGGCCACAGTGTGACTGTACTGTCTTTGTTTTGTGCACCTGTGTCAGCAGCAGCGCTCTTAGAAGCATTACTGGCATTTGGTTCCAGGGGAGTGGGACTGGGCATGACACTGAGCTCTACTAACAATGATGTTGCTGCTGTTGGTTTTGGATGAATACGTCTCAGCCTGTATTGTGCCCCTAACCCAACTGAGGTGCCTTGAAGTGGTGCAGAGGAGCGTTTAAACTTTATTTTTGCCATCCCAGCTGTGTTGGCTGGCATGTGATACACATGCAGCTGCTGGTGTTGTGGGGGGAGTGCAGGGCATGTCTGTGCTGGCTGCAGTCATTCGTGCCTCAGGTAGGTGGATCCCTTGAAGAAGAACGGAGACTTCCTGACCCTTCAGCCATTGGTTATGCCACTGAACGAGGGTGTTCTGGTTCACCTCAACAAGCTGAAGGGTTGTCTGCTGCATCACTGTGTCATTAGACAGGATGAGCTGCCTAATTTTTTTGTAGTTCCCCAGGATTAAGGACCATCTTGACAGGCTGTGCTTTCCAATTTTAGAGGGCTCTTGTGAACGTTGCACATCCTGACAAGGATCTGCTCCACAAGACGACAGCAGTTGGGCCACTGGGCAGGTGAGCCACTCGAACCCAGGACACACCGTTTTGTGCTGTTGACTCCAGGAGTGAAATCTGCCTTCTTTTAGGGAGACCTAAAGGGTCCAGTCAACAGCCTGTCCCTGTGGCGAGCAGCATACACAATTCTGTTTTTGACGAACTGCTGCAGATTTTGCCAGAGACCCACAACGGTGCTGGCTTGCTGGTTGGTGAGGGTCAGGCTAGCCTGGGTGCGCAGCTCGACTAGGCACTCTGCCAACTCATCCAAATGCTCCATACCAGAAATATTGCGCTCATCCACAGCCTGAAAATATTAAACTCTTATTTTAACCCTTTAGGCGCCAGAGTTTTTTCAAGAAAATATAAAATTTTTCTATCAATATTTGAAAAGGCTGTAGTTTGAAAGTGGTTAGAGATAAAGGCAGACTGTCTTTGAGAAAAATCTTCAGTTTGACCCAAAATTTGTGATGGAAGTAAATTCACTCATCTAATTTGCATATTATGACATCACCAGGTGGCGGCCATATTGGAAAATGTACGCAAATGAAGTGACATGAAAGCTTTCATCTCAGGGACTGTAACATTATACCAGTCATGAAATCTGGAGTTTGGTTTGGGGTTTTCCCTCTCTAAGAACTGGTGGGTATATCTGTTTGTCTCATTTGTGATTAGGCTCCAGAATTCACCATCCAAAAAAAGAGACAAGAAATCATTGGGCTCAAAATTTGTCAGATCCCTGTCTCAACAATACCCAACAGACTCATCAAAATGTCTGATCCACTTTTGGTACTCTTCCTCATCTCTATGTAAACCCAACCATCATCATCATAGTAATTTACGGGCCGAGCATGAACGCCTCTGCTACCTTGACTGTGCTTTTTATCCCCCGGCTTCTCCCTCGTCCGCGGTTTTGTCATTCCTGCTACCACCGCCATTTTTCCCGGTGTCTCCCTGCTTCCCAGACCACGTCCCTCCTCGGCACTCACCGATTACTTCCACCCCGGCCATGGAGAGGCAAAGCATCGGCCTCGGTATGTGCTGCTTGGGGACTGTCATGGCGCACAGACCCGCTGCCGCTGCATGCATACGCGCCGCCAGTTTCATCCTCACTGGATGACTGAACATCATCTCAGGGGGTAAATATTCCTCCTCGGAATCAGAGTCAGCCAGTACTTGACAAAGTTCTCTCGGCATTGTGGGTACTCTAATTCACTCTCTATCTCGCTCCCTATCTCTCTGTGCGTGTCTCTCTCTCTGCTATGCTACACAAACACTACAGCCGCTCATGCATCTCCCGATCTGGTGTGTGTGTTTCAAACTAAATATACGCCAAAACTTTGAATACAAACACGCCCACAAATGCTGCTCGGATTAAAGTAACACATGTCCACTATCTCCTGGTTAAAAGTAGCAACACTATTCAGCACTATATTTGCAGCTATGGCCTGTTTTATCCAGCAACGTTGCTTGTTGGAATTTTGCGACTTTGGCACTTAAAGGGTTAAACAGGCTTTGCAGCATCACATTATTAAATTCTGCAGTGAATTAAGTTCAGAAAACATTTAATTGTTTCAAGTATTTCTAACTACTAAAATGTAAAAAAAGAGACGCATCTTGGTGTCCGCTTTGAGGCGGATGGTTGACAGGAAAAACAGTGGGTGCAGGTAGAAGTGGAGGCAGGGTGGAAGTGGGAAGTGGCGTGGCAGACGCAGGCTGAGGAGACAGGTTGGCTGCAAGCTGTGAAGAAGGCAGGGCAGCTGCCGGCTGAGAAGGAGGCATGATGGATGTGGGCTGAGGAGGAGGCAGTGGGGCTGAAGGCAGAGCTTGTAGGGGATGTGGCAGGGACACAGGTAGTTGCAGGGGTGGAGAAACATCTGGTTGGGATGGAGGTGGTGCAGCAAGTGTGAGACCGGCTGGGGTTTGGGAGCAGAACTCAATTGCAGTGTTGTCAGAAACCACCAGATCTGCTACTGTGGCCTCCTCGACAATCTCCCCGAACTCCTCATTTTCCTCAGATTTCTCATCCGCATCAAGCTGGTCCAGGAACTGAGCCGTTTCCTCACTATCAGGCTGCATCAATTGTAAGGCCTCATTGCTTTGTCTCAGCCATTACTGAACTCTGATCAGCTCTCCTGTGAAAAATATTAGACCAATACATTTTAGGGGAAAATCATTCCATAGTTAGAAAAACATGCACAAAGCTTAAACCCAATTCCACCTGTGTACTTTGCAGGTGGTCTGAAAGTGGGAACCAACTTCCTACAAAACACCTTTTTGAAGCTGCTGTTCATGTTATTTTTGTTATTTTTGTGTTATTTTTTTGTAGTGTGCTTTTTTTGTGGGAGTGTAGAGATGTTGTGATTTCAACTGTTGTATTTTATGTAATCACTTTTTTCTTGTTTTTTTTTTCTCTTGTCATTGGCGAACAAATAAATGTTTCTTTGCAGATTATTGATTTTCTGATCAGACTGAATAACGTGTCTTCTGTGTTGCATCCTGAATGTAAGCTCTTTGTGCTTCAAGAGTCTTTCTTTGTCTTTCTTTGTTTCTAGATCATGTTTTTTATTGAGTTGTTGTAAGAAGTTTTTCTTTTGTATTTGGAGCTTTATGTTTAAATGAATCTTCTTTTTGGTGTAAAAACATGCCTCTGGGTTCTGCTCCCAGTTCTGCTTAGTTAAATTTTTGTAAATCCTGACATTTTACCAGGTCAACCCCGCCTCTGCAGAGTAACCAATCAGATACTCAGCTTGACCGCTTAGATTAAGTTTTTGTTTTCACAGTTACATTATGTCTGTTAACAACCTTTGGTCTGACCTTTGCAAATATAAATCTTCTAAACTGTCTTGTTACTGAGTGAGGTGTCTTTCATTTCTTTATGACATTTATCGGCTAAATTGAGATCAGACAAAAACCTGGTTGATGTGAACAAGTCAGGTCACTGCAGGACGCCTGTGGTGGCCCTGAGTGAAAAACGCATAAAACCAAAAGCAGCAACAAAATCACAATATCAGATAGAAAATTACAAAATGGAAGGAAAAAACATAAAACTAAAAAACAGAAAAAGAAATGTGACAAATAAAATATGACAACCAAAAAGAAACATTTCACAAGACAAAAAAAAATGCAAAAAAAAAAAACAAATTATGACAAAAAGAACAATTAACATAAAAATTCAACAGTCAAAAACAAAACATAAAATAATGAAAAAAATGGAGATCAATAAAATAAATTTTAAAAACAGCGTTTTCACCTGATACTGTTGGAGCGACAGTGCTCACAACAACAGGAAACAAATGTTATTACAGGATAAAGTGTTGCTGCCTGAAGAGGAGAGCTATTTCACAGACGCTCTCTTCCATGTAAGGTCAGCTTGACCTGACCGGGATGAGGAAAGGAGACTTGGCAGGACAAGTAGTTAAAAAACGTTTATACAAATATCTCAAATTACAGCTCCAGGACAGTAAACAGGACTGAAACGGGTGGGCTTGAGCCCGAGAGGCACCAACGTCAGTGAAGCACTGTAAAAGTCACAAGAGAAGCTAAGTTAGGGGTCCGTCTACTCTAATTAGTAGTTGTAATTGTAGTTTGAAGCTGTTCTCTCTCTCAATAAATTCTCAAGAGGCTGCAGATTGATTCTGTCCATGTCTTCTTTTACGTATCTGGGAATTCTCGAACATAATTGGTGTCACGTATGAACACAAAGCCACGTGCTTGAAGTCTCAATCTGTGACATGTGATAAGCTGCAATGCAAGTGGGGAGGTACTAAATTGGGAGGTTGAGACTGACAGTTAATGACTGGATTTGACTGCAGCTGGGGAGCTTTGAAAAGTGATTTTTTGCTGAGGCCTATAAACTAGGGGTGTGTGTGTGTGTGAAGAAACTAAGAAGCAGAATCTGGCACCAGATTAAGTTTTTTTTGTCCAATGAGACAAGGCTGTTAAGGGAAAGATACGTCTTTCAAAGAAAGTCAAGGCAATGTACGACTAGGGTTTGCACTAATGGTGACTTGGCTCATGACAAGTCTGTGAGAATTGGAGCTGTCAAACTGAGCTCGAAAGGCAGTAACCCAGTGATAACAACTTGTCTAATATGTTATACTTGAAGAAAATTCACTAAAGCCGGGAACAGTCAGATGCTGGTTGACCGCAGGCCGATCAATCGCACTGGCTGAGGATTCCTAACGAATAAAAACCCTTCAGCCCTAGAGGGACAATGTTATGGCAGATAACAACCTATATGTAAATGGCTAGCTATAATCCTATCTGTTATGTTTTTCGTTTATTAGAAATTATTCTAGTGACTTTTAATACATACATGACAAGAGTTATTTGTCATGATTGGGCACTGGAGATAACAAAATGTATAAGGACGGAGTTGTTGGATCCACAACTCTCTTCTCAAACTGTCACCACATACAACACGCCTGATCAACATGTTGAAGTGCACAAGCGCCGAACAGAAAAGGAATCTCCAGCAAAAACAAAACAATTAAAGTGAAAACAAGATTGTAAAATATGTCTCTTAGGATTGTTGGGGACACCCAATATGACTGACTACAGATTTTACTGACTTGACTTTTGACTTGTGTGTGTGTGTGTGTGCTCTGGTATGACCAGGTAAGTGAATGTGCACCTTTAGTCTTCAAGACTGATGTTCACTCTTAAGAAGCTAGGTATAAAATGAGTAAGTTGAGAAAAGGGAGTCAGAGCAGAGGAGGAGTCCAGTACTCACGGACAGGATATTTTAAGCCCGGCGTGAAGGCGTTCCAGAGAGAGGAGCTCACAGAGCTCCCCCCTTCACAGAGCACAGATGATTTGAGCTGTGTGAAGTTTTTTTTCTAAGAAGAAGACTTCACACACTATAATAAATATTTACAAAACTGAAACGAAGGTAAATAATTAAAAAAAAACACTTCTCAAACTAATTTATAAAAAAACATCATATAGGGCAGAACACTCGATGGGTTTTTTCTTTATTTTGTCTCTCTTTTTTTTTTTGGCTTTTTTCTTACTTTCCAGCTCAGCTTTAGTACAGTCAGGGTCTGTCAGAGGTCATCTGTCCTCAGTCTGTTACAGGCAGTGGACGTGGACACTCATCTCTGTGCCTGTGTGACTGAGAAACGCCCCCTGAACAGGAGAAAGGACTGAACAAATATAGATGTTATATTTAACTTTAATTTGTGTTATTTGTTATTGTTGTTGTTAATTATTAATTATCTGACAGTCACTAAGAGGAATTTGGCTGAGCTTTGCTGCTTCTTTAGAGTCTTACCGCTCTGTGCTGAAACCTGACACACAGTCATGCTCGGTGTGAGCTCATTTGCATACTAACAGCTGATTGGATGATTACTGAGGGGTGTGTGTGTGTGTGTGTGTGTGTGTGTGTGTGTGGGTGTGTGTGTTGGGGTAGGCCTGCAGCCTGTGAAGGGGCCCCCTCTTGCCCCTACATAGAGCCAGCCTTGGTTCCGAGTCTGATGTACTTTTCAGGACCAGGCATCTTTGCAGAGACCGAGGGCTCCGTGTCTTGGCTGGATGAAGTGGGGATGGGAGAAATGACAGAGGTAGGGCTGGTTGACACAGCGGACTTAGCATTATTAATGGAAAAATTTTCAATGCTTCTGCCTCTCTTCATTTGTCCTTGTTTTGTCCTGTTTATTTCCTTTTTCTGTATTGGGTGGCTACCCTGGCGCTCAGGTCTCCCGCGATTTTTAAGCACACATAACAGAGCAGCGAGTGAACAGGACCACAGCCAATCACAGACAAACACCCGCCCGAGCTCTGTCTCTTATTGGTTTGGACCACGCTATGATCCCTCCATGAGTGTGAGTTCAGTCAGGAATACACAGAGAGATGATGACAGAAATCAATGTTTTTGGGAGCACCAGGTGCAACTGAAAAAAATGTTAGTCGCACTCTTAAAAACTGGTTGCACTCTGGAGCCCTGTGATAGGTTTGACGTAAGGTTGTGAGAACAATGCTGAAACCTGAAAATAAAGTTGGGATTTTGTTATGACTAAAATCTCAAAGAGACAGTGCTTAAATTGTCAAACGGCAATGAAATTGTAATAGTATTTGAGTGAATGGAGTGTTATTATTAATCAATGGGCGAACAAGTTTATGTCAAACGCATAACAAAAGGCAAAATAGGAGAGACAGGAAAAAGGAAAAGAAAATAAGCACATGGATAAATGTTACATGGTTGGAAAAGGAGTGAGAAGAAATCAAAAAATATTCCACTAAAAAATGTATTTGATCTAAACCCATGTCTGTCGATAATTAGCCTGTGATTCAGTTATAGGCTATTAATTGATAGACGCATCTGGGAATTCTCCAACAATACTTTTTTTCTAAAAATCTGTTGTTCAAAGTTTGACGGGTGACAGAGTTTTTCTCTCACCTGAGGTCGATTAGCCCTGACCCTGACACACTGTAGCAGTTACTGACTCTTGAAGCTGACACAGCTGATACAGTCATGGGCTGATTTCCCTTCAGACCAGTTATTAAAATACAAAACCATGAAAACTAAAGCTCAGCAGTGTCCTGACTCACCGGAGTGTCGGTTTTTCTTGCTGTTCATCTTCAGGCTGCTCAGTGGAGGTGCTCTGGACATGTTGGTGTGAGGCTTCAGTGGTCTGAGTCTCTCTGCTTCTCCTCTGACAGATTTATACTGCAGAGTGCAGACCGCTCCCACAGGCAAATGAAAGTGAAAGCAGCAGAGCGAGGTCTGAGCCAGGGTTTCTACTGTCATCAGAGGAGAGTGATAATATTGACATATTTACATTTTCATCTTGTTTTCATTTTGTTGTATTTGCTTTTGTTGTGTTTATTATCTGCTAATTGATTTTATTTATTACATTTTATTTATTATCACTTTATTTTACTCGTGTTTTGATGTCTTAATTTTTTTATCGTACTTGTTATTATGTTCTTTAAATTCCGATGTTGACTTTTTTACTGTGTTGATTTTTTTTTTATTTGGGGAGTTTTCTTTTTTGTGGAAGTGAAAAATGTTCTTTTGATTTTAATTTGTTGTATTTTGTGTTATTACTTCTTTACTTGCATGTTCTCCCCAGGCAGGTCCTCTCTGGGCACTGCAGCTCTCCAGACCAAAAACATGCTCATTAGGTTGATTAGTGACTCCAAACTGCCCTTAGGTGTGGGTGTGAATGTCTCTCTATGTGGCCCTGTGATTGGCTGGTGACTGGTCCAGGCTGTCCCCCATCTCTTCTCCAGTGTCAGCTGGGACAGGCTCCAGTCCCTGCAACCCTAAAAGGACTAAAGGAATAGATGATGGAAGGATGAGTAAAAAAAACAGTTTTCTCAGACTAATGAGGGAATATGTTCAGTTTTTTGTGGTGTTGTAACGGCAAATCAGACTAAAATATATCAATGGATTTTTTATCTCTTTTGGATGCAGTTTTTGAAGCTTGAAATTACCTGGTGGGCCACATTGAGTTAGGAGAGGCTGTATGTGGCCCCCGGGCCACCAGTGTCCCACCCTGGTCTGTGGTTTGTCACTTAAGACCACTGAGCCCCCGCTGAGCTCTCACTGAAATCAGAGGCTCAGTTTTGTTTTTCAAGGTGAAAATCTGGTATTTTTGTGCAATGTATTTCACCAGAGTTCACTCAACAATGTCATAATTGCTGAATAAGCAAGGTCCCTTTGATACGTTAAAGTCCTTGAGCTGTTTCAAAACAGCCTGTAAATCATTCATTAAGAGTCCAAACAGTGGACTGTTCTTCAGTAATGCTGGTTGAGTTTGTTATTGATGTTTCATGAGGACGACGTGGAAACATGTGTTGGTACCAGAGCTGAGCTTTGCTGATCCCCCTGCCTGCAGCTCTTTCGTGGTCTGAGGGGAAAGTTTTAACCTGCCAAGTATGGCTCAGATTTATTTTTGGTGCCTGCAGCTCTTTCATGGTCTGAGGGGAAAGTTTTAACCTGCCAAGTATGGCTCAGATTTATTTTTGGTGTTTTTCCTTTCTGTTTCACTCCTGGGCTGAGTGCCTGTCTCAGCCCAGGGGACTCCCAGAGTGCCCCTAACATGACTGTCCACCCTCAGTGTTTACAGGAAAGGGCAGCAGTTCTTGTTCAGGCTGTTGGATAACACAGTTCACTGTTCTCTACTGACTGCAGACAGAAAATCTTCTAATGCAGAGTAAACAAAGCAATTCAGTGTTTTCAAGCATTCACAAATATGAAGCTCTAATCAGATAGGTGTGATAATGCCTCTTTCATTTGATATACACTCACTGGCCACTTATTTTGCTTATTAAATCATTCACAACTTAAATTACAAGACATTTATAAGCTATTAGTTGATTTTAAACTAATCATGAATAACCCATATATACATTTGTAAATGATTATTAAACCATTTATAACTTAAGTTGCACAACATTTGTATATGATTTATACATTATTAAAAACATTGCATCAGCATTGTTTGTAAGTGATTTATTCATCATCAAACTACTGTTTTTATGTGTGGGAAATCATTTTATAATGATTTAAGATAATATTCTTTGATTAACTACATGTATTGTGTTTTTCATGATTAATAAATGATTTGTAATAAGTCAGTATAAATCATGTGTTGAGTCTTTGTTGCAGCCCAAGCATTTGTGGAAAAACTCATCAATACCAAACTGTTTATTATCAAAACATTTCTACACATTTACAACTTATCAGTACATCGTTTTAAAATGTGCTACATTAAGATTCATAAGTGACCTTATTAGTAAAATATTAGTGAAATACTGTAGATGTGTTTAAAAAAAACACTGTACCACCATTTGTTTATTCATGTTTAACAAATGATTTGTTCCACATTCATAAAAAATCTAGATCAAAGATCCAAAAATGTTTGCTAAAGACTTGTAGACTCTTATCACATAATAAATGTTGTGGACAACTTTGGGATCCATCCTTCTTTGTGACATCAAACAGTGACAGAATTAGGAGTACAGGGTATAAGAGTATAAAACATTTGTTAACACTTTATTTGAAGCGGTATGCATAAGACTGAAATTATGCTGTCATAATCGTGACATGACACCTGTCTTAAATATGAATAAGGCTTCATGAAGGGTGTCAAAATAAAATAACCTACCAAATTTTTCATTACAACCACTTGACATTAACATGTCATGACATATCTGATCATCCAAGTATAGTAAAAGTATTATATCTTAACTTTAAATTAATGGTTGGACTTGACATTAACTCTCATTAGACAATTATAATGGACCATTGTAAAATGACTTATTTCCTTGACCTGAAGTGAAACATTTTAACCCGGTATTAAGATGTCATTTAGTATTATGATAAAGTCAGATGAAATCTAAGGTGGCCCTGAAGTGCAAACCACAACGGCAAAAACCTAAACACAACGGCAAATAACTTAACACAATGGCAAAGAACTAATCACATTAGCAAAAAACTAATCAAAACGGCAAAGAACTAAACACAATGAAATTGAGCTACCAGAGCTACCATGTTTTAAACATGAGCGTTACCGGTGACCCAAACGTAGCTGCCGCTATCAAAGAACATTTTGATTCAGGACATACATTTGAGGTAATACTAGATATGCTCTGGACTGATCACAACATTTCAATCAGTCTGCGCACTCTGAAGACGCATTTAAAGGAGGCCGGGCTGCACAGACAGTGTAACTTTTCTCCACTGCTTGAGGTGAGGTGTGCCATTTTGACCGAGCTACAAGGACCAGGGCAACTGTTCGGTTATCGGACCATGTGGCAAGTTCCTCGACAAAAACTCAAATTACGTGTTAAATGTGATGTTGTAATGAAGCTGTTGACACAACTAAATCCACAAGGAACGGCTCTGAGAACACACAGGAGGTTTACAAGACGCACGTATCACTCCATGGGGCCAAATTACATATGGCATGTAGATGGCTACGACAAACTGAAACCCTTTGGCTCGGCCCTGTCAGGATGCTTAGATGGATTTTCAAGGAGAATAATGTGGCTCATTTGTGGATCAACACACAGTAATCCATCTGTAATCTCTCATAACTACAGTGATTGTGTCAAGAGTCTTTGTGTCATCCCAATAAAACTACAAACAGACTTCGGAACGGAGAATGGACAATGGCAGTGATACAGTGGACCCTCCGTCATGCACATATGGACTATTATGCAGGCTCATCCAGCCACAGTTATGGCTCATCAACAGGGAATCAGCACATTGAATCATGGTGGTCTTTCTTCAGAAGAGGAAGGTGGGTACATTTGTCTGGTGAATAAAAAGTACATAGTAATTTTCCTTTTTCTTAATTTAAAACAGGCCATTTTGGAGTATACCATAAAGCAAAAATGACTGGTATTCATGGAGATTGATTTCAGGTTTCAGTGTGATCTGAAGTGTATCGACAAGTGCATTCTGTGGTTCTCAGTTTTTTATTTACTATATCTCCATTTTGTGTAAAATAGAGCCACTTTGAATCTAATGCATATCCAGGTCTCAGTTTTGGATGGACTTGCTTGGAGACATGAGAGACTCTGGAAATTTCAGTTGAAACCATGAACACCAATGCCTACTGAGATCCTGCTTCATCGGTGTTGTGCAGAAAGACCTGATGAATGCAAGGACCTCTGGAACAAACACAGGGTTCGTCCAAGCAGACTTGCATCATGTCCTGGAAGAATACCAAATGATCTCTACCTCTTTAATTAATTACCTCACAGGTAATTAACATCTTCACGATTAATGAAATGACCTTTTACATCATACAAAAATGCAAAGTGCTAGTGTTAAATTGAAAAATATATTTTAATTATTGTACATGAGGGTAACAGCTTTAATTCATAAGCTGTCTTTGCCATTGTTTACTATTGCAATTCTATATCCTGACATTTCAAAAGATCTTCTTAATATCTCTGTAAGAAATTCTTCACAATTCTATTATTGCCTCATTTTGCAGATATAGTTCAACAGACTGCAGATTAGCTGTTGAGGAGAGGGAACTGGACGTGTTCCCTGAGGCAAGACAAGCCTTTGACTCATGCGGTGATCCAGACATTGAGGAACAACAGGCTGTCCAGCAAAATGGACCACAGCAGCCACAGGACTGGAAGTCAGCCTCAGAACTGTATGTAACTCTGAAGGAAATAGACGGGCTGTAGACACAAACCATTTGAACCCCTGTTTTACCTTTCTCGTGTCTCCCACCTCATTATAGACTTTAGGTGCTGTGACAAGATTGACCTGCAACTTAAAAAGTTTAGCACATAAAGATGAGAATGTAACCATTTGACTACAAGTTGACTATTCCACTAAGACAGCCTTTCCAGTCATTGTAATTAAGTTTCACTATTGCAAACAAAGAAAAATACTGTTTGATTCCTTCATTATTTATGTGTGCAAAATGCCAAAGTAACAATAAAAACCTGTTCTAACTTAAAAGTTTTGACATTGAAACCAGTAATCAAGCTCAAATGTTTACAGCTGAAGACCATCAAGTTCTCTTACAGTATACCTTGTTTACTGTGTAAATTAAATATTCATCACTATATGAGAGAGGATAAATGAATCACAAATTCTTACGATTTTGTTTGAATCAGTATGCTTCTTGCCAAAGTGCATTTCTCTAAACCTTGTTGTTCAATTATTTGTTGTGTATCTCGGCTAAATTGAGAACTTATAATGTTGATTATAGTTGTCAGTAGGCCTAAATACATAGCAAGAGATACAGCTTAAAACACATTTACTAACACCGTACCTTAAATACACTCGATAACATCAGGAAGAAAACAGACATTTAACATTCTTATAAAATGCTTTGTAAAAAGTCTCCAGCATTTGTTTGGCATACAGTATGTTACTGTGAGAAACAAGACAAGCAATATGTTTCTCAAAACTTAACTGTTACATGTACTGTAAATCTCATCCTTGTTTTTCATGTTTATCTACTTTTTAAATGTTAATTTATGAGGTTTCAATTTTATTAAATCTATATATTGTTATAAATATGTATCTATATGATCTCATTTCCTTGTAAAAAAGCTCCAGTAAATTTATATTTTCTCCACAGTATTGTTTATGCATATATTCAAGCATATTTAATAAAATGATCTTTAAGTATGCTACTTCTTGCTCAGGAATTGTCTGATAAGTTGGAGCAGCTGTTATTCATCACACTGTAAATAACTGCTTAAGTGTTTGACTTTCATTGGTTTCAGTTTCACTCTGACTCTGGGCTGTGTGGTGGGAGGTGCAGTAAAGTATAAATACAGCTTCATCAGACTCCCTGAACTCAGAACACTTTCACTGCAGCTGCAGCACAGAGACACTCCTGACCCTTTGACCTCTACAGGAACAGAGACCTTCACAGCTCCATCACCATGACTACCACAGGTAAGTCCTGACTATATCCATGGTTAAAGTTTAGTCATTGTGTGATCTTAAGGAAATCAGGGATTTAAACAGCAGCTTTTCTCTGTTTATTGTCATAAACTTGCTGTTAAAGGGAACGGTGACGTTATGCAACAAAACCAGCGGATCAGGACAAACTTACTTAACATAGGAAAGTATGTCAACACAATGTAAAACCAAGGTAGAAAAGTTTTAATACAGAAATATTTAAGAAATTATGTGCAATAAATGAAAATATGACTGCAGGATTATAAAAAAATAGAATCACAGGTAATATAATGATCACAGTTATCAGGCACAATTACTTACTGACTTTGCAACATCTATGTAAGAACTTTAAATGATTAAATAAAACAAACTGCATGGAGAGGCAGCTGTGAATAAAATAATGATAGTAAAAATAATCATAGAAAAGATAATTATTTTAATTATGTCAATAAAATGATAACATTAATAATAATTATTATTAAAATAAATGATTTTAATAATCATTCTCAGCTTCTCATCAGTAGAGTACAATAAAGTAAGCTTTCTGACAGGGATATGAATTTGGGAAAAATCATTTCACCCATTCAGTCATAAAACACAGCAAATTAAATAAGAGCTGCCTCTTTAAGCTAATTAAATCTATCTGAATGGAGCTGACAAAGCAGCCTTTTCCTACAGATCCAGACGCTTCAGTTTTCCCCTCCCAGCCAGCTGCCTGACAGCTTCCAACCAGTTACCAGAAAATTATCAGCCACTGGAAACTCAACCTCTCTGGGGTTACACTTGAATTCCTCTGAAAAATGCTCATTCATATACAGTTGTGTTCATAAGTTGACATACCCTGGTAGAATTTATGATTTTTTTGCCTGTTGTTCAGAGAGTTTGACTGATAACACAAAAACTTTTCTTTTACTCATGGTTAGTGGTTTGGTGAAGCCATTTATAGTCAAACAACTGTATTTACACTTTTTAAATCATAATGCCAACAAAAATTCCCCAAATGACCCTTATCTGAAGTTTACACCCCCAGTTCTTAACATCGTGGGCTCTAACTTCCTGGCGCAACTCAGGGTGGCGCAGGGTGGCGCACCCCAGGCAGTGGTAATTTCGTCCGCCGCACCGCTGTGCGCAGCCAATTTGGCAATTTGGTAGACCGGCTGTGCCGAGATGGGTGTGACGGCACACCGGGGGGAGGTGTCCACAGATTAAGCTTGGCGCAGTGACAATTTCGTGCCAAAAAAACCCGCGGAAAGCTCGCCAGCTCCAACCTGGTCTATTCTCTGCGCAGACGAGGCGCACCCCGTGCAGTGGTAATTTGGCTGACAGGTGCACAGTGCGCACATGTTACCAAAACCTCACAGGCAGGTGTCCAGAGTGTCAGGCACATTTCAATGCAATAAACAATCACAGCAACCACTATTTAATGTAACCATCTGAACCAGCACATACATTTGTATCTATATTAATTGTCACGTCACATCTGATGTCAGATCAGAGACGTTTCTCATAACTAACGAGTTCACATCTCTCAGCCAACCACAAACAGCCACATCATCCGATACGGAGTATCCGGCTTCTGTCATCTCATGAAATTCAAAAGAAAAGAAAAAAGAGAGAGATGCTCGCTGAATAAATGTAAGTCACTCTGTGTCTTAAGGATTTACCTGTGATTGCCCATATTTCTCTGTTTTAATCTTTATTCGTAACGTGATCTAAAAAGATGGAGTACATTATTGCAAGAAGAATGAGGAGGAGATATATTTTCACCAAAGGTTCTGCTATTTGGCGATGACAGACCAGGAATGCAGGTGGATCACAATCATGATGAATGGATTAGCCTGCTGCTGTGTTTAAATGTAATTATCACTTAATTTTGTTTTTCCAATTTATGAGACAGGAACAGATTACATATGTCCTGCAAGGTGGTCCACACAGTGACGCGCATCGTGCCCTCCTATGTGCGGCCTGGTGGCCCCTGTGCTCTCCCAGTTGCTGACAGCGGCTCTGACCTTCTTCGCCATCGAGGTGAAATTGTCACTGCGCCTCGCCCGCGACGCATTTAAAGGCGAGGAGAGGCGTTCATTTGATTGGTGAAGATTACACTCGGCTGTGTTAAACCCACTCACGCCTCTTCTCCTCCCTCTCTGCTACTTGCACCGGTAGGAGGGATGAAGGGGTGGGTGCGCCTGCCTGCGCCAGACTGCGCTGTGCACGAAACTTGCAAAATGCCCTGGACACACCCTGTTGGCACGGCGCAGGCTCGGCGCAGGGCAGGTGCACCCCACCTGCGCCTGGTCTACGAAATTAGAGCCCGTGTGTTGTTCCCTCTGCAACATCAGTGACAGCTTGATGTCTTCTGTGGTCGTTGTGGATGAGAGACTGCAGACAAACTGGCAGCTGGTTTGTTCCAGCCTGTAGCCATCAACAGGTAACTGTGGAGGTGGGGGTGGGGCATTTAGATGGCAAAGTACGACACGGCTCACTGGTACTGGTTGCTGGTAGGAGATGGGACTGCCTGCCTGAACTTTTCCAAATGCTGAGTCAATCAGGGGGACGTCAGCACTTATTGCCATAGTGGTGATGAGTAGAGCAATGTCCCCTGGGAAGTCCTTGTACACCTCGTCCACTTTGAGCACATCTTTATCAGGCAGTTCCCCTATTACTGCTTTGTAACACTTACTCCTGTTAAGAAGTGAATTTCACAACCAGACCTTTGAAAATCATGTCATACTCAAACATCTCAGAGGTACATGATGGGGTATACAATTACATAGAAAAAGATTTAAGTGAGTGCACGTGGAGACTAAAATCTTTAGGTGCAGAATAAATAAAGAAATGTCACTGTAGGGAACCAAACAAGAAGGTTTTGCAAACTTTTTATTGAAAGGCTGCTAATTATCAGGTGACAGTGATGGGGCTGATTACTGCCTCTGTAAGAATTAAAAACTGTACCTATAATTCTCTAATAAAATCAACCTTTAACAAGGATGTCATTAAATATAATTAAAATGTTTATTTAGACTCTGTGCAGACTACTGTCCTTGATACAAATTCAAAAGGACAATAAATATTACCTTAAACCATCAGCAACTGTAAACTGCTTGGGCTTTGAAGATATGAAGACCATGTCGCTGACTCTGCCTGGTTTAACACCCTATTGATAACAAACAAAAAAAATTATACAGTTTTGTGAAATAATAGTTAATGCTTCACCATTCCCTTGTCACAAAGGAAATCCTCAGATTATGTTTTGGTTGTGAACACATACTCACCTTGGTTCTCAGCTTGTGCCAGCGCTGCTCAGCGTCAGTGCAGCTCAGGACAGGGGGCACAGCAGCCAGGTTCAGTGTAGAGAAGTCTGGAACAGCAGTGCAACATTGTGGTTGCAGAGTGTTGCTCCAGCCACACAGGAACAGTCAGCCACTGAAATTTGGACCGGTGAGCAGTCCTCAAAGACAATCTAAACATCAAAATATACATTTTTTAACATGTAGAGCACCTGTTCATGTTTCCTTAATCTTAAATTACATATCGTGGTGATGTTATAATTACTGGAGGAATGGAGAACTTGGAACATAGAAACTGAGAAAACTGAGAACAGGCAGCTCGTAAGTATAGGAATAAGCTACACAATGTCTGGTTATCAGTTGGCTCACAGACAAAATAAAAAATCTAGTCCTGTACTTCAGCAGATAAACCCCTGTAGTCTTCATTCTGTCTCAATTCACCCACTTTCTAACAATGTTAGGCAGCGAATATTGAACAATTGAACACTGAACATCATAACATTTGTGAAGGGTCCAAAATAAGCACTTACCTACCACTTGCTAATGAATTAAACATATAATTGGATCCTGCTTAGATTATATTAAACACGCAGGACAGCGTGCCATCGCAACCAGTTTCTTAGTGTCCATGAAAGCTAGGTTTAGGTCACTTATTTATCATGTTACAACACATCAGTGCAAAACGAAGAGAAAGATGTAAATTACCCATCCATGCACACAACTGTTAGCTTTCACTGAATATTAGGGGTTGTTAGCCATATTGCTGTTGGGCAAACTGTTGCACAACGTCTGCTAGCTGACCTTATAGATCTACAGCCTTAGTTAACTACCCTAGCCACATCAAATCTCCAAAATGTGAACCTGATCAAGGCTTAAAACCACTGAACATGTTCTTTTGAATATTTTTCTCCATACTCTGAGATTGTGAGGCTTCTCACTTTTTTTCATGGACCTGTAACAGGTAGCCCTAAAACCCACTCTCCCTGAAGGGCCTTTGTTTGAATCTGTGGAAAAGTGGACCTAATATATGTTATGCATAATGTCACACACAATCTTACATCCTTAAAATATGTCACACAGTATCAAATAACGTGTAAAAAGTCTGATGAAGTCTATCAAGTTGTCATAGTTGGCGTTAGCTGGAAACATTAAGGAGAGCTAGCCTGCTTGCTAGCTAATGTCAAATAACTTACCTTCATAGTTATCGATGTAGCTTGAAATATACATCTTAAATCCCTTCTCCCTCTTACTCCTCGGCGCTGAGCTCCCTGCCTGTACCAGCCTATGAACATCACTTACTGTGATTTTCGGCAAGTCGTGGAGACGACGGGTGTAAAACAAAGTCATTGTTAATAACGTCTCATGAACCAGAAATGTTCGCGCCCACAATCCGTAAACCGGAACTAGAAATATGTCATCCCCATCCCCAATTGACATATATACACATAGCTATGTATGTGTCTATGGTTAGTATAGACTGTCGTTAATAGCTAGTGTTCTTTGAGCTTCCTGAATTCTGATTGGATACAATACAGCCAATCAGAGTTGGCCGTTTCTGACTCCTGATTGGTTGACTTTGTGGCACATTGTAACGCTGTCATGTTGAGCGAGCATACAGGTAGAGTTGAGTGCACAGGGAGTGCAGGCTGAACAGGCGAGAGAGTGTACGAGTAGAGGAGCGGTGAATTATGAGCAAGCACGTGGAAAACTGAGGAAAACAGGTTGTTAATGCACTCATATGTGAATTCTTCAAGCATGAAAATATTTCCTTGAGCACATTATTGACTATTTTTCACTCAAAGTGCTTTGTTTTTCACTTGATTTTATATTTTCACAAAACATATTTTGAGTTCTTGTAAAAAAACTTTTTTTTGCGGTCAGAAATGAGGCACAATAATAACGCCATAGTCCACAGCAGCAGGTCATCCATGATTGTTTGCCAAGGTCATAGTAATATATGTGTGTCGTTAGCAGGAACTACCATGTATTTATTTCTGTGGATCTCTCTAAAGTTAATAACGGGAACCGTAATGATAATGGAATGGGGCTAAAGGACAGGCCAAATAACCGTAATTGCTGGCATTGAAGCTTCATGAGCCCACAGCAGCAGGCCGTCTACACCAAGGATCCCAGGCAGCCTGTAAGACAAGAACCAGAGACGAGTTCAGGAGCAAACAAAAGGTCCAGTAAATTCTTGGGCTTTCTTACACGAACTGCAGGTTTGAGATCTCCCAGAGTGTTGCAGTGACACTGAGGTCAGGAGACAGAGATGGCCGCTCCAGAACCTTCTCTTTATTCTGCTGTAGCCAATGACAGGTCCACTTGGCCTTGTGTTTTGGATCGTTGTCATGTTGGAACCTCAAGGTACATCCAGTGTGCAGCTTTGGGGCTGAAGAGTGCAAATGTTCCTCCAGTATGTTCTTATAACATGCTGCATTCATCTTTCCATCAGTGTTGGTCAAGTTTCCTGCCTCTGTAGCTCCCACATCCTCAAACATCAGTGATCCACAGAGGCCTTGGTGACTCCTCTCCAAATCTAACATTTATGATTTTGGCCAAAAATTTCAGTTTTGGTCTCATCACTCCGAACGACTTTGTTCAGTAGTTTTGAGGCTTGTCTCTGTGCTGTTTGGCATACTGTAAGCGAGATGCTTTGTGGTATTGGTGTAGGCTTTCTTCTGGCAACTCGACCATGCAGCCCATTTTTCTTCAAGTGTATCTTTATTGTGCATCTTGAAACAGCCCCACCACTTTTTTTCAGAGATTCTGTCATGACATGTTGCTCATGACAGATTCCTGTATTTCAGCTGAAGTTATTTATGGGCTTTTTCTTTGCATCCCAAACAATTTTCCCGTTGTGGCTAAATTAGTTGTTGGTCTTCCTGTCCGTGGTTTAGTTTCATTGGCTTTCTCAATAGGATATCTTGTTATTTCCCTTTCCTGTTTTGTACAGTTCAGTCACCTTTTCCCACAGATCCTTTGACAATTCTTTTGCTTTCCCCGTGACTCAGAATCCAGAAACATCAGTGCAGCTTCATGAAAGATGAAGGGTCTGTCAGGAGAAACTCACTGACCTTTATTCACACTGATTACAAGCAGACAGGTCACAGGTGAGGAGGGTTACCTTTGGGAGCCATATATATATATTGGCGACCTAGCCTAGAGGTCAGCAGCACACATCATAAAAAATACAATTTCAAGAAAAAGTTTACAGCAATAAATAACAAACAATAAATATGGCAAAGAATTAAACAAATTCACAGTAAAAGTATGACGGTTTTAGGGGCAGTAACGATTTAAAAACACAGGCATTGCTCATAGGATTCCATTGCTTGAATTGCAGGGTTCCTCCATGAGATTACACAGCCTCTCAGCCATTAATGTGGTAATTAGAAAAGCTGCCAAATCAACAGAGAGTAAACGAAACACCACAAATTAACACAAACACAGGCTAAACTTATAATTTATAACTGTTTGGGAGGGCCGGTCCCATGACGGACCTGCCAAGGACCTGTCAGGGAGAGTGGGGGAGTTTGGAGTGGCTGCATCTGTCTGTGATATCTTTCTTGTCCCTGTGAAGTAGTTTTTGTTTTATTGAATGTTGAGTGCTCCTCCCAAACGGGGCACTCTACAGCTCTCTTCTCCTGTCTGTGGAGTTATGGCAAACCCTGAAGGGCCATCGTTCATGAACACAGTCAGGCACAGAAGCAGGTGATGAGGCATCATACATGTTCATATTAGCTGTCAGAACCAAACTGCTGCCTCAGCTGTAGCCAGCATGGAGGCAGAATAAAAGCTTCAGTACACAGAGTTGGTGGGACACATCAACGGGACATCCTGTAGGTAATGAGATCAAATAAACAACACGCACATGGAAACACCAGAACTGCATTACATTTGTACTGCAGGATAAATTCATATGTGGCCATCGTCAAAACAGCTGCTTGATTTTCTTTCAGCATGAATTTGACCATGAAAAGACAGATATCCATCACAGAGACGGAGAACTTTAATCCCTGTTCTCTTCCACAGGACAAATAATAAACAACGAGGAGCTGAGGATCGTGATGGTGGGGAAGACTGGAATTGGAAAGAGCGCCACCGGGAACACCATCCTGGGACGGGAGTGTTTTGAGTCAAAGTTCAGTCCAAAGTCAATGACCGTGGACTGCTCAAAGGGCAAAGGAACAGTGGATGGGCAGAGGGTTGCTGTCATCGACACCCCAGGTCTGTTTGACACCAGGTATAAGGAGGACAAGACGACCAAAGATCTCTCCCAGTGCATCTCGCAAGCTTCTCCTGGACCCCACGTGTTCCTGGTGATCATCATGCTGGGCAGGTTCACCCAAGAGGAGATGATGACAGTGCAACGGATCCAAGAAATCTTTGGAGAGGCAGCAGACCAATACAGCATGGTCCTCTTCACTCATGGTGATCTTCTTGAAGACACAACCATCGAGGACTTCCTGGTTGAAAGCCCTGACCTGAAGGAGCTCGTGGCCCGATGTAACGACCAGTACCACGTCTTCAACAACAAGAGAAAAGATCACTCTCAAGTCACCGCGCTGCTCCAGAAGATCAAAGATATAGCCAAGAAGAACGGAGGAAGCCACTACACCAACGAGATGTTCCAGGAGGCTGAGAGGCTCATCGAAGAGAAGAAACAACGCATCCTGAAGGAGAAACAAGAACAAATGCTCAAAGAAAGAGAAGAACTGGAGAAGAAAGTGACAGAGGAGTACGAGATGAAGATAAGTAAGATAAAAGAGCAGTTTGAGGACGAGGGAGAGAGGGAGAGGGAGAGGAGACGAATGGAGCAAATGTTTGAGAGTAACTTGAAAATGCAGATGGAGTTTCTGAAGTTTCAGCAGGAAGCCTTGGCCAGGCAGGAAGCTGAGCGTGCAGCTGCTGCTGAGAGACGTCCTGACCCCTGCCGTATTTTATAAAAAACAACACAGACAAGGTCCCAAAAGTGGACACACCACTGAGTGAGTTAAAAATAATATCTATTATCTTCTTTCACTGAATCAAATACTCTCCAAATGTGGAACTTAGTGAAAAAATATTAGTTTTAGAAGCCAAATGTTTTATTTGATGTATGAATACAAGGTAATTTGACAATTTCACTAAAAACACATAAGAGAAACACAATGTTGAATTTTCCCTGGTATCCAATATGCAGGCATTTCCAAACTCATTCTCTGTGATATTAATGCCAATATTTCTTATCCAGAGCACAACACCTAAACTAAAATGAACCTCTTTCTTTCATAGCTACAGCCTATTTGTTTAAGAAACAGGTGTAAGACAAGAAAAACATCATTTAATTCTTTGTTAATTATAATTTTATTGAATAAAAGTGGACATTCAGTGATGAGGTGAACCATTACGGTGCATTTGTAAACTCTGCCAATACTACAACTGACATACGGGAAATATATATATGCCAATCTACTGATATCGATAATTAAACTTTTAGTCAAATATCTGCAGAAACTGATTTTAGAATATGCATCCATGGCTAAGTGGCTGATAATAACTTAAAAAGGTGATCATTGGTGTTCAACTTTGACAGTCAACATATCTGCTGTACATATCACCATATAAATCAGCCAGTGTGTGAATGTACCATAATGTTCCTCTTTATCATTGAATTAATGCATTTAAAAATCAGAGCGTATAATTATCAGCATATGGAATATCAGCAGAAATCCAATAACTGAATCCCTCATTTCAAACCATGTTATTGTCTGTACAGGCTATTTAAAGGCTTTCAAAATAAATAATGGCCCATTATTTCTGAGTCAGAGCTCTTTATCTCTGCAAAACAAATGTCCTGAACTGCTATTAATTCTGAGAAAATATCTGTTTGTCTCAATAAACACCAACACAGTACCACGACAAACTGTGTGGCAGCATATTGATGTAGCCATATTTTTGCACAACACTTTTCTGTTATATTATTTTGTACTTTCACTTCTTTGATGAAACATTTTCAGTGAATTTAGTCCTGTTATAAAATAAAGATGTATGTTTTCTGAACTTTGGTAAAATTCCTGTTTGTGTTCTTTATATCAATTGATTCTTATGGACAATCACAAAAAAAAAAAAATTATCATGTATAAGTTGGTGAACAGAACATTTTTCTCTTTTTTCAATAACAGTCTGGGACATGGTGACGATTAAGAAAAGTTAATCTAATGCTCTCTGCTGTCTGATGGCTTTAAGGCTTTTGTGTGAACTTCATCAGATGTTTTCTAACAATTGTGATTGGTCAGAGCTTTTATTTCTAATTACAGCATTCATTTTGTTCTCTCTGTTGTTGATTCAACAATATAAAGGAAAAATGTCTGTATGTGACTCACAAAAATAAATAAATGTGTGTTTCTGAGACTAAATCTCTGTCAGAGTTATGATTTCCTGATGCTGGAGTTAAAGGTGGCAGGTGAATCCTGTCTCAGGACTGAAATTCAGAAGGACATGGTCACGAGGGAAACTCAGACTTATTGGTTCAATGACAATATCAGCAGAGATGAGTCTGTACAGTTTATCATCATGTCAACCTTTTAGGAGTGGGAAATATGGATAATAATAGTTTTGTTTGCTTTTATGTGTTTTTAAGATTCTTTTCAGTGACTATCAAACAGTTTTACTCTCAGTGGTGTTTGGACTGCATTAATTTAGTCCTGCAGAATTTCTACATCTGTAATTTTGTCCATATATCAGGGAGCTCCCCTCGTCTCCCTCACAGTGTGCTCTCACCTCCTCAGTGTTTACAGAAAAAGGCAGCAGTTCTCTTCGGGGCCATTTTATAATACTGGTCACAGCGCCCCCTGCTGATGGCAAAGAGAAGAGCATCTTTAAAAATGTCTTTACAAACAGCCTTTCCTGTAATCATCGTTTATGCAGTAAGTAAAAGGAATTCAGTGTTTTATTGATTCCTCACAAGAGACATGAGTCATTTCTAACATATCCATTACCCAAAAAATCCAAGATATAAGGCAACAGATAACCACCTCCGACTGTGTTTTAAACTCTCAAGACAAATTGACTTTAATTTAAGCAGTTTTTATCCAGTCTCACTGCAAGTTTTATCAGATATTTTATCACATATGAACCCAACTATGTGCGTCATTGACACCATCCCCACTTAGTTTCTCAAAGAAGTTTTAGATACAGTTGGACCTAGTTTTTTATCAATAGTAAATAGCTCACTTTTAGCTGGTCATCTGCTGTTGAACATGCTGTGGTCCAACCTCTTTTAAAGAATCCTAACCTTAACCCCTTTGTTCTTAGTAATTTTAGGCCAATTTCTAAACTACCATTTTAATCCAAAATTTTAGAGAAAGTAGTTTTAACACAGATCTTAGATTTTATGAATCAAAACGACATCTTTGAGAAATTTCTGTCAGGTTTTAGAGCTTTGCACAGTACAGAAAAGGCCCTCCTCAAGGTAACAAATGACCTTCTTTTAGCTGCTGACAGAGGAGGGAGCGCTATTTTAATCCTTTTAATTTAAGTGTCGCATTTGTCACTGTAGATCATGCCATTTTAAAGCATCGCCTTGAGACCTGGGTCAGTGTCAGGGGTACTGCACTTAGTTGATTTTATTCTTATCTTTTAGACAGAACCTTTGCGGTCACCATAGGTAACCACTCCTCCTCCACCCATTGTATTGCTGTGGTGTACCGCAGGGTTCTAGTTTAGGTCCGCTTTTATTCTCTATTTATATGTTTCCACTTGGTGAAGTCATTCATAGCCATAATCTGTCTTTCCACTGCAATGCGGATGACACACAGATATACCTCCCGCTGAGACCTGGTGACCCAAAATGCCTAGCTGCTGTTTTTAACTGTCTCAAGGACAGCAAAAATTGGATGGCCCAAAGTTCCCTGCAGTTAAACAAATGGAAATCAGAAATTACACTCTTCAATTACCCAAACCCAAATATCACCCAGATCACCAGCACCCTCGGCCCACACTCTGTCAAAATATCACACCATCTGCCAGAAATCTAGGTGTAAGTTTTGACTCCAACTTCACATTCGAACATCACATCAAGAAAACAGTCCAGACTTGTTTCATTCAGATCCAGTCCATCTCCAAAATCAAATCCATACTTCCCCCTGCTGATTTAGAAAAGGTCATTCATGCATTCATCTTCTCCAGGTTAGATTATTGTAACACTCTCCTCTCCAGTATCTCACACAAATCAGTCTCCCGCCTCCAACTGGTCCAGAACGCAGCAGCTCGACTTTTAACTGGTTTTAACAGACGGCATCACATCACCCCTGTCCTTGCTTCTCTCCACTGACTTCCTGTCCATCTTCAAATTGATTTTAAGATTTTGCTGATCACTTTTAAAGCCCTGACAGGCCTAGCCCCAACCTTCATATCTGAACTATTGACTCCTTTTGAGCCAGCCTGCATCCTCAGATCCTTACGTGGGGGCCACCTGGCTGTTCCAGAGTCGAGGCTGAAGATTGAAGGTGATCGAGTCTTTTCTGTCAGAGCTCCTCGACTTTGGAAAGACCTGCCCGAGGACATAAGGCGAGCTGAATCAGTGACATCTTTCAAATCACATCTTAAAACTCCCTTTTTTAGACTTCCTTCTATTATTTTTTAAAATTATTTATTGCATATTTTTTTTATCATCCATGTTAGCTATGTAAATTATCTACGTACTTATTTTGCGATTACTTATTAAACTGTTTTAAAAAATCTTCTGTTCTTACTCTCCTCACTAGTTTCTCACCATTTTAGTCCTGTTTCTACCATCTTTTCTTTTTTTAATATACTACCTTTTTATTATTATTATTCCATTTTATTTTATGTATTTAATTATTTTTTCTCTTTTATGTCTTTTATTTATCCTCTTCTTTTATCCTCTTCCTCCACCTCCCTGATGTGATGTCTGTAACTTTTAACTGTGGTCAATGTATCTACGTATCCATAAATCTATTATCTATTTATTGTCTTATTTTCTCCTTATCATTATATATAAAACAAAATACCTTCTTCACTTATGTTCTTCAAATATACTAACTTAGTATATTCCTACAATACTTCAGCTGTGTCCAGCTCACCATTTTCTTTGCTTTTGTTGCCTTAATTAACATGACCCTGTGTGCCTTTTCCTTTGACTCTTTTGGTCTGTTTGACCTGATTGGTACTTTTTTGTAGCCAGAGTTCTGCCTTTTTCTGCCGTTGCTTTGTCTGTGTTGAGTTTTTAAATTGTCGTGAATAATTAAGAATTTTTTTGATATTAATGGACATTAATTTAAGGAATTCATATTCATTTAGTAACTACCCAGTGGGCACCTAATGTCAGTTCAACATCAATATGACATCAAACACTGACATCCAATTGTCATCATAATTTGGTCAAAAACGTAAATCAACATGACATCAATCCTTTGACATCAATTTGATATATGTCAAATAATGATTTAATTGATGTTATTTTCACATTATTTCTATGTCACACTTTTGTAAAAAAAATAAAATAAAATTGCACAGATGGAAAGATTCTGCACTGTGACGCTGAACTTGTTAACCCGGGTGACGCAATAGCGCTTAAAGACTTAACAGGGACCCACACAACGTCAGCTCAGAGTGTTACATGTCAAAGAACTGAGTGTGCAGGTTTAACAGTAATCATGTGTAATGATGATGATCAGGGGCGTTACCAGAAGGGGGCAGGGGTGGGCAGTGCCCACCCAGGGACACGTTCTGCCCACCCCTGGAAAACCGGATGTAGTGTTGACGGCAGTCTGGACATCGCATGTGATATCCCATTCCCAGCAGTGTCTGCTCAGTCCCCACGCAGCATGAAGCCAGATGACCTCTGACCTCTGAAATCTGACCAGTTTATCATGGAGTCTGAGAGGACGTTTGTGCAAAGTTGGAAAAAATATCTCATTTAAAGGCAAACACATGACAGAGTGCAGCACGGACACAAACCAGAAAACAGGAAATGATGTTTTGACGCTTCTGACATAGACCCCCCGCTCACCACACGCCCACACACACAGCCACACACACACACACACACACATCCCGTCCAACACTGAAGTGAAACTTTAACCTTTAAGAGAAACTCACTGATCAACTCAAACACATCATGGCACAGTACAGAAAACATCTGACCATCTGCATCGCTGTAGGTAAAATAACTTCATTTTCATTGTTCTTTAAAATATTTAAAATAATCTTTAGAGCTCTCAAAGTAAAAATGTGAGACTTTTCCATCTTTGAACAGACTGTGGATGTCACACTGAGGTCAGCGACTGCATTTGTCAACATTCGTTAGGAAGAATTAAAAACTTTACTGATAATTTGTGAAGAATTTCTTACTTTTCCAAAATGGCATTCCTATGATTCACAGCCTTTGGCAGCTTTGCACTTTTTAAGGGTCATCTGAAGGTGCAGGTCAGGACAAATCTGATCTGTTAGCATTTTAAACATCTGTCTTTAATGTGTGTAGATAAAAACATCTCTATATGTGACCTAATACATAATTACATCTATATATGCTCACTGTGTGTGCAATACTGTACCTGTGTGGTATAACTGGTGCAGGAAGGTGTGCAGTTATAAATTAGCACTTTTACTATGATGTGCAATTTATCAGCACTTTAGCACTTTGTATTTAGCACAATAAACCGCTCACACACTTCAGCTCTGAGGGTCTTATTGTTCTGGTTTGTCTTTTGGTGGTCCATTATTATTTTGTTTATCCATCATCTTGGTGCTGTCCTACTGATGTTTAATGTAATATGTTTATTTCAAGATTGTACACATGCATCAACCTGCTGGGGACTGCAGATGGAAATAAGCCTGTGGCTAAACTCAGGCACACTTACATGTCAAAGTTCATTAATGTGCACTGTCCTCTATTTAAATAAATACATAAGAATACATTATTGGGTGGGAAGGTGTAAAAACATCCATTCTGTCATTATGCCATCTGAAGGAAGGTTTGGTGTAGCTGTAAATCTATTTGTTAAGATCAGGATGTTATGATTTCTGTTCTCACTTTATTTTCATGTGACAAAAGCCAAACATCCACTCTGTTACAGGACATTCACGTCTCTGTCCCATCCTGTTTTAAATGTGCAGATATCTTAATAATTACATTTTCTAAGAGCTTTAAATTTGCCTTATTTACCCCAAAATTTACTTGAACAAGACTTTCTTAATGAAGCTTTGTTTAATATTTAAATACAAGGCGAATTTATTAAACATGTTTTTGAATAAATGACTCACTGATAACATCCACTTATGTGATATCTAATGACTGCTATGTAAAAAAAAAAATGAATTTTTGACTCTTACCCAGCCTTATCCACCAACACTACCACCCCAAACAACAGTCCATCTCACAAATACCTAAACCCTCAAATTTATCTCATCGTGGAAGGAAATCTTCAAACCAACCCTGAAGAAGCTCCATGTAACAGAGAATAGAAACTGTGATCACACTGCAACAACTCAGATCTAGGCAAATATGTTTGTCTGTTTTCATATCAAAAAAATCTTAAACATGAATTCTAATCGACATTCATTTAACAAGTCCAGATAAATATCTCATTACAAGGAATAAAAGACATAAACAAGGCGCTGAAATGTTTGTAATGATAAGAAAATATCTGCCAACTAGAAAAATTGCATTTCCTTGCAGCAAATGCGTTGAAATGCTGAGTGTGAATGCTGGAACTGTGAAATGAAATGGCTAAAAGCAATGCAAACAAAGCTGAAAATGGGACATAAAATAGTTGGAAGCAGTAAAGCACAGCTGCAAATGTGGAAAATGTGTAAAAAAATGGTTACAGTTGTGAAAGAAAGCTGAAAATGAATAAATGTGAAAGGAAATTGCAGAAAGCTGTAGAAATGTTTGGCCACCATGAAGAAGTTGTAATCTATGATTAAAAGAGTAAAATTTGTTAGTGCTAAAATGATAAAGATTGTAATCAGTAGCAGAAGTGTGAAATATGTTGACAAATTTGCATTGTAAAGACAGGAAAAGAATAAAGTAGTATGGAAGTGAAAGGTTGAATGACTGACAACCTGTGACATCCAGACTGAGAGGACAGCAGCCACATGCATACAGCAAGGAGCTGTAGTAATCAGCAGTCTGTGTTGGACACACAGTTGAAAAGTACAACTGCCTTCACCAGAATTTGAACCCGGGTACCCGGAGGGAGAGTCAGCAACTTTGCAGCTAAAAATATATATATGATAAATGTTAAGGAAATTGTGGCTTTGTTGGATTTCCGTAGGAAGTGAAATAAACATTTCAGCTCCTAAAAAAATGAATGTTCTTCGTGCATTCAGGCTTTAAAGGGTTAAATTATGAAGTGCAATTGAATATGCATAATTAGCCTAGATTAAATTTTCCTTAAGTAACTGAAACCGTGATAGCTATCAAAAAAAGGACTGCACCGTGAGCATCACAAGAATCTCCTGAAAAGATTGATGTAAGTTTCATGTCTGTACTGTAGAAAATGTTGACACGAGAGCAGTTTAAAAACGGGCTTCAAAGTGAAGCGATCAGCTCTCTGGGGAAGAGAATTTCAATGGGAGCTAATGGGGGACTTTGCGGGATACCCGTGGCTCTGAGGCTCACTGAGACAAAACGATGTCAATGTCGAGGTTGAAACGAATTTCAGCTGAAAGAGGAGAAGTGTAGCTTCATTTTGATGTATAAATCATATCTGTGGAACAAAGTTTGAATCTTGTATTGCAGTTTATCCGCTAGAAATTTTGGAATTTTTAGGCGAAGCTCACGCTCTAACAGGTCACGTGACACGCTCTAAGAACAGAGAAATCCTCAAAACTTAGTGTTGCTTAAACAGTGATATCTCAAAAACTGTACAAGACAGCAAAAAGCTGAACACATGTAAAAATAGTTGAGAGATCAGTGAATCTGTCAAAGCAAGAATGAAGTCTGTAGGTGGAAGTATGCCGAAGCTGTACAGCCTGAAAGTTCAAGCACTTTTCAGCAGACCTGCAAAAATCTCCCATTGACTTCAATGCAAAAAATCTGCAGAAAATCATTTTTACTGTAAAAACTGTAACAGTTACACATGTGAAAAATACAAGCGCAAATCTCCTGAACATGCTGCACTGCTCAATTTTTTTATGTGAAAATCTGTGCAAATTTGAAAGCTGTGAAAAGGGCCAAATAGTTGAGGGAAGAATAAGAAGAAGAAGAAGAAGAAGAAGAAAGTCGGATAACAATATGTTGAAATGCTGACTCAGCATTTCAACATAATGAGAAAGCAGAGTTTGACTCAGTGATGGTCTTAAATTAAGATTTTTAAATCTGCTCTGGATTAATAATTTCATTTTAAGACACCCTCAAAGTTAAATTATCTCATTGGAGGATTATTTTACTTATTACAAGCAGCTCAAACCTCATTTTTAGTTTTTGTATCTGAAAATAGGATATTGTAATCCAGACTGAGATTTTTTTTTACTTGACATTGGATGGATACTTTGGCCTGGATCTGTTTTTTTTCACTGCACCAACAATCTTTTGATATATTTGTTAGGCCACAGAGAGTTATTGTCTAATATTCCAGGTGTGGCTGTTAAAAATGAGGATCCTGCTCCTCTGAGGATAAACCACGTGGTTCACTGTCTGAGTGTTATGGGTTAAAGGCTGGGTTTTTAACTGCTGTTAGCTTCCAATAAGTGATGTCTCCACTTAAATGCTGATTGAAGTGCACATGTTGTGCCAAGGTTGTCCTAAAACATGTCGTAATCACTGCTAAAAAAAAAAAAAAAAAAAAAAAGGGCTTCCGAAGTGTCTGCACAGATTTCTAGTTTCCCCTTTTTGATCAGGATCATAAGTTTTGGGATGACCTTTCATGCTCAAATTTGACCCAATGCATTGAGTTGCTGCCATGTGAACAGCTGATTATATTTTTGCATCTCCAAGCTGAGTAGGTGTATCTAATGAAGTGGCCATTTTGAAAAGGATAAAGTAGCAAATGGCTCAACAGATCAAGATGTCCCCCACATGGAACAAAAGGTGTTAGTCTGAAAACTATGAGGTTTTAGAAGCAAATGTTGAAGATTCACGTCCACCGAAGAAACAAAAATAAACTGCTGGTTCTCAAAAGATGTCTCAGGTGTAAAAAAACAATTTCTTTAAGGACTAAAATGTCAAAGCTTAAAATAAAGCATGTTAGTGACCTAATCTACTTCAGGTCATCAAACTCTCTCTCAGCTTTGATTAAAGTGCAGAGGACGGAAAACATTGAACCACAGTGTCTGTGGTTTCATCGGTGATTTCTGAACAGGAAGTCAGAGGGCACGCTGAAACCGTCCTACATGTAATGAACCATTTTTCATTTTTTTATCAGTGAAGATCAGTCTGCAGACTTTTACCACGACATAAAGACAACCCACACACACATCCAGTGAGTCAAAATGATCATGAACAGCTAAAAAACAAAAAAACAGAAGTAAAAATTAGTTTATTCAAGTGTACTACAAGTATACTTATTTTACACTAAAACTGAGACAGTATACTTGAAGTTTACTTTTTATATACTATATTTTATGTACTTAATAATAATAGTGTGGTGAAGTATACTTGCTTATACTGAAAAGTAAAAAGAAAAGTCTAAGACTAAGTACATTAATAATAAGACTTTTACATTAATACTTAAACTTATACTTGTACTTCAACATACTTTTTACTTCTTCCTGCCACAAAGTACTTATACTTCGTATATCTTGATGCAGGTGCAGAATAAGGTCAAGTCATGGTGCTTACATTTAATTTAGCAGAATAAAATGTTTTTCTCTACACACATTTGCTTTGAGGCATTACCCTGTTATAAACTTACATGTTCAAGATCATATAGTGCTGGAGTTTAAAAGTTTACTGTTAACAGTTTGTGTGCTCAATTGCATTATCTTTGTGTACCTTAAAACATAGTCAAAAACAGAGAAACATCTTGAACTTGGTCGATAAACATTTTATTTTATTGATCAAGTTCTGGTCCCTTTCATAAGTGTGTGGCAATGGTGTTATATACACAGCACCATCTATTTCACCAAGAACACGTTTGTTTTAATCATATCAGACAGACTGCATTAACAGTTTGATTTTTAAACCTCATATATGAAAGTACTTCATCCATTGATTTTTACATACAGACCTGTCTGATTTATTAGGTACCTCAACTAAAACACAACAGAGTTTTGCACATGGACAAAAAGCAGAAGTTTGATAAGAACACGGTTGTTTAAAAATAACCAAGTCATTCATTAAACAAAATGTACAATCTTTCATGCATACACCACTGTTGTATCTCTTCTTCAGTCTGTCATAGTTTTGATTGTAATACAGAACTTTTTTGTTTAGTCTGTGCAAGAAAGTAGAACTTACAAGTATACTTGAAGTATAACAAGTAAACTAGTAACATAGCAAAAACAGTATTTTTTAGTTCATGAAGGTATACCCTGGGCTGCACAGCAGGTAGTGCACGTGCCTCACAGCAAGAAGGTCGGTGGTTCGATAGGATGATAGGACAGGGCCTTTCTGTGTGAAGTTTGCATGTTCTTCCCGTTCATACGTGGGTTCTCTCCATGCACTCCAGCTTCCTCCCACAGACCAAAAACATGCTCATTAGGTTGATGGCTGACTCACTTCAGGTATGAGTGTGAGCGTGAATGGTTGTCTGTCTCTCTATGTGGCCCTGTGATTGACTGGGGACTGGTTCAGGGTGTACCCTACCTCTCACCAAATGACATCTGGGATAGGCCCCAGCCCCCCACAACCCTGAAAGGGATAAGTGGTATAGAAAATGATTGAAAGTAGCTACACCAGTACAATGGAGGAAAAAGGAACCAAAAAAAGGCTTTGGACAAAAAGGAGTTAGAAGGAAAGGCAACAAACAAAAAGGGAAAAGAACCACACAAATAAAGGTAGAAGTAAAGTTACAGACAAATAAAGTCCCAAGAAGAAAAGTCTCAAAGGAACAAGGAGCCAGACAAATAGGAGTCAATAGGAAAGGCACCAGCTGGAAAGGATTTAAAAAATACATATTAGAGTATATATCAGACAAAAACTCCTGGCAGTCAGAAACATAGAAACCAGCCAAAAAGGAATAAGAAATGGGGTAGGATAGAAGGAAGCCAGAAAAATTCTGTTGGAAAAAGAGGCATCAGACAAAAAGGAGTCAGTAAGAAAATAAGTTAAAAAAAAAAAAAACTAAAAAAAAGGGAAGAAGGAAAGGAACTGAACAAACAGAAATTAGAAAGAAAGGCACCAGACAAAAGAATCAGATAGGCCTCAGTGAGAGAAAGAGTGAGAAAATTTCAGAGAGGTTTCAAAGACAGAAGAGTCAGAAAAACAGGTCACAAGGGCTTCAGAGAGAAAAGAGTCTGAAAAATGAGTCAGAATAGCTTCAGAAAAGGGTCAGAAAAAAGAGCTAGAGAGGCAAGTTTAAAAAAGAGTTGAATAATCATGTTAACTTTAAGCATGTTTTCTTTAATCATAAAGCTTAATTTCAATCACAGATGTTAAGGGAGTTTATTATGGATGACGTCTCACAGCCTCTTCCTCTCCGTTAGCGCTCCTCTGCTGCATGAGCTCAAATGAAGACCCAGAGTCAGTGAAGGTCAAAGAGGGCACGACGGCCACCCTGAACACCAGAAAGGACGGCTGTGACAGCAGCCAGCAGGTGGTCTGGATGTTTGGTCCAAATGGGGCTTTCAAGAGGATCGCTCGAGTCAGAGACGGAGAGGCAAAGACGGACTTCAGCAAGCATTTTGGAGGCCGGCTGCAGCTGGACCGTCAGTCTGGAGCTCTGAACATCAGCCAGGTGGGACTCAACGATTCAGGGGTCTACAGGTGCCAGTCCATCGGCTCCAGCGTCTTCACCCAGCAGTTCAACCTGACCGTGTACGGTGAGTCCACCTGACGCCTCAGGTCAGCAGGAAGTGCATTCATGTTAGATGGAGCGCCACCTGCTGCACCATTCACACCACTGCATCCCTGTCTCTTTATCTCTCTGTGCTCCTGTAAAATGACTCCATGGCTTTATTCATCTCGGCTGCTCTTGTCTTCATGTCCTCCTCCAGCGTCCATCTACGCTCCGTCCATCAGGATGAACTCGTCTGGGGCGGACGGCAGCTGCAGCTCGCTCACGGTGGAGTGCAGCGTGCAGGGCGGCCAGGAGCTCAGGCTGTCGTGGTTCAGAGGCGAGGACAAAGTGAAGGAGACCAGCCATCCTGATGTGTCCCCCATGCTGCGTCTGTCTCTGCTCATACGGCAAGGCGAGGAGGACAAGTACACGTGTGTGGCTGAAAACCCTGTGGACAGGAAGAGCAGCAGCGTGCACACAAAGGACACGTGTCTCAGTGACGGAGGTATGATGATGATGAAGGTGAAGCACGGGGACATGATCCTCCTCGTCTCTGTCCTCTGTCTGCACACGCTGTCTATGAGCTAAGCGATAAGTCCAAGCCTGTCTCTGCTGCTGAGGAACGTTACAGAGTCTTAACTGGTTATTAAATATATTTCATGATAATCTTAGTCCCATAAAGAGGGTTTGCACTGAGGTCAATCTGTGAGACTGACCTGCAGTTCCTCTTCTGAGCAGCAGAGGGCGATGTTAGGTTATTGATAGCGGCGGTAAGAACCAGTGAAACACTGTAATTCAGCTGAAAAATGACTTATTCTTAATATTTTTATGAAGCCCTATTAGTTTTACAGATGCCCATCATGTTAAATCTCAGCAGATATTTAATAAAAAAAAAGATAAAATAAAACTTTTGGAGCTTTCAGGCCCTCTTTTATGATCAAACCTTATAATCCTTAACTTTGGTTTGGGGATTTTTTTGTGCCTTGTTTGTTACAACAAGTGGCAAGTTTGTTTTTATAACCATCAGTGGACGCAAACGCCGCCATTACATTTGTTCGTTAGAGCAGTGGTTCTCAACTGATCTGGCATCTGGCTTCACCATCACGCCGTATTGAAAAACTGCAGCCAAAATTGAAGAACATTTTTTCACATTTTCCAACTGATTTGATGAAAATATGCAATTTGGACCTGTGATAGTCCAGGATATCACAGTTTGCCAACACAAAAGAATATGTTTAATGATAAACCAAAGTGATCAGCAGGTGTTGATGCTACAGAGAGAAATATTCCCTTTTACACTCAATTTTAATGATAACTTCGGATGTATCTTGGGGATACAAGGTTTAAAGAATAAAAATGTAACTTCAGCAGTGATAACGCTACAACATTAATGATATCTAATCATTAAATCACTAAATAAGCTGTTGATCCTGAGGGTGCTACACAAAACACTTCAGTAACTTCAGCCTTTTTTAACAGACTTCAACAACATGAAAAAAAGTCAAGCAACTTAGAAGTTGTTTCAAAAAGACTTAAAAACATGCAGCTTTGGCTGAGTACCCCCTCACTGAAAATATAACAAACACTTACTATGAAAATGTGTCAGTTAGCCTTGCAGAGTGTTATCGCCACCTGTTGTTCAGGAGTGTGAGTAGACGGCACTCCACTGCATAAAAAAATCCCCTTCAAAATAAAAGCACAGGATTTTACAAAATCAACTGCCTCATTAATACCCATTTTTAATAAATTCTTAAATTGATAAATTAACCAATCAAATGTATTAATAAGCTTTTTCAATTGCTAAAAACCACTTCAATTTCATTGTGCAAAATCAATAGGTTTTAAACAGTTTTGAACCATTACACCCACTGGTTTAAAATAATACTATATGCTTGAATGTTTGATCTAATTCATAATTTTAACTTGAAATAATGCCTTTAAACTAATTTTAACTACTTTAAAATATATCCCAAACTTGATTTGTTCAAATCAAATCATCTTAATTTAGCTCAGATGGTCTTAATGAGTTTAAACAATGAAAGGGAATTAAAGATAAGTCTAAAAATGTGTCAGTCCTCACCAGTCCACTGTGTTAATCTTAAAATGCACAGGGCTTAAATGGTCAGTAAACACAAACATTTTAATCTCTTAGTGACCAAATTAAAGTTATATTATTCTTGCCAAAGTGATTAAATCAAACCTCACCACCAGCGTCTCTGAGGTCTCCATGCCCACCCACCCCCCTCTCTGAGAAGGGTCCTGCTGGAGCCTTGCAGGCAGCACTCTCAGGACCGCACTCTCACACCCCTCAGTCGCACATGCTCATAACGATGGTTAACCCTAACCCATACCCCCGGGATTCATCATCTGATGGGATAGTGGGTCCCTACCCCTGCCCCATCCCTTACCCTAAACCTAACCTTAGTTTTAAGCCTAAGCCTAACCCTATTTCTGCGATCCTGCAAAGGCAACTCCAATTCACTGAGTGGCGCTGTTGCGAAAAACTGAAGGTCCTGAGAGTGCGGGCGGTCTTGAGAGTGCTGGCTGCCAGGCTGCAGCAGGATACTATTGCCCTCTCCACCTGCATTTGGGAGTCTGACCCGATACTGATGCCACCATCTAGTGGGAAAGACTTAAATTACTGCCAAATAAATTGAAACCATTGCATGAACACAAATGCTGAATTTCTTTAAAACAACAGCAGCAACAACAACTCCCTAAAAGCTTGAACTTCTTAACAAGAAGAACCTTGAAAGACAGCGAATCATTCATCACAAACCTGAGGTGTTTATCAGAGGAAACAGATTCAACCAACTGACCTTGAAATGTGACGGCATGTTCAGTGACTTTCTCTCCATCATGAGTTTTATTTTGTCAGGATTCAAGGCCAGCTTGAGTTCCTGTCCTCCTGCAGGAGACAAAGGGCCTGATCTGGTGTGGGAGCAGCCCAGGAAATAACAGTATTGTCCATTATGACAGATACTGTTAATGAGCAGAGGAAATGATAGGGGTCCCAGTACTAAGCCCTGTGGTGCACCGTTTTGCACCTTAAGATGGGCAGAGGTCAGGCCGTCAGTCGGGACACACGATGATCTATCTGATCAATAAACTCAACCAATTAACGGAAAGTTCAGAGAGACCAACACATGGTCTGTTTTACCTCCACTAATGAGGTTATGTTTTTGGCCCTGGTTGTCTTTTTGTTTGTTTGTAAGCAAGATCACACAAAAACTACTGGATGGAGTTTGCTGAAATTTTAAGAGATGTTGGTTATGGCCCAACTTAAAAATGATTAGATTTTGGTTAACGTTTCAACTGTCTGACTAATAATAATTCATGACCCTGAAAACCCACACCTAGCACTCTGAATGATGTTGATATCATTATTAGTTAGACAGTCATTGAGCGAAAACCATTGTTCACTAATAGTGGTTATCTGGATCACCATCAAAGTCTAGTCATTTCTAAGTTGGGTCCTTACTAACACCTCCTGAAAATTTCAGCAAAATCTGTACAGCAGTTTTTGCGTAATCTTGCCAACAAACAAACAAACAAACATGAGCTAAGTTTAACTCAGCATGCTTTTGAACAATTAAGTTCAGACATACCAACACCATGGGCTCTAATTTCGTAGACCAGGTGCAGGCGGGGCGCACCTACCCTGCGCCGCACCAGTGTTGCGCCTGCGCCACGCCAACGGGGTCTGTCCAGGGCATTTTGCAAGTTTCGTGCACTGCGCAGTCTGGCACAGGGGCACCCACACCTCCATCCCTCCTACCAGCACAAGTAGCAGAGAGGGAGGAGAGAAGGCATGAGTGGGTTTAACACAGCCGAGTGTGATCTTCACCAATCAAATGAACGCCTCTCCTCACCTTTAAATGCGCCGCGGGCAAGGCGCAGTGACAATTTCACCTCAGCGGAGAAGAAGGTCAGAGCCGCTGTCACTTTAGCAGCAACTAGGAGAGTGCAGGGGCCACTGGGCCACGCATCAGAGGCCATGGCACGCGTCACCGTGTGGACCTCTCGGGACAGATGTAATCTGTTCCTGTGTCATTATATGAGTACAAAATTAAGTGATAATTACATTTAAACACAGCAGCAGGCTAATCCATTCATCATGCTTGTGATCCACCTGCATTCCTGGTCTGTCATCACCAAATAGCAGAACCTTTGGTGAAAATATATCTCCTCCTCATCCTCCTTGCAATAATGTACTCTATTTTTTTAGATCACATTATGAATAAATATTAAAACAGAGAAATATGGGCAATCACAGGTAAATCACTGACCACCTAAACCACCGTTTGCTGCTGTCAGTCTGTGGATGGGACCCACACCCCCGACCACAGCGTCAGGTGCGTACCCTCTACCAATAAACGCCTAGAATGGAGTTTCCAAGTGATGATCACAGACATTTTGGTCTCTGTTTTGGCCGACTTTGCAGGTGCATGCATGTTTTTGTTATTTTAATCCAGCTGTTTGTATTGATGGAATGGGAGGGCCACCTGTGGCCCCCGGGCCGCCTGTTGCCCACCTCTGATTTAGAGGTTTAAAGTTTTGTTTGAGTCAGGCAGATTTCTTTAAAGGTCCCAGCACTGCTCTCTCTGTCTCTGTGTCTCTCCATCTCGTCCTCAGAGACGTCCGGCTGGTGTCACACGGAAGTGATGGCCCGGCTCGTGGCCTCCGCCGTGCTGGGCTTGGTCTTGATGGTTCTGGTGGTGGACCACGTCAGGTTCAGACGACAGACTAAGACACCTGAGAGGCTGAGAGTCTACTCGTCAAACAGAGGAAGGGAACGCAGAAAAATCTAACGGACAGTCCAAACCTCCTGTGTGAATGTCAAACTTTGTTTTCTGAAATAAAAGTGAATAAAAACTTGTCGTCTCGTCAAAATTAAGATTCAGAATAAGGCTGTTTGGGCAAAGACCTCAGAGCAGCAGCTTTACCACGTCACATGGTGCATATATGCAAAACTGACAGCTCAAGGCTGAAGAAAACTGATAATACATGGACATTTAAAATATGAGCAAAACTAGAAAGCACCCAGAGAGGGCAAACCTCCTCCATGTTAGTTCACATATTGCTGTTACATCTATAAGCAACAGTTCCATGATGAAGTTACCATCATAATATGATTCATGACCCTGAAAACACACACCTATCTGTCTGTCTTCAGGTCAGTGCTGTTTTTGTGCCCTGGACCATAAGTCAACAGATCTCAACAAATTAATCCGAAATTCAGAAACTCAGAGTCAATTTAAGAATCATTATTAGTTGTTAAGTTGTAATAACATCTAACCTTGCAGTGTAGCTGGATCCTCCTGAGTCCATCTCTGTAATCAGACAGATCCAAGCTTACAGTTAGTCCAAAATACATATGCTCGTCTTTTAATAGGAACCCACAAGCATGAACACATTACCCCCATTCTGGCTTTCCTTCACTGGCTCCCTGTCCATTTTAGAATTGATCTTCAGATTTTATTGTTTGTCTTTTAGGCATTAAATGGGTTGGCACCTCAGTACATCTCTTAGTTGTTTCTGCCCCCACAAGGTCATTGAGGTCCACTGATCAGCTGTGTCTTGTTGTCCCAAAAACCAGGCTGAAAACTTTTATTCCTTGGCTTTTAAAACAGTATGGGTGTTGTGTGGCCCCTGTTTAATTTTGTGTATCTATTTTATGTATTATTGTGCAGCACTTTGGCAACCTTGTGTTTTTAAATTTGTGCTATATAAATGAAGTACATTGAACTGGATTGAAATCCAAAGCTCCAATCTACAGTGAATGTCCTCAGGCCAAAGTGGGACGTCTTAACCAGAGTTCTTTATGGCAGGAAGTGACTGATCAAGCAGGGATTAGCATAGATGCTAACACCTTCAGTGGCAGTTATGTCAGATCTGAACCACATTTCTTGGACCCATAAAATAAATATTTTTGCTTCACTTCTGACATGTTTTGAGAGGGTTTGTTTTATCCAGTAGCTTACATGTTGTTCTTTAACCAAGTAGTGCCCACCTATTGTCTGATTGGCCCGTGAATGTGACTGATGGATTGATCGTCCAATCATCTGCTGGATGTGATTCTGACATGTTCTGCCCTCCATTTCATTTTTGTGTCTGTGAACATAGAGCTGATGTGACTTTACAAAAAGCTCCAGTTTTGTCTCATCTGTCCAAAGGACATTCTCCCAGAAGCTTTGTGGCTTGTCAATATGTGTTTTGACAAATTCCAGTCTCTCTTTTTCATGATTTGCTTTCAACAGTGATGTCCTCCATTAAGTCCACTTTGGCTCAAACAGTCATGGATGGTGTGATCTGATACTGATGTACCTTGACCTTGGAGTTCACCTCTAATCTCTTTGGAAGTTGTTCTGGGCTCTTTGGTTACCATTCGTATTATCCGGCTCTTCAATTTGTCATCAATTTTCCTCTTGCAGCCTCGTTCAGGGAGGTTGGCTACAGTCCTGTGGACCTTAAACTTCTGAATAATATGTGCAGCTGTAGTCACAGGAACATCAAGCTGCTTGGAGATGGTCTTATAGCCTTTACCTTTAACATGCTTGTCTATAATTTTCTTTCTAATCTCCTGAGACAACTCTCTCCTTAGCTTTCTGTGGTCCATGTTCAGTGTGGTACACACCACCATACCAAACAGCACAGTGACTACTTTTCAGCCTTTAAATAGGCAGACTGACTGTTTACAAGCTTGAAGACACCTGTGATGCTAATTACAGGACACACCTTAGTTTAACATGTCCCTGTGGTCAAACCTTTTTCAGTCTTTTCTAGGGGTACCATCATTTTTGTCCAGGCCAGATTCATTATTTTGTTTTTTAAAATGATTCTGTTGAACCACAATTCAAAGCAAGGTCTGATTTTCATTTGGTAGTTTTAGGTAAGTCTGTACTTATTATTACTTTTGTCAGTTTTAAGTTATTTCAGTGACCATTGTGGGTTTTTCTTTCTTTAATGGAAGGGAACCAAAAATTTTGTCTGTGTGTGTAAGTGTTTTTTTTGCTTGCCATGTCTGATACCTCTGCCTGTTCTGACTGCCACTCTGTGCACTGAACCTCCGACTGTGTTAAACGCCTTTTTGAGATTTTGGACTTGTTGAGTCGGGCTTTTGGGTCCTCGTCAGTTTAAGTATGATGACATTAAAGTTCAGATATAAATGTTGTGGTGTCAGCAATGAACTATTATTATTCTGATTCTTATTTTTATTATTATTATTCTACTTCAACATATTTTTTCTCAAATCAGTCTTACTTCATTCTTATATAAGTGCTTATTTTTTTGTATTTGCAATGGGTAATTAATGAAGCATTTGCTAAATTTTTCTAAGTTTTGGGGCTGGGCTGAGGCCCTGTTTACATGACAACGTTGTCATCAGAAACACAAAGGTTTTTCCTTTGCATTTTCAACAGCACTCCGTGTTCATACAGAGACGGTGTGCTAATGATGTGCATTCACACAGATCTGTGAAAATGATTAAAATAGTGTCCGTGTCAGGCCAAGTGAAGAAGGCCTGTAGTGAAACAGTGGTGCTAAAACACTTGTCTGTGCACAAACGTTTTCCACTGAAGACAAACTTTTCACAGTTATGTTCACCAAGTCCTTAGTGGGCAGACGTGTGTTGTAACACCGCTGTGCCTTATTTCACCGTCTCCAAGTGAACATGGAGTGCTTTTGAAAATGCAAAGGAAAAACCTTTTTGTTCAGGTGACAAGCTTGTCGTGTAAACAGGGCCTTATAAAGTACTTCATATCTGAACAATCAACTCAAAATGCCAGAAGATCATTGTTCAGTGCTGCAGCCTCAGCCTCTGGAACTTTCACTCCAGCTGCAATAAGTAAAAGTCATGTTTGATTGTTTTCATAAATTTGTCTGATTTTACTAAGGATGCAAGATGTTGTCATTATCACCAAACGTAGTTTAGCCGAACTCAAACACTCTTTTAGTTCTTCTTATTTTGTCATTATATTATTTATTATTATTATTATTATTCTGTTTGTTTTTTTACCTGGGGCTGACACAGATTCTCCACAGTAAGGAAACACTGATAGGAGCACTATGATATAAACTGTGATATAAAAATATTACAATGATCGTCCTTTGTTACACAATAACTGACACAGATTCAGCTGCCCGTGAGCAGAGGGATCATAAAATCATTTAATGAAGGTTTATGATCAGTTAGTCCTGAAAAAGTCAGAAAGAAAAATGAAAATAAAAACAGGATCACATGATTTTTTAATCATTTAACCCCATGTCAAAGTTCTAATAGAAGTTCGATCAGGGAGACAACCTTCATCTTTCATTCTCATGGTCTCAGTGTCGCTCCTCTAAAGGTCCAGTCACAGATGTTTTAATATGGTCTCCACAGTGAGGTCAGCCTCTTCGTCCTCTCACACCTTCAGTCATCATCCAGAGCAGCGTTTCTCAACCTTTTGTTGGTCGAGGCTCCCTAAAGAGAGAAACCCTCAGGTCACCTGGTGAAAATGCACTCATAAAAATGATCTTTCTACATCTCCTAGGTCACCAACTTACACACAAAGAGGTTTTATTGGACTTATTTTATCACGACTATCATTACTGTAATTAATGAGAAGGGTTCTCCATTAATAACCGATGATGGGAAACCTGAGCCTCTGACAAAACAAACAACCTTCATATTATTGTAGCCACAGGGTAAAAAGCCTGCGTGGTTTTCTTTTGGCAAATTTCATCATTAATAATGAATGTTGTTGACGTTTATACCATTAACCCTTTAAAGACTGAAAACACAAAGTTCTAATTTTTTGAGCTGAAATGTTTATTTCACTTTCAACTGAAATCCTAAAAAATCTAAATTTCCATAAAATTCAACATATATATTTTTTGTATCTCATTTGATGCATTAGGTGATAATCCATTTGAGGACATTTTTATCATTTATTTGATTGTATTCAGATGTTTGTTTAGTAATTTGTTGATCATATTGATTAGATAGAGGTATCATAAGGTATCAAAGATGATACAAAAGGCGTTTAAGGGTAAAAATCCTGATTTAATTTCTTTGGCTACCACTGGATGATAAAGTTGATGGCCTTGATTTGGAGTTATGATGGTGATGAAACTGCTCACTCTTTTTGGCTTTTTGATAATGTTTATTAAAATAAGACTGTTCAAGGATTCCAGGAGCGAGCACATAAGAGACAATTTGTCTCAAATCTAAAAAAAAATCAAAATATTCATAATAACACTTAGCATGGTGCTCAAGGCAAAGTGTGCAGATTTAGTGAATCATTGAGCCGTTCATTACATTTCTTGAATTTATGAGGCAAGTTTAAAACTAAAATTCAACCAAAGCGCATAAAATATATAAATACAACAGAAGACTGATAGAAAACAAGAGGGAGGAGGTGAGCATGTGATAGAAGTTAGAAAAGGAGGGCAGCACACTGGTGCACGTGCCTCACAGCAAGAAGGCTGCCGGTTCAAAGCTCACTGAGTTAAAGGACTTTTGCTACAGCCAAGTTTATAGAAGTAAAAATCTGTTACTGGTGTTTGTTTTAGTTCATTTGATTCACTTTTTCCTCCCAAAAGAACGACCAATGCTTCAAAAAAGACCTTTACAGAAATTATTACGGAAAATTACAACTGCTACTTCCTTTAGAAAAAAGAATAAAGCCAATTATTAAAGACTGTTGTGGAAATATTTTCCATTTTGTAGATCAAAATAATGGCAGTTTAGTCTTAAATACATGACGGCAGATTTTTCTCTTCATGGCTGCAGTTTGTGGAAATCTGAAGTGAACTGGTGGGCAGCATTGAGTGAGGAGGGTGAAGCCATTTTAGGTCCATTGGTTGATTATCAGAGGAAGTTCAGGAACATTGTTGCAGCCAATCAGTCTTAAAGTTTAAAGTTTAAAGTTTATTATACTAACACTTAAATTCTTAACAAATGCATTTTTTAATGCAAGAAAAGGAGTTTAATAGGAACAGACACAGCTAACTATACAGTGAATACTGGAAATTTGATTATTGAAAAGCTTAAATGTAGATTTAATTACACTTTCTTCATTTATGTGCATTTTTCAAATGTTTTTTGGGCCACATTCAGAGGGTAGGAGTCGCACAAAGATGTCCAGTCTTTCTTTTTTTTGTTCATTCATTCATTTACTATACTGACTATCCCTTTCGGGGGTTGCGGGGGGGGGGGGCTGGAGCCTATCCCAGCTCTCATTGGGTGAGAGGCGGGGTACACCCTAAACCGGTCGCCAGTCAATTGCAGGGCAACATATAGAGACAGACAACCATTCACGCTCACACTCATACCTAAGGGCAATTTAGAGTGACCAATTAACCTAATGAGCATGTTTTTAGTCTGTGGGAGGAAGCCGGAGTGCCCAGAGAGAACCCACACATGCACGGGAGGAACATGCAAACTTCATACAGAAAGGTCCTGCCCGGGAATCGAACCGGCGACCTTTTTGCTATGAGGCACGTGCACTACCTGCTGCGTCACCGTGCCGCCCCTTTTTTTGGTTATTGAAGTTTTTATTTTCTCTTTCTGACAAATGTCAAACAGACAGTATATCCACTTTTGCTTTGCCAAATATACAAATCAACAAAAGAAGTTAAACAAAACAAATAATAAAAAAGGAATAAAATAATAATAATAAAAATACATATACTCATGAAATAAATAATAATAGAATAAAACAAAATACACAACAGGCCTGTGCTATATTCATACCTTTAGATGATAGAAGCATACCTATATTATATGAAACAGTTGCAGCAGATTCATTTTAACTAAGTACTAATGTGGTTTTGCATTAGAAAACGTTCCCAGGACTTCTTAAAGTTTTTACTTTCATTGTTAATTCTAGCTAACATTTGTTCATGTGATATTATTTCTGACATGAGCTCCATCCAGTTTTTGATATCTGGTATAGCTGTACTTTTCCATAACCTGAGGATCACTCTAGCAGCTGTGACAACCCCCACCTTTATCACTATAAGATCATGTTTACATATACCCGGTAACTCTGCTCTCCCAGCAGGCATATTCTAGGAGATACGGGTATCGCTATACCCAAAGATTTTTCAATGGATTGTATTACTTTTTCCCAAAAAGGGAACACAAGTCTACATTTAAATCAAATTGCATGTAAAAATGTTCCTGTTTCGTTCTGACATTTCCAACACAGATTATTTCTTATCAGACCCATTCTATAGAGCTTAGAAGGAGTGAAATAAAATCTGTGTATTAACTTGTACTGAGTAAATTTTCCCCTTGCCTCTTTTATATTATTGCATGAATTTGATAATATTTTTAACCACTCTTCCTCTTCATATTACACCCCAAATGATGCCAAATGATCCTCAGGCCATTACAAACATTTTTTTGTAGTCTAGTAAAAGTTTTATAACATAAAGCTGCTCTGTGTGTTACACCGGGCACCTTAAGAAAGTCAACCACTGAGTGTCCACTCATACTAAATTGTCCTTGGGTAATACAATCTCTAATTTGTAAATAATTCCAAAAACTGCTCTTACTGTCCAAATCATATTTTTCCATCAGTTCTGACCAAGACATAAAAACTCCATCCTTATACAGGTCACTTATCTTACATATACCTTTAGTAAGCCATTGATTCCAACAGACAGATCCCTTCCCTATGTGGATGATGGAATTATGCCACAAAGAGGAGTAAGATTGTCTTAAATGTGATACACCACAGATTTTATGTATCTCTCTCCAAACAGTCTTAGAGTGCTCCAGTATTGGGTTTGGAGTAACTGTTTGTTGGTGGTCGGTCCATGGGACAGAACATCCAGAGGTTTGAAAGGTCTTACAAGTTCTTGTTCAGTTTTAACCCAGCTCAGCTCTGGGTCAGTTTCCTTCCAATGCTTAAGCAGCTTTGACATTTCAAACGAGTAATTATACAATCTTACATCAGGGAGGGCCAGACCTCCTAAATCCCTTGGTGAGCACATTTTCTTTAAGTTGATCCTTGGTCTCTTTTTGTCCCATAAAACATCTTTGATGATTGGGTCCCATTGTTTAAACAAATGTGATGAAATATCAACAGGCAGCATCATGGAGACATAATTGAATTGTGGGGCAACCACCATTTTTATCACATTTATTTTACCCATACAGAAAGTCTTAGTTTTCCCCATTTATCCAAGTTTATTTTTATTTTTTGGAGAAGCGGCTCCATATTTAAAGACATTATCTCCTCCAAATCTGGACTAAGGTTAATGCCCAAGTACTTGATGCCTGAGGGTATCCACTTAAAATTGAATGAGGTAAATCCCTAGAATGACGTGTGTTGGATATTGGCATACCTTCTGACTTGTGCCAGTTTATCTCATGACCTGATAGTTTTGAATATAGATCTATACATTCAAGTAACACAGGTAAAGAGTTGGTAGGATCTGAAATCACAGTTAAAATGTCTTCAGCATACATAAATAACTTGTGCTCTCTACCCCCTGCATGCACACCTTTAATACCCTCATTTGTCCTAATTGCTAAAGCCAGAAGCTCCAAAAATATGGTGAACAACAAGGGGGAAAGCGCACAGCCGTGCCGAGTTCCCCTAGTAAGGGGAAAAAAATGTGATATCAGCCCATTTGTGATAACAGCCGCCCGTGGATTTGTATACAAAAGATTTCCAGTCTTTCTAAAACCTCATCTTAGACTAAAAACTGAGAGTTGAAGACAGTTTGTCCTTAAATGTGTGAGGGTGTCAGACTAAAGTCTAAAGATAGTCTCTGCTGCATTATAGTTATAGTTATAGTTCATATATTTCTGTTGGCTTAACTCATTTTAACTCAACAGTTTAACTCAGTCATTGTTTCCTGAAGAAAAGAAGAGCAGCAAACTGAAAACAAGCAGCTTTAGAACAAGAAGCAGACAAATGCTGCAGGAGAACAGACATTTCTGACATTTCTCAGATGAGTTATTATGAAAATGTGGAAAAAAGCCCAAATTCACAATGTGAACAAGTCTTTTGAAAATTTCCTGGATCTGCCCTGAAACTTTAAACTGTTGAACTTTCTGAATTATCTCACTCACAGACAGAAGACAGACAATCAGACAGCTGTACTTAAACCTGACCCTCTGAAGGAGGCCTGGGGAGACCTGGTTTGGTGCCATACAAATACAGCCTGACTGACCTGCCCCGCCTGTCCCGGTCTGTGGGAGTGTAATGTCTGTCTGCTGCAGTAATTCTGTATCTTTATCACTGCAGCAATAAGGAAACGTTAAACCTTTTCATTGATTAACTTGAATGTTCCTGTTGTTTGAGTCTGCACATGCTCAGTACAGGTTACAGTCAAAGTGCAGTTATAGTGAATCATTGAGCAGTTCATTACGGGCCATGAATTTAATGTGAATGAATTCATGAGGCACGTTCAGAACAAAAAGAACTTTACCATAAAAATAATCAATAAAACACAAGACAAGTAAACGTTAATGACTGCACATCATCAAAGTTCTGTGGATCATCTACTACAAAACAATTACCACCAACCTGCTTCGTCCCTTACATCATGAACACCGACTCCTGCTGTGTTTTTTTGACATCACACCCTCCTCCACCTCTTCTGTCAGGACTACTCACTGCTGAGAGGAGCCAGTGAGCACAACCATGTCAGGAACCAGAGCCTCACAGCAGCTTTTTACCTTTGACTCTGGCCGACTACATTCATGCTTGAAAAATTGATGGTTAGGTTTCTCTGTGAAGATTATCATGATGTGCACAACATGTATGTTTCATCATGTTTGTGTTTGCTGCAGAGCCCATTATCAGCTATGATCCAAGAACACAGTGAACACAGTTTGGCCTATGCCGCTCATCTGCTGTCTCGTGAACATGACGTCTTCTTCTGATTGGTCTGTTGTCACCATGTAATGACCTCCAGGGGTGAAAAATGAAGCCCATGCAGAGGAAGCAAAAACTGTAGTTCCTGGAGTGTTCGCTTGAGGCTTGCTGCAGGACTCCTGGAGGTGATTGTGAGCAGGGAACAGACGTTTTTTTCATGAATTTCATGAATTTGTTGTTGAAAAGGACAGAAGCACAAAAGAAGCCAGTCCTATCCTCTTAAACTTGCTAATTTAGAACGTCACAGGAATTACAGAAGAGCCCCCATGTCTCTCTGCCCCTGCTGCAAGGGATGATGCTCACTGAAAGCACAGTCACATGTTTACAGATGTTGGGACATGAAGTCAAACTGTGGTGCAACATGAAAGACAAAAACTTGACTGGCTCGGCCAACTGAATGAGTAACAGGGCCATTGTTGGTTCCCAGGCCACAGGTTGAGCCCAGTTTCTCTGCACCATGCTGAAGCTCGACTGTCCCCCCACCCTTTGCTCCCTTTGGCCTGAGCCCACACTGCTCCAGAACCACTCAGGCCCTCCTGAGTGATCACACTACAATACGACTCCCATGAGGATCATGGTCTCAAATCGAGCACAAAGGAGAGCAACACTGACATGACTGACACTTCACTGACTGTGGGGGTTGTTAACGATGATTGGGTCACACTCGGACCTCTGACACTTTCTGAGAGAAGATGGACACGTCCCTGTCCCACGCTTGTGTTTATGTGTGAACATCCACACTCTGCTGAGGCTCAGCTCTTCATATGTGTCAGGGTCAAAGGTCTTGATGCAGTCAAACAGACTGTACTTTGGGGGTCAGACCTCCTCTGTTGGGGCTGGATGGTTTAGAGTGAATGTGCCCCCTTGAAGACCTCAGTGATCGCATGAAGTTTTAGGTCATGGACCTTCATGTATCATCATTTGGTTCATGGACCTATATTTAAGTTTGCTATCCATGCATCCATCATTTAAGTTACTCATGTGTCAGTGAATCTCTGCTGACTACAGATGAGCCCCACACAGCCAATATAGCATGACCATTTAGAGAGCAGATACCAACACAGTACCTTAGCCATGTTGGGAATGTATAGAAGCATGCCAAACATGTATAAGCAGAGAGCAGACACCCTCACTCACACACACTCACACAGTGAGCAGACAGACACACAATCACACACTTAGCACGGACCCCCACTGGACACACACACACACACACACACACACATCCATGTATCTTTGTACCCATCATGTAATAAACCATGATAATCCACAGTCTGTTATTATGAGTCCTTCATTAAACATCTCACATACAATCACTCAGAGAAGTCATGTGAGCAGCATTTTTGTGTCTTAGTCCATGAAGCTGCCAATGAACTCATATCACTGAGGTAACTGATATCATGTTGATGATTAATCTTATGATTGTACAATTTTTTTGTCTTGGTGATATAAAGTGATACCTTCCAATCTGTGCAGTGATTTATTAATGTGATCTGATATGAGGCTGCAGGTCACTTTAGTAAAAGGTGAAATACTTAACTGGAAACTACAGGCTCGTCTTTATGACGATGATCACGGGACACTTTCTTATCCCCACAAATAATGATGTTATCTACTGTTGGCCCAGTCACAGGGATCAGCTGATCCAGAATGTTGCTGCTCCAGTTCTCACCAGGACCAAAAGAAGTGGACCATCACTCCAGTTCAGAGGTCTTTAGACTGGCTTCCACATCAGTGACCTCCTTTGACCTTGTGAACCATCCAGACCTCTCAGGTCCTCTGGTACAGGTCTGATTTCTAACCTCTGAGCCCTGGACCAACCCCAAACTCACCCTTTGAGCCATTTCCTGACACAGTATTGATATTCTTGCATTTTATTTACTCAGGTCAGTTCCTGTTCTTACACTGGACTGTATTATTACCAGGATAGTACTAAATGAGATGCTGACCAGCAGGTCATCGTCATGAGGAAAGACCATATCTGTTCAGATCAGACCTCACAAGGTCAGATCTTTGCTTCAGTATGACTTTGAACATGAACATACAGGCAGCTAAATGATTTACCTTTGATTTAGTTTTCGTAGCAGTTTCTGATGCACTCACTCAGACACACTTCAGTTTTTTCATATTTGTAAAAAAAAACACAATTATTTAGACTCTAATTTGTCATAAATTGCTCACATTCAAGTCTTCATTTATTAATAAACTGATGAAAATGTTCCTGCGTTCAGAGAACTCCTCTGAACATATCAGGACATTTAATGTCAAGTATGACACATCTGTGTGATCTCCACTCACCAGATTAACAAAGTCTAAACCTAACCTAATTCTGTGATCATATCCTTTACCCTGTGTGTTACCATTGCATGTTTTGTCAAAATGACTCTTCATTTAGGAGCTGTTTGACATATTTTTCTTTTAAATAAAAATTTAATCAAGACACAGAAGGCAGCTGTGAAAGAAGCTCAACATGCACCAAACCGGAGATCACCGAGGCTGCGAGGGCCCGTTTGGTGCTGCTGGCTGCACTTTTTTAAGACCATGACTTTTATCTCTGCCTGTTTGTGTCCTAAATAAAGTCAAGGATCAAACTTCAGTCTGTTTGGCATCTGTGTTAGTTTTCAATCATCTATCAAATTATGATCAACAATCAGTCATGTGATGCATGTGGACAAATCTGATTAAGCTCACATGCACAATCAGGTCAGTGTGGTGAACCTGCAGAGGCTCCGCCCACTCCAGCCTCCAGTATGACTATATAAGAGGCTTCATCACCTCAATCAAATCAGAGTTACCTGGAAGGTGAGACTGAAGATACTTTGACAACAACAATCAGCTGATCGTCACCATGACACCCGTGCTGGTCCTCTGCATCCTGCTGTGTGCTGCATCTGCAGGTAAGTAACACACACATATACACAAACACTAAAATATACACACAAACCTAGACACAACTACACACAATCACTCAAAAGCAAACACACTTTATCTCTAAACGTGTTTTTTTCTCTCTGCAGCTCCAGCTGAAAAAGAGAATCTGCCTGCAGGTCAGTACTGAGGGCATGAAAACACACAAACTGTACATACATATGAAATACACAGACAGATTGATATACGTCACGCCACGTCGTCCAAATTTTACAGACAATATGTTCTCCACATATGAATTTATCTCTCTTCAACCACTGAATCAGTTACACCAGAATCAGGGATTTTTTATATTAACATTGATTCAGAGAACACAGCTAACATTAACTGATCATTGTCTCTTCAGTCAATTTGATGTTTTTAATACTTTATTAACCCTCATGTTGTGTTCATTACATGTTAAACAACTTCATGTTCCCGGTCAGAAGTTACCATTCAACTAAAACTCACCATAAAAAACTGTATTAATCCCTATTATTTTGTGTTAGATTGTTTAATTAACTGACGTTTTAGTGAGTATTTCAAGTTTTGAGCATCTATTTGATTTTACTGGCCTGTTTTCCTCATTGATCTGATCTTATACATTTGAAAGCAAGTTCTAAAAAACATATTTTTGATTATTTTGAGTATAAGAAATAACCAGATGACAGATGATATACTGTTTATAACAGCGTACCTAGGGTCAAAGTTATAAAAGAACATTTTCTTTGGGACCATTAAATTTTTTTTCATACAATCACAAAAAGTAACACCTGTTGTCTTGTTGGTCAAAAGTGACCATGACTATTTTAATTGTGTACAAAAGGAATTATCCCTAAACTGCACTTGACATTGTCACAATATTCCAAGATCAGGTTTGTAATCAAGAACCTCACTTACGCCATATCAACCTGTCATGGTGCTGCCACCCAATGAACTGTGAGCAAAGCCTCAAAAGTGTTATATACCTAACTTACAGGAAAAGCTCAGTGTTACTGAAACAATGTTCAATTTTCTGTGAGAACTGTCTACACAGGTGTTGGACCAGGGTGTGTGTGTGTGTGGGGGTGTGTGTGTGTGTGGGTGTGAGTGACTGTGCATGAGCACATATGTGCATGCATGTGTGTCCATCTGACAAATGAGGATGTACCTGAGCTCAGTTTTTACACTAATTGTCTTCTCCCTCATTCTTTTCTAATGATCGGTCATTTTTGACCGGGAACATTAAGAGTGCACAAAAGTGGAATAAAACTCACAAAACTGTATTAAAATCTTTACAGTTTGTATTGTGTGTTCAGGTCCTCTTTTCGGACAAAGTCACTGGATCTTAGGTCAATCAAACATAATAACTTCAACTTTCAGAGATAAAGCTTTTAAATCGGTCAAATTTGACCGGGACACAAAAGAAGGGTTTTAAATTTATTGATAATTTATCATATGTGTTGCTGAATATTCTTAAAGTGATTTTTTTAGTTATTCAGTAATGTTGTTTTGTAATAAATCAGATTTTTCTTCACTGATAAAGTCTCATTGATATTCAATAAATAATCATGATCATGTTTTTGTCTAAATCAGGCAGGATCACAGCACGTGTGTTAGTTTGTAGATTCATCATAAACTGTAATTCGTCTTCTCCATAAAACTTTGGGACATTGAAAAATGCTCCCTTCAGAACAAGCTAACGTTGGCTGGGTGTGTCTGTGACTCTGCTGTAGATGTTTCAGAGCCTCAGGAGGAGATGATGAGGATGATGGTCAAAGAGGAAGAACAGGAGCTGCCTGAAGATCTAGTCCCTGAACTCATAGATGGTGAGGAGAGTGGAAACATGTCATTGAGGAAGTTTATTGTTTTTTAAGAATCATTAATACTGATTTAATTTTTGTCCTCTCTAACAGCAGCTGAGTCTGAGCAGGTGGAGTATCCTGAAGGTAACGTCACATTTTATTTTTCATTTGTTTGATGTGAAAAGATAAAGTTTAAATAAATGTGTCAGCAAATGAAGAATAAATCCTCATGATGGGATTTGTGGATAAAGACAGAAAACCCGACTGACAAACATTTAACTGATTTTATAGTTTGAGCCGTGTCCCATCTGTTAACATGGAGGGGGCAGACAGGGGTGCTGCCAGGGATTTCAGGCCCCATGAAAAGAAATCTTACTGGGCCCCCCACAGCCAGCCATAAGGCCGATGGAAAATTTTGATACTGTTTTTATAAAACTGCATTTTAATGATATTTTTGACAATCATTCCCATATGTGTGAAAGCAACAACATGACAGTTAGTTGGTAGGGGAAGCACTGAAAAGTAACTGCACATGCGGGAAGCAAAAGGTGTTTCCACATCTGGTTGAGGGAGAAACTCTATATTCGTTGTGAAAATACTGAAATTTCATTGATTAAAACTTTGAATAAGCTTTTCCTGGAAAAAAGCATGGGGGGGGGGGTGTCATCGAGAAATTACGGTAAGTGACCAAACATTATATTTTAGAGAAAGTTGATGCTTTTTAAATCATCAGAAGAGAAACAAAACAAAACAAATAACTAAACAAATGAACTTAGTGTTACCAAAACATTGTATCTAGCATATGTGTGTAACTGTACGTTTGTTACTGAGTGTGATATTTTTTTGTCAGTATTATAATTGTAGGGACCTCTCTGGGCCCCTGTCAATCATGGGCCCCTAGAATCCTTCTTCTTTTTCTCCCCTGATCGGCGCCACTGGGGGCGGAGCTTATGAGTGACCTGTACTGCAGGCAGTCAGCAGGGGGAGCTCTGAGTGTTTTGGCTTCACTTTGCCATGTCGTCCATCTTTATATACAGATCATAGTTAGAGACTCATGAATGTTTTATTTACATCAGTTTAAACCAAGAGCACCGAGTATCTGCTGATAAATTAATGATTTCTCTTGTTTTCTGTGTGCGTCTTCAGCTCGTTATTCTTTCTGCCCTTTTGGATGGCACCTACACTCTGGTTTCTGCTACAGGGTTTTCACCACCAGCAGGAATTGGACTAATGCTTTGGTAAAGACTGATTTACATTTTTATCAATAATCACCTGTGACTGAGAACACCCTCTGATAAACTTCATTCATTCAGGATATTTTAAACATGGTCCTCAAACAGAGGAGATGGTCGACACAGATGTGGTTCATGAAGACCGTGTTGTTGAGTAAACCTCCTCAATCAGACTTCAGCTCCTTCTGCTTGTGTGAAGTTTTTCAGACGTGTTCACAGGTCAAAATGTTTAAAACAGCTGTTTCTGAATGTTTGAGTCCATGATGGTTTGTTATTGGTCAGTCTGTCTGAGTCTCTGTGCGCCCCCTTGTGTCCTACAGGAGGACTGTGGCAGTTGGGGCGCTCAGCTGGCCTCAGTGACGTCTGCTTTGCAGTACGATTTCCTGCAGCAGCTCTCACGTTCCACAAATGTGCATTATCCCTGGTTAGGGGGTCTCTACGCACAGGTGAGTCTGGTTCAGGTGGAAATCAGCCGTCTTGTACTTTGGTGAGAGTTTGTCCTCTTTTAAGACTAAAAATCTTCTTTTAATCACCAAAACCTTTGTATTTAATATAACACTGACTTCCATCTTTTTATGTCATAAACAGAGTTTAATTGTGAATGCTAATTCTGTCAGGACCACTTTGTCAGGAAAAAAACACCTGGATCAGCTGTTTAACAATGGATACTGGGATGTTAGCAATCTTGGCTCTGTGTCCTGTCAGACTTATAATCAGTGTTTCGCAATCCTAATGATTAATACAGTGAAAAAATACCTTTGTTGTCTTGTGGCTGTAAGAAATGACAGGGAGGTGTAACTGGAGTCCTGGTTGGAAGTTCATGACTTTATATTTATGTAATAACAGCAGTAAATCCATCACATTCAGATTTGCTGTCAGTGTTGTCATTTTATATTTGTGGTGTTTTATGGAGTAAAACTGTTCACTCTCATGTCCCGACTGTGAGAGAAAATCCTGCTCTGGTCTTTGTACATCTCTCTGAAAACTGTTAATGTCTGTACACTGGACTTTAAAACATGAATTGAATAATTTTATGGTCATTTAAAACATGATTTTAATTTTAAAAGAATATTTTTTTTAATTTACTGTTCAAAGTACAAGACCTCTGACTGCTCACCTGCAGTAACTCAGGAGCCCAACAGGGGGCAGCAGCTACACTGTGGACCACAGGTTCAATGATCAGCTGATGGAGGTGATCATCCTCACTCTCTGTTTGTCTCTGCAGAATAAATGGATGTGGACAGATGGACAGAGATTCAGTTATAATGGATGGGGATACCAAAACAACGCCACTTTATACTCCTGTATCTACCTGCGTACTACCGGTGAGTCCACACACCTGTTTGGCTCCACCCAAAGAACTCTTGGTCACACATGTATAAGTGAACATAGATAGATAGATAGATAGAAATAGATAGATATATATGTGTGTGTGTATATAGATATATAGATACAGATATAGGTATGGATATGGAAATATTTAATTTAGAGTTAATCCAATTTATACAAGTTAACCCAAAAATTAATCTTAAAAGAAAAATCTTTGCACGGCTGTAAAAATGGTCTTTGTTAAAGTCCAACAGTAAGGCTCAGCGTCCACTCTGGAGTATTAGTTACAGAGTTAACTCAGCCCTGACTGAGACCTTAGAGGTAGAAACATGTTGGCTTTTCAATGATCCTGTGGCCTGTAATAAAGCTCTGAAGTTCTCTCCTCATTGTCTCTGTTTCTTCTTTCACCTCTTTGTTTACTCTTATTAATCTGCTCTTTTTTATTCTTCTGTTTTTCAGGTGGTTGGTATAATTCTGGATGTTCAAACATCAGACAATACATCTGTACCAAACAATCAGGATGTTAACGAACTGACAGAAACTCTGCTGTTTGTCTTTTGTAATATCTGTTTACTGTCTGTGATCTTTGATTATTGATTGTCATGTTTACTTTGACTGAAGTGTTCTGTCTCTTTGTCTGGTTGTTACAGCTGTATTTTTTATGGTTTAGACTTGTAGCTGTGTCAGAGTGAGATCTTTGATTATTGATTGTCATGTTTACTTTGATTGATTGAACATGAACTTGTTGGAGACATGTCAGTGTGTGATGGCTGTTCTGACTGATGTGGAATAATAAAACAGTTCAGTTTAAAGTTGAAGAAGAAGAAGAAGAAGAAGCTTTATTTATATAGCACTTTTCATACATAGGAAAATGAAACCCAAAGTGCTTAACAAAATAAAACGGAATGAAATAACAAAAACATACAACAATATATAGACCCCCCCACCCCCCACCTACACACACATACGCCCAGACTCGCACACACGCTCACGCTCACACATACAGTAAATAGACTAGTAACATGGCCTGGCACTGAGGTGAGGAGAAGCCACCTGTGGGTGGCCATCCACACTGAGAGGTACCAAAGTCCACAGCCACAGGGAGCGCCGCCAGGAAGACGTCCCTGTGGGCAGACCAGACTCCCAGTGTGGAGGGCCCCCATTAGGAAACACTGGAGCTAAAAAACTGAAAGATTAAGACGGTGGAATAAAAACAGGATAAAATGTCTAGAAATGTGAGGGTTTAGAAAATTTTAAAATTAATAAAATGCACAAGATTTAAAATATGTAAGAATTAAGGTAAATAAAATAAAGTAAAAAAAAATAGTAATAATAATAATAATAATAATGAAAAATTAAAGATTAAAGACATAAGAATAGTAAAATATGAGAAATAAGAGAATAAAAGAGATTAGTTAAAAGCCAGGTTAAAAAGGTGAGTCTTGAGCCTCCTTTTAAAAATATCAACAGTCTCTGCGGCCCTGAGGTTCTCTGGGAGGCTGTTCCACAGATATGGGCCGTAATGGCTGAATGCAGACTCGCCATGGGTTTTAGTTTTGACTCGTGGAACGGTTAAAAGGCCGGTGCCAGAGGACCTCAGGGACCGCGAGGGTTGATAAGGTAAAAGCAGGTCAGACAAATAAGATGGCCCAAGACCGTTAAGACATTTAAAAACTAATAAAAGAACCTTAAAATCGATCCTGAAACGGACGGGGAGCCAATGCAGCGATTTTAAAACTGGTGTAATATGCTCCCGCCCTCTGGTCCTCGTCAGCACGCGAGCGGCTGAATTCTGTAATAATTGCAGGTTATTAATACTCTTTTTAGGAAGACCAGAGAGCAGGGCATTACAATAATCTAAACGACAAGAGATAAAAGCATGCATCAGCACCTCCGTGCTGGCCTGAGAGAGAAACGGGCGGACTCTGGCTATATTCTTAAGATGGTAAAAACCAATCTTTGTAATATTTTTTATGTGTGGAATAAAAGTGAGCTCAGAGTCGAAAATAACGCCCAGGTTCTTAACACATTGAGTGGGTTTAAAATCATTTAATTTTGGTAAAAGTTTCTCTCTCTGGCCTTCAGGACCTATGACTAAAACCTCTGTTTTGTCCTGGTTGAGCTGTAGGAAGTTGTCTGCCATCCATGACTTAATGTCTAAAATGCAGTTAAAAAGGGCATCAAGTGGCCCTGTGTCATCAGGAGACACGGAGATGTACAGCTGTGTGTCATCAGCGTAACTGTGGAAACTGATGCCGTGTCTCCTGATGACATCCCCCAAGGGAAGCATGTAAAGATTAAAAAGAAGTGGACCTAAAATTGACCCTTGGGGGACCCCACACTTAATTTCATGAGTTCTGGAGGAACATGTATCCATACTTACAAAGAAAGATCGATCTGTGAGATAGGATTGGAACCAGTTAAAAACAGTACCAGAGAGGCCGACCAGGTGCTTCAGTCTATTTAATAAAATGTGATGGTCTACTGTATCGAAGGCAGCGCTAAGATCCAGTAGAACCAAGACTGTCAGTTTTTGATTATCCAAATTGCACCTGGTGTCATTTAAAATCTTTAAAAGGGCTGTCTCGGTACTGTGATTCATCCTAAAACCAGATTGAAATTTCTCTAAAATATTGTTTCTCATTAAAAAATAATTTATTTGGTTAAAAACAAGTTTTTCTAAAAGCTTACTTAAAAATGGTAAGTTGGATACAGGTCTGTAATTATCTAAAATGCTGTGATCTAAATTGCTCTTCTTCAGAAGGGGCTTCACCACCGCCGTTTTATAGGCGGCAGGGAAGACACCCGTCTGAAGAGAGCAATTTACAATGTTTAAAATCTGTTCCTCAAAGAATTCATAAAATGTCTTTAAAAGTGATGTGGGAATAGGATCTAAAAGGCAGGTTGTTGGGTTTAGCTGGGAGAAAACTCGACCAAGGGTCCTTGCATCAACCAGGACAAAACTCTCCAGTGTTTCCTCAGATAAAAGCAACTGTCCAGGTGGGTTAAAAATAACATTACTATGTGATAAAAGACTGGACCTGATGTTGTCAATTTTACTTCTGAAGTGGTCTGCAAAGTCCTCACAAAGATCATCTGATGGTGTTTGTGAGGACTTTTTAAAATTGACATTTGTTAAAAGATCGAAGGTGGAGAAAAGAAATTTTGGATTATTTTTATTGTCTGTGATGAGTTTTGAGAAGTGAGAAGTTCTTGCCTGTCTGACGGTTTTATTGTATGATATGAGGTGTTCACGGAAAATTTGATAGTTTGCTGTAGTTTTATTTTTTCTCCACCTTCTCTCAGCACTCCTGCATTTACTCTTTGATTTCCTGGTGACATCAGTTCTCCACGGGGGTATAGACTTTGTTTTTATGGTTTTAATTAAAAGTGGAGCAACTGTGTCCAGTGCAGATTTGAGGTTCATATTAAAATTGTCAACAATAAAATCACAAGGTGCAGGTAAAACTTCAGCAGGAGTGCTCTGTAAAATCTCAATAAAATTTGCAGCCACTTCAGAAGTAAGGTGGCGCTTCCTCACCGTTCTCACCGGGGCTTCCTGATGATTAAAACTGGTGATATTAAAAAACACGCAGTAGTGGTCAGACACACCCAGATCCACCACGGAGGCCACGCCACCAGACAAGCCATAGGTGATGACCAGGTCCAGGGCGTGACCTCCGCGGTGAGTCGACTGTGAGACGTGTTGGTTAAAATCCATGCAGTTTAAAAGGTTTAAAAATTCTCTTGACAGAGGGTCAGAGATATTATCAATGTGTAGATTAAAATCACCAGTTATTAAAATTCTGTTGTAGGTGGTGTGTGCAATTGATAAAAGCTCAGAAAATTCACTGATAAAAGCAGTTGAGTGTTGGGGTGGTCTATATACAGTGACACATAAAATTGGAGGACTGCTAAAAACAAAGGCATGGTGCTCAAATGAGGAAAATGTGTTAAAAAGCACCTCCTTTGCTGCCAGTGAGCTTTTAAAAATTGAACCTGTTCCACCTCCTCTTTTAAAACCACGGATGGAAAATAAAAAGTTAAAATTTGGTGGGGAAGCCTCGGTGAGAAAGAATGGAGCGTCAGTGCTAAGCCATGTCTCTGTTAAAAGAATACCATCTAGTTTATTATCTAAAATCAAATCATTTATGATAAAAGTTTTGTTTGCAAAGGAGCAAACATTTAAAAGGGCCAAGTTGATGGTGACAGGTGGTCTACGGACTGTACAGGTGGATTGTTGATGTTTAGGGATAGGTGTGAGGTTATTGAAGTTCACAGAGTGAACATTGTGAAATTTGCTTTGCAAACGCTGCGTGATGATGGCAGGAATGGTGGGTTGTAGGTGAAAGCAGAAGGTCCAAGTCCAGTATTGTGTGTTATGATCAGAGGTGGAACTAAAAACATAGGAACTGGGACCGGGGGGACATCAATCAGTAACGGACGGGTCAGTCTGTGTGGATTTGGGGTGGTGGGAGGAGAGTGTGGTGAGGTGCGCGTGTTGCACACCGTATGCCAGGTTGGCGGACAGCACGCGGGTGCCGGCCCTGTTGAGATGGAGGCCATCACTTCCAAAAAGATGTCTCCTCTCCCAGAACACATCAAAATTGTCAATGAAGCCGACGTGGGTGCTGCAGGCAGAAGAGAGCCAGGTATTAAGGCTGAGCAGCCTGCTGAAACGCCCAATGCCCCTGCCGCAGGTGGGGGTGGGGCCGAAGATAAAAACACACAGCTGGGACTCTGAGAGTCTGTTAAAAAGCCGGGTAAAGTCATGCTTTGATATCTCGGACTGTTGTCTGGAAGTGTCGTTGGTGCCCACGTGAACGATGACACGGCTTACCTGGGGGTGAGAATCCAGAATGCTTGGGATTTTCTCCGTTATATCCGTAACAGTGGCGCCGGGAAAGGACAGGGTGAGCGCCCCCCTCAGACGGACATTCCGGAGGATCGAGTCCCCGATGATGAGAGTTGTAACCCGTTGTCCAGGGGGGATGGCCGGCCCGCTGGTGATGCGTATCCCGGTGAGGAGGACGTTGGGAGTGCCACCGCACGGCGTCCCTGAGAAGCCGCCTCCGCTGGGTTGAGGAGCCGAGGCACGAGGGCGAGGGCGAGCAGCCCGATGATAGGCGTCCGTCCGATCGGGCGCAGGCAGCCGTGAGTGGAGGGAAGGCTGCGGTGTCAGACAGCGAGGGCATTACACCCGTCGGAGGGGAGGCACCGGGATCGGCAGGGGCAGTTCCCCGCTTCGGCACCCCGACCGGCTCCGCAGCCATGGATAGCGCCGAGTATTTGTTGGTGAGAGGAATGGTGAAGGAGGAGGGAGCCCCGCTTAAAGCGCCGCCAGGAGCCCTCTTCCGACAGTGGACAACAACTTCGGTCCAGGGAGACCTGTTGCTCGGAGTAGAGCAGGAGGGCCGCTGACAGGTGGAGGAGGAAGGCTCCCAGAGGACGGTGTCCCCCAGTGTAGCAGCAGCGCCATGCTGTTGTAGCTCACCGGTCTGCGAGCTCTCCAGCCAGCCGGACAACGTCGGGAGCCGAGCTTTGAAGGTGGCCACCAGTGAGTCCTTCCTCCGCAGCTCATCGGATAGCCTTCCAATGTCCTCCAGAAGGTCAGCAATCTTTTTATGAGCTTTAGTTAGCTGCTTCCCTACCTCTGCAGGTAAGGAAGTGTCCATAGTGACGGCGTCCATGGTTGCCATGTAGCACTGACGCTAGAAGCGTAGAATCCAGTTGTCCGATGACTAAAACCCTATACCCAGTAAAATCAAAAGTTAAAAGTAAATGTTTGCTCAGAGCTCAAAGTATAAAAGTATAAAAGCGCTCAGAACCTGATTAAAACCGGCTAAAGGCTGTTAAAACCAGGTAAAAGCAGGAGCTAGCAGGAGCTATGAGCTATGACGTGTCACGAGTGCGCAAGTCCCTCGTGACACAGGACACAGTTGACTGAAGTTGTCTGTCTTTAAATGTCCCTCAGATTGTTAAACTCAGAGTGTCTGAAGAATCAACAACAGAAACAGAGAGAGCAGAAAGCAAACACAGAAGAGTTGAAATGCTGAAGTGACCTTCACTGATCCTGACAGCTCCACACAGCACAGATGTCCCTCAACATGTTTCTTCATTAATGCTCTGATGCCTTTCTGTTTCCTCCAAATGAACATGAGACATCTTTACTTTGACTTTATTAAACCCTTCAGTAGCTTCTGTTCAGGGTGTGACCTTCAGGAGGGTTCATCATGTGTTTCATTGACCTCTGAACTCTGATTATGAAGAATGACATGTCACAGAAGGTCAGAGGATCCTCACTTAGCTTAGGGTGACTGAAGATCCCCTGTCCTGCTGAGGTGATCTTCTCTCATGGACAGTGGGGGGTTTCAGCACCCTCAACCTGCAGGACTTATTGCAACTAAAAAGTAACTTTCTGGTTTTTTACACCCTTCAGTGTGTTTTAAATGTCTCCTCCATGTGATAAAGCACTCTTATTCATAATACCAAATGTCCGTGGCACCAGGACTTCTCTGCCTGTTTCTGAGGGACCAGCAGCTGCCTGAACGGCTCATTCCTCCAATCCAAAAAAACAACTAGTGTGACGTCCCACCATCGTCTCATCCTCAGTTTAAGAACAGCTCAGAACTTCAGCAGGTTGTCTTGATAATGTCTACATGCCTGAATGCACTGAGTAGCTGCCATGTGACTGGTTGATTAGCTATCTGGAGCAGTTGGTCTGGTATACCTAACAAAGTGGCCAGAGATTAATCCTTAGTGATGGATTATTTGATGATAATGATGAATTTGTCTATAATTACCCCCAAGTTTATAAAGCAGCAAACTTTAATGTATTTGGATTTACTAAATTATACTTAAATAGTTTAACTTTTAGGTTTTAAACTGATCAAAATAGTCACAAAAGTTTAACTCTGCCGTGTGTCCCTGAAACAATGATATGATTACATTTTGTAAATATTATAGCCCCTTATAGTGCTGGTCAAAACCATCAGGATACCAGCTGGTGTTTCCTGACCTTGCAGTGTAGCTGGATCTGCCTGATTCAGTGCCTGTAATCATGCAGATCCATCTTACCAAGCTTAAATCCACGTTTGTGAGCAGCCAAAAGCAGCACGGCCCAATGGAGCAGGAAGAGGGACGAGCTACAAGTGAGACCGCAGCAGGATGTGACTGCTCACAAAGAGGTTAGCATAATGCTAACAGCTTCAGCAGCATCTTCCCCTTATTAACGTTTGAAATATATCAAACAGTCCAAGACGATTTAAGATGTACACACAATATCACTTTTGAAGGCTTCTGAACACATTTTTGGTATTTGGCCTTCGTCCTGTTGTGTTTTCTTTGAAACATGAAAGATATGTGGGAAAGTTGAACTTCTTTAATGTGTCCATGCAGCAGGTAAGTAACACATACAGCCAGCATCGTCGTCTTCTTCTTCGACTCACCCGTATTGTCTAGCATTGACAAAATATGTAGCTCACAGGTCAAAACATTATCTTGGCTTTGTCTAGTGGCTTACCACATTAACCACTCCTATCACCGCACTAAATGTTATAGTAGACTACAAAACCTGTATTTAACAAGCTGCATAAATGTAAACTCATAGTATTTGGCAAGCTGTTCAGTCTGTGGATATACTGCTACGTAACAAGCATTTTATTTGCATAAGCCTGCTTCTACCTGAGTATCCCCACCCACCGGCTTGAGATTTTTCTCTGCAGAGTACCACCATATTGTTTACAATCTTCACGAGAGATCGGCGTACACCATGTCTACACCCAAAACCTATCACTGCTCCGTTGTTGGCTGTAAACAGCCATATCTTCACATATAGGCTACCAGCCTCAGAGGACCAAAGGGCCCAGTGGATTAATTTTATTTTGAAGGGAATGAGCAGCTACAGTTGGCTAAAACCTGTATGTGTGTGCCAGTCACTTCACGTCTGACTGCTTCTGAATCTGAGTTCAGTACAAACAATCCGTCACCAAACCTGATGATGGAAATGTGAGTATTTTAGTGAGATGTAGTATTTATTTTGCTCATTGCTATGAGCTAATGCTAACAGCAGGGGGACATGAACCAGAGGTAACTGCATGTTTGTCAATGTTCACGTTACTTGTTGAAAGTCTGAAGGGTAAACTTTAAAGTATGAACATACCTACATTAGTAAAGAGGAGTTTAACAGTTGGCTGAATATAATCAGTCCTTTACCCACCCCATTACCCCTCCATTTCATCTGACATTAGCCTGGAAGGTAGTTAACATCTCTATGTCCCACACCAGTAAAGCTGAGGTTAGCATGTTGTGGGTTACTCTGTGATGTTTGGGGGCAACGAGCTTCTCTGTTATCTGGTAACTGGCATGAATTTGTGGTTTGTGTGTGTTCAGCAATGTAACGTGAAGTCCCCGTTGTATGTTACTGTGTTGGCCGCTGCTCTGCTCTGGCTGTTCTGAAGGTGACCGCTCTCCAAACCAGCTGTTCTGAACAGAGAGGTTATGTGAGCAAGGAAGAATGCAGCGGTGCTTTATTCATAGGCTTTTTGGACCAAAGTTACTGACATTTCATGAAGACATCAAGGATCCATGTTAAACTGCAGAAAAGGAGCAAAATATCAATCAATCAATCAATCAATCTTTATTTGTATAGCGCCAATTCATAACAAGTGTTATCTCAACAGCAACTTTACAATAGAGCACAAAGCTCTTCATATTATGGATACACATATATGCATAGATACATATATACATATAAAAATACACATATACATATATATACATCCAACACCCAACATGAATCCATATAGCCAATCATGAATCCCTCCATCATGGCGGCAAGAAAAAACCTTCTGTTAAGCAGCAGGAAATCTTGAATGTGGACCCCAGTCTCATGATGAACAGCAAATCCACACGATGCTGTGTTGGGTGTGTGGGCAAAGGGAGGGAGGTAAGTGGAGACAAGTGGACTAAAGTAAGAACTAAAGCTAGTGACAGATCAATGGACCAATCATAGACCTGTCGTCATCAAATTTGTTTCTGCTGCAAACAAATTTATGAGAGGTTAGCCTCTTGAGATGCTACAACTTGTTTTCAGGAGGGTCCTCGTGTCTGTGTGGTTTTGGTGATGATTTTATAGAAGTATAATCAATAAAAGTCTTACTGAAAATAAGAATTTATGGTAGTGACGAACTCATGGGTGCCCAGACCACAAGTGCATCCCTACCATATTTGTCTCCGTTAAGTATAAATGTATTAATGGTAGACCTCTTGAGATGTGACACCTCATTTTCAAGAGGGATCTCATGTCCATGTGGAGCTAGAGATAGTTACTATAGATGTATCAACCATGGATAGAAAGATCATGCTAATATCTACATTAACAGCTATAATGATAATGAACTGGAATGAAATGGCCAAATATGTGTTATGTCTGTAATTGTAGTTATTGAGGCTTCGTGACTCCACAGCAGCAGGCAGTCTCCACCAAGGATCCCAGGCCACCTACAAGACCAGAGCCAGAGACGAGTACAGTAGCAAACAGAAAGGGGCAGAGGCAGATATGGGGAGAGAGTGTTAGAGAGAGGGATAGAGCCCAGTGTGCCAGATCCCCCCGGCAGTCTAAGCCTATTGCATCTTAACTATGTGTCTAAACTATGGACTATGAGCTGGTCCCTAACTGAAAGCTTTATCAAAGAGGAATGTTTTAAGTCTAGCCTTAAAAGTAGAGAGGGTGTCTGCCTCCTGAACCGTGGTCAGTAAATGGTTCCAGAGAAGAGGAGCCTGATAACTGAAGGCTCTGCCTCCCAGACTACTTCTAGAGACTGATGGAACCACGAGCAGGCCAGCATTTTGGGAGCGTAATGTTCTAGAGGGGTTGTACGGCACTACAAGCTCTTTGAGGTAAATTGATGCCTGTCCACTGAGAGCTTTATAGGTGAGAAGAAGAATCTTGAATTCTATTCTATATTTAATGGGAAGCCAATGCAGAGAGGCTAATACAGGAGTAATGTGGTCTCTTCTCATAGTTCTAGTCAGCACACGTGCTTCAGCATTTTGAACCAGCTGAAGCGTCTTAAGCGACTTACTGGGACAGCCTGAAAGAAGAGAATTACAATAGTCCAGTCTGGAGGTAACAAAAGCATGGACTAGCTTTTCGGCATCGTTCTGGGACAGGATAGGCCTAATTTTAGCGATGTTACGAAGATGAAAAAAGGCTGTTCTTGAAATTTGCTTTATGTGAGAGTTAAAGGATAGATCCTGTTCTGAACCCCAAGATTTCTAACAGTTGTGCTTGGCGTCAGGCTAATGCCATCTAGGGCAGTTAAATCATTAGAAAAGGTTTCTCTAAGGTGTCGAGGGCCCAGCACAATGATCTCTGTCTTGTCTGAGTTAAGGAGAAGAAAATTTTTGGCCATCCAGGTCCTAATGTCCTTTAGATATGCGTCTAATTTAGATAACTGATTTGTCTCACCTGGCTTCATTGATACATACAGCTGAGTATCATCAGCGTAACAATGAAAATTAATGGAGTATTTCCTCATGATATCACCGAGGGGAAGCATATATATGGAGAAGAGAATTGGACCTAGCAGGGAGCCTTGAGGAACTTCATAACTTACTTTAGTGTACACAGAAGACTTGTTGTTCACGTGTACAAACTGGTATCTATCAGATAAGTAGGACTTAAACCAATTTAGGGCAGTCCCTGTAATCCCGAGTAATACCTCTAATCTCTGTATAAGAACATCATGATCAATGGTGTCAAAAGCTGCACTAAGATCTAATAAAACAAGTACTGAGAGAAGTCCCTCATCTGAAGCTGAGAGTAGGTCGTTAGTTACTTTAACTAGAGCAGTCTCTGTGCTGTGATGAGCTCTAAATCCTGACTGAAAGTCCTCAAAAAGGCTGTTGTCTTGAAGGAAGTCACATAGCTGATTAGCCACTACTTTCTCCAGGATCGTTGAAGTAAATGGAAGGTTTGATATAGGCCTGTAGTTGGCTAATGTTCCCGAATTGAGGTTAGGTTTTTTAAGGAGAGGTTTGATTACAGCTACTTTAAAAGACTGTGGCATGTAGCCTGTTGATAGAGATATATTTATTGTCTCCAGCACTCAAGTCTGACTACAATTAATGGTATGGTAGGTTCAGGTGAAAGCAGGGAGTTGCTAATTTTATCTCTAATTTTAAGAATTTTATCATTAAAAAAGCTCATAAAGTCCTCTCAGCTGAGAGCTAGAGGAATCACAGGCTCAACAGAGCTCTGACTCTGTGTCAGCCTGGCTACAGTGCTGAAAAGGTACCTAGGGTTGTTTTTATTTTCTTCAATTAGTGAGGAGTAGTAGGCAGCTCGAGCATGTCGTAAGGCTGTCATGTAGTTATTATGACTTTCCTGCCAAAGTATACGTGACTCCTCCCTTTTATTGGAGCGCCATATTCTCGCTAATTTACTGGATGCTTGTTTAAGTACACGAGTTTCAGAAGTAAACCAAAGAGCCATCCTCTGACGTTTAATAGTTTTTTGTCTCAATGGGCAATTGAGTCCAAAGTGGATCTTAGTAGACTGGCAGAGTCATCAACAAGCTGATCCAGCTGAAAGGGGCTATAGCTAATATCACAGTAATCAGTTGGCCAATTTATTGAGTTTAAGGCAGCAGGAATGGCTTCTTTAAATTTAGCCACGGCACCAATGGACAGATTTCTACTCTTCATAATTTTGTTACAAAACACAAAATTCTCTAAGACAATGTTAAAAGTTACTAAGAATTGATCGGATAATAAAGGATTTTCAGGAAAAACTGTTAGTCTATCAACATCAAGGCCATATGCTAGAACCAAATCAAGAGTGTGATTGAAATGATGAGTAGCTTCACGAACAGCCTGAATAAAACCAACTGAGTCTATTAAGGACATAAAAGCTGAGCTAAGGCTATCACTTTCTTTGTCAACATGGATATTAAAATCACCTACAATAAGTATTTTATCAGAGCTAAGGACCAAGTTTGATATGAACTCAGAAAATTCTGATAAGAATTCAGAATAAGGGCCTGGAGGACGGTAAATTATCACAAATAGGACAGCCTGGCAGGTTTTTGAGTCAGTATGAGATAAATTTAGAGCAAGGCTTTCAAAAGAAGAGTAATTAGCTTTTGGTCTCGGATTGATTTGGAGACAAGAATGATAAATAGCTGCTACACTACCACCACGGCCTGTGTCGCGGGGTATATGAGTATTTGAGTGACTGGGAGGAGTGGATTCATTTAAATTGACATATTCCTCCTGGCACAGCCACGTTTCTGTTAAACAGTATAAATCAATATGATTTTCTGATATAAGGTCATTCACTAGTAAAGATCTCAGTGATCTAATATTTAAGAGACCACATCTTATTATCTCATGTTTTGAAGCTTCTACGTTTGAGGTTTTGATTTTAACCAGATTTCTATGATTGGCAACTTTTTTATTTAATTTTGTGCTAACATCTATGTGATGTTTGGGTCGGGGGACAGACACAGTCTCTATAGAATAATATTCATCACTATTACAACTGTCATAGCAGTTATAATAGTGATGAACACAACTGTCATAACAGTAATGGGTGGAAAACTGTCCTAGAGGAGCATGGAGGACTGCAGCTCTGCAACATGGTTTCATCTCTGAGAGGTCATAGGTCAGACTCTGCCATGTTTTTAGATAGGAGAGATGCACCAGCCAAAGTAGGACGGATGCCATCTCTTCCTATCAGACCAGGTTTTCCCCAGAAGGATGTCCAATTATCAATGAAGCCCACATCATTTGCTGGACACCACCTCAATAGCCAGCGGTTGAATGATGACATGCGGCTATACATGTCATCACTGGTCAGATTTGGTAAGTGGCCAGAGAAATGTACAGAGTCCGACATTGTTTTGGCAAATGCACACCCTGATTCAATGTTGACTTTGGTTACTTCCAACTGGCGATGTCAGGAGTCATTCGTGCCGACATGGAGGACTATCCTATCAAACTTACGTTTACTTCTTGCCAGGAACTTCAAATTTGACTCAATGTCGCCCGCTCTGGCCCCAGGGATGCACCTAACTATGCCCGCTGACTTCGCTATCTTCACGTTTCTGACTATGGAGTCACCAATTGTCAGAGTTTGTTCCCCGGCGGGCGCGTCGCCGTCACCAAGAGGAGAAAACCTGTTCGAAACGTGAACTGCATGGTGGGGTACCGAGTGGGTCTTCGACTTACGGCTATGCTTGCCACGGACAGTGACCCAGTCATTACAAGCTGGCGGAGAAGCTAAGCTAGCACCGCACTGGCTATGTCCTGCTGGCTAGTAGCTATGGCTACATAAGAGGGTTTAGGTTCAGTGCGGAGCCGCTTCTCGAGACCAGTGACCCTCGCCTTCAGAACTAAGAACATGCTACACTTCAGACAATTACCACTATCGCAAAAGGAGGACGAGGAGTAGCTAAACATCTGACACATAGGGCAGGAGAGAACAGGAGAGGAGAGAAAAGCCATACTTAACGGCTAATTGCTAGGCTAGGCTAAGCTAAGCTAGGAGAAGAAGAGAGTCGAACTGAATTACACCGCCTCAGAGAAGCGAGAGTGCTTTTGCTAAACCTTAGTACGTTCGATCGAACGTTAATCAAACTCAAAGTGTGTTCAAGGCTTAAATGTCAAATATTCAGCAGTTATAATTAGCGTTAGCAGAGCAAAGAAAGAACACACTACAAACAGCGCTACAGTATGAAAACAGGAAATGACGAAATGGCTAGACGTCATCACTGACCTGCTGGCAGCTCCTGCAGCCAAACTGATGCCAAATGTACTGCTCTGCTTTCCTTTGGACTACATCAGGGAGGCCAAGAGGAGGATCCAGATGACTGGGCATCCCTGGATCTCCACATACTCTGCCCAGGCATGTGCCCTGGAGAGGACACTCCAGTAACGCTGATCCCCAGCGTCAGAAACAACATGGGGGGCAGCAGTTACCAGTTATAACTCTAGAACAACTGGCATATGCTTGGACACTACAGGTTGCCTCCGGCATTAGGAGAGACCATCTCAGTCCCACTGGTTAACTACTGCCTGCCTACAACTGGGCAGCTCCCAGCCAAGAAGGTGCTGACCCGCCACAGTCTACCTGCTCCAATGGATGTTTGGAGTTAAAGTTTATTTACTATAAAGCAGCCTGTAAAACACCAGGCAGTAACAAAAAAATAAGAAAATCACCTATCTGCTGGAATGTCAAGACACTATGCCCTGGCCTCTCAGAAGATCCTCATCAGGTCAATGATGCCAGAAAAACTGCCATCATCAGCCGGGAGCTTGGAAGACTTAACATCAACATTGCTGCACTGCAGGAGATCAGACTTCCACCAAACGGTAGCCTCCGAGAACAGGACTACACATCCTTCTGGCAGGGAATGGAGTCAGAAAAGCATAGACTGTATGGTGTTGGAATTTCAGTAAGAAACACCCTACTGTTCTCAGTGAACCACCATCATAAGGCTCAGCCGGGATCCTCTCCCTTCGTCTGTTGTCCCCTTCAGACCCAGTGAACATCCTGAGCATCTATGCTCCAACATTATGCTCTTTTGTCGAAGCTGAGGACACATCCTATGAGGAGCACGACACTGTTGTCAGGGGGATTACTAACACAGAGCACCTATACATCCTTGGGGACTTTAATGCCTGTATTGGAGCTGATTACATCTCTTCATTGCCCACTCGCTGAACTGCATCCTTCTTACCCGTAGCTACCACAGCGCTGACTGTGACACTGACCATGCTCTAGTCTGTACAAAGCTGCACATGCAGCAAAAAATTACACCAATGTAAGCGGGTAGGACGCCTGTGTATCAACTCAGCCAGAATGTCATCTCTAGAACTGTGTGAGCAGACTGTTGACACCATCGAGGAGGCCCTTAAACACTACCTGACAACCTTCGCTGAAGAAAGATGACACCACATTTGTAGCAGGAATTGCCATACTTGAACCAGCAATTGCAGTCAAACGTGCAGCACTACTCAACCACAAGAGGGAGCCTTCCGATAAGACAGTAACTGCTCTCAGGGATGCTAGGGATGACACCCAATGAATTGCTGTATGTATGACGGCATGAGGAAAGCCTTGGTCCCTGCATCACCAAGATCTCTCCCCTAAAATCTGCATCAGGCTATTTCATAACAGACTGAGACAACAAGATGAAGAGATGAGTGGAGTATTACCAGGAGCTCTATGCAGAAAATTGTCACTCTCTCAGCAGTGGAGAACACCAACCCTCTGCCTGTCATGAAAGAGCTTGATGCCCCACCGTCCCTTGAAGATTTAAGCAAGGCCATCAACTCTGTAGCTAGCGGCAAAGGTCCAGGAAATGATGGTATCCCCCAGAAAAACTTAGGACTGGAAAGAAGAGTTCTCTCCTTTACCATCTGCATGAACTCCTACCACAATGCTGGGACGAGGGATCAGTGCCTCAGGACATGCACGATGCAAACATTATCACACTCTACAAGAGCAAAGGAGATCGCAGTGACTGCAACAACTATTCTGGAATATCCCTCCTCAGTGTTGTTGGCAAAGCATTTGCCCGTGTTGTTCTAAGCAGACTGCAGCCACTTGCAGAACTTGTATACTCCGAGGCCCAGTGTGGCTTCAGGGTGGGAAGGTCAACAATCGACAAGATCTTCCCACTGAAGCAGCTGCAGGAAAAGTGTGGTGAGCAGAGGTGGCCACTACACATCTCCTTCATTGACCTGACCAAGGCATTTGACTTGGTCAGCAAAAAAGGCCTGTTTACTCTCCTGCAGAGGATAGGTTACCCCCAAGCTCCTCAGGATGATAACAACTTTTTCATGACAAAAAACAAGGCATAGTTCAGTTCGAAGGCTCTTCCTCAGGTCCACTCTCAATTAGGAGTGGAGTGAAACAGGGGTGTGTGCTTACCCGAACACTGTTTAGCATATTCTTGTCCTTGCTGCTTTCCTATGCCTTCAGCCAGTCAGAAGATGGTGTATACCTCCACACCAGAAGTGACGGGAACCTCTTCAACACTGCACGGCTTCGAGCAAAGACTAAAGTTTGCAAAGCACTGATCAGGGAGATGCTCTCTGCAGATGACGCTGCCCTGACCGCACACACTTAGGATGCTTTCCAACGATTCATTTGCCGGTTCTCAAACACATGCAGAGAGTTTGGCCTCATCATCAGTCTTCAGAAGACCGCCATCACTGGTCAAGATGTCCACTGTTCCCCCAGCATTAATGACCACACCCTCAAAGTAGTGGAGGACTTCACCTACCTTGGCTCCAACATCTCGAGCAACCTCTCGCTTGACACTGAACTGAACACAAGAATTGGCAGAACAACAGCAAGAATGGACCACCTAGCAAAGAGAGTCTGGGACAACACCATGCTGACCATTAACACCACGATGAAGGTGTATCAAGACTGTGTACTTAGCATGCTGCTCTTTGGCAGCGAAACATGGACCATCTATACCTATCAAGAAAGCAGGCTCAATGCCTTCCATCTACGGTGTCTCAGAAGGATCCTTGGCATCTCCAGGCAGGACCATGAATGAAACAACAACATTCTGTCCCAGGCAGGACCACCAGGCATGTTCACCTTGCTTACCCAAAGTGGCTATATATATATTTACATGTACAGTGCTTAAAAAAGTATTAGTTCACCACTGAGTTTAAGGTTTATGGTGCAGCTGCCCAAAATTAACAGTATTGGGAATCACAGTAGTTCCAATAGTTAGTCAGTATATTTGTACCCATAGGGAAATTGGGGTGTGGCAGGAATCACAAACATTTGGCAACAACACACAAAATGAACACTGATACTGTGTTGAAGATAAACAAATAAAAACACATCAGCAACACTAGAAACTCGAACACTGCTCCACACAGAGAAGAAAAGCATAGGAAACCTCATAGTGATTGACAGGCAGGTGGGTGTCGACCAGCTGGACCTATTTAACTGTTTATCATTCATTTAAAAAATTTGATCGCTTGTAGAAAAAAAGAAATTTTGGATGTTTTTGGTGAACAGAGGAGCACAATAACGCCCCCTAGAGTGCAACAGTGTAAATAAAGTGTCTCTGATCACCATCACCCACAATGCAGAATGCCTTTTTTAATGTTGTCTGTTTATAAATGAAGTCCATATTTGCAAATGGGATGCTCGACTGTTTACTGGACATTATTAAAATTTTCATGAAAGGTTTCTTTCTGTGCTTCTGTTGCATTTCCAAACTAGTAGAAAATGCAAAAAGACAGAATACTATCAGGCACAGGGTGAAGATTCAGGCAGCAGAGCCAGTTCAGGTTTTCCAAAGTCAATTCTTTAATCCAGAATCAGGTTTGGTACACGGAAAGGCAAACAACTAGGCAGAGGTAGTAAGTCTGTAAGGCAGAATCAGAACAAGAACAGGCAGGCAAGGTCAAACAGGAAGAGCTAACTAGAGGTATTCAAAAGGCTGGAGTATCGACTAACAGCCTGCTGATAGGACTAAATAATGATAATAAGAATAATCACTGATTTTGTTTCTGTAATGGTCAATACAGCAGTTTGTAGAAGCCATTGAACCGGATTTTTCATACTAAAATATAATTCTTATTGTTATTCATGAATTTTCCAATTCACTGTTTTACAAAAAAACGTAAGAAAAAGTACAGTGAAGCACATTATTATTTCTTATTGAAGATTTCAAACTAAAGTGATTTACTTGCAGTCCTGAGCTATCCATCTGTCTGTCTGTCTGTCTGTCTGTCTATCTATCTATCTATCTATCTGTCTGTCTGTCTATCTATCTATCTTTCTATCTATCTATCTATCTGTTTATCTGTCTGTCTGTCTGTAAATCTGTTTATCATAAGACCATAGTTGTTTTCTCAATTAAAAATGCTCCCACTCTACTGTGGTACATAAAGGAGCATAGAGCCACTAAAAACAGGACGAATGTCTCTTCATGTGCAGGACGTGGTTTCTCTGGTGAACCTCAGTCCTCATCTCAGGAAATTTATCTGAAGTGAGTCTGAGGTTTATGTCACGGCCGCCTCCTGCACCAGAACACGTCGCTCTAATGTCCATTTTCTTTGGCGTGCTTTGTCAGACAGTTAAGGTTAAAGACATGGATCAAGAAGAAGAGTTCTTGCAATGATGGACTGAACATGAAGCCAGATGACCTCTGACCTCTGAAATCTGACCAGTTTATCATGGAGTCTGAGAGGACGTTTGTGTAAATTTTGAAAAAATATCTCATATAAAGGCAAACACATGACAGAGTGCAGCACGGACATACACCAGAAAACAGGAAATGATGTTTTGATGCTTCTGACAAAGACCCCCGCTCACCACACACACACACAAACACACACCGCCACACACACACACACACATATACACACACATCCCGTCCAACACTGAAGTGAAACTTTAACCTTTAAGAGAAACTCACTGATCAACTCAAACACATCATGGCACAATACAGAAAACATCTGACCGTCTGCGTCACTGCAGGTAAAATAACTTCATTTTCATTGTTCTTTAAAATATTTAAAATAATCTTTAGAGCTCTCAAAGTAAAAATGTGAGACTTTTCCATCTTTAAACAGACTGTGGATTTCACACTGAGGTCAGCGACTGTATTTGTCAACATTTGTTAGGAAGTATTAAAAACTTTACTGATAATTTGTGAAGAATTTCTTACTTTTCCAAAATGGCATTCCTATGATTCACAGCCTTTGGCAGCTTTGCACTTTTTAAGGGTCATCTGAAGGTGCAGGTCAGGACAAATCTAATCTGTTAGCATTTTAAACATCTGTCTTTAATGTGTGTAGATAAAAACATCTCTATATGTGACCTAATACATAATTACATCTATATATGCTCACTGTGTGTGCAATACTGTACCTGTGTGGTATAACTGGTGCAGGAAGGTGTGCAGTTATAAATTAGCACTTTTACTATGATGTGCAATTTATCAGCACTTTAGCACTTTGTATTTAGCACAATAAACCGCTCACACACTTCAGCTCTGAGGGTCTTATTGTTCTGGTTTGTCTTTTGGTGGTCCATTATTATTTTGTTTATCCATCATCTTGGTGCTGTCCTACTGATGTTTAATGTAATATGTTTATTTCAAGATTGTACACATGCATCAACCTGCTGGGGACTGCAGATGGAAATAAGCCTGTGGCTAAACTCAGGCACACTTACATGTCAAAGTTCATTAATGTGCACTGTCCTCTATTTAAATAAATACATAAGAATACATTATTGGGTGGGAAGGTGTAAAAACATCCATTCTGTCATTATGCCATCTGAAGGAAGGTTTGGTGTAGCTGTAAATCTATTTGTTAAGATCAGGATGTTATGATTTCTGTTCTCACTTTATTTTCATGTGACAAAAGCCAAACATCCACTCTGTTACAGGACATTCACGTCTCTGTCCCATCCTGTTTTAAATGTGCAGATATCTTAATAATTACATTTTCTAAGAGCTTTAAATTTGCCTTATTTACCCCAAAATTTACTTGAACAAGACTTTCTTAATGAAGCTTTGTTTAATATTTAAGTACAAGGCTAATTTATTAAACATGTTTTTGAATAAATGACTCACTGATAACATCCACTTATGTGATATCTAATGACTGCTATGTAAAAAAAAATGAATTTTTGACTCTTACCCAGCCTTATCCACCAACACTACCACCCCAAACAACAGTCCATCTCACAAATACCTAAACCCTCAAATGTATCTCATCATGGAAGGAAATCTTCAAACCAACCCTGAAGAAGCTCCATGTAACAGAGAATAGAAACTGTGATCAGACTGCAACAACTCAGATCTAGGCAAATATGTTTGTCTGTTTTCATATCAAAAATATCTAAAACATGAATTCTAATCCACATTCACTTAACAAGTCCAGATAAATATCTCATTACAAGGAATAAAAGACATAAACAAGGCGCTGAAATGTTTGTAATGATAAGAAAATATCTGCCAATGAGAAAGCAGAGTTTGACTCAGTGATGGTCATAAATTAAGATTTTTAAATCTGCTCTGGATTAATAATTTCATTTTAAGACACCCTCAAAGTTAAATAATCTCATTGGAGGATTATTTTACTTATTACAAGCAGCTCAAACCTCATTTTTAGTTTTTGTATCTGAAAATAGGATATTGTAATCCAGACTGAGATTTTTTTTACTTGACATTGGATGGATACTTTGGCCTGGATCTGTTTTTTTTCACTGCACCAACAATCTTTTGATATATTTGTTGGGCCACAGAGAGTTATTGTCTAATATTCCAGGTGTGGCTGTTAAAAATGAGGATCCTGCTCCTCTGAGGATAAACCACGTGGCTCACAGTCTGAGTGTTATGGCTTAAAGGCTGGGTTTTTAACTGCTGTTAGCTTCCAATAAGTGATGTCTCCACTTAAATGCTGATTGAAGTGCACATGTTGTGCCAAGGTTGTCCTAAAACATGTCGTTATCACTGCTAAAAAAAAAAAAAAAAAAAAAGGGGGCTTCTGAAGTGTCTGCACAGATTTCTAGTTTCCCCTTTTTGATCAGGATCATAAGTTTTGGGACGACCTTTCATGCTCAAATTTGACCCAATGCATTGAGTTGCTGCCATGTGAACAGCTGATTATATTTTTGTATCTGCAAGCTGAGTAGGTGTATCTAATGAAGTGGCCATTTTGAAAAGGATACAGTAGCAAATGGCTTAACAGATCAAGATGTCCCCCACATGGATCAAAAGATGTTAGTCTGAAAACTATGAGGTTTTAGAAGCAAATGTTGAAGATTCACGTCCACCGAAGAAACAAAAATAAACTGCTGGTTCTCAAAAGATGTCTCAGGTGTAAAAAAACAATTTCTTTAAGGACTAAAATGTCAAAGCTTAAAATAAAGCATGTTAGTGACCTAATCTACTTCAGGTCATCAAACTCTCTCTCAGCTTTGATTAAAGTGCAGAGGACGGAAAACATTGAACCACAGTGTCTGTGGTTTCATTGGTGATTTCTGAACAGGAAGTCAGAGGGCACGCTGAAACCGTCCTACATGTAATGAACCTTTTTTTATTTTTTTCCATAAAGATATCAGCGAAGATCAGTCTGCAGACTTTTACCACGACATAAAGACAACCCACACACACATCCAGTGAGTCAAAATGATCATGAACAGCTAAAAAACAAAAAAACAGAAGTAAAAATTAGTTTATTCAAGTGTACTACAAGTATCCTTATTTTACACTAAAACTGAGACAGTATACTTGAAGTTTACTTTTTATATACTATATTTTATGTACTTAATAATAATAGTGTGGTGAAGTATGCTTGCTTATACTGAAAAGTAAAAAGAAAAGTCTAAGACTAAGTACATTAATAATAAGACTTTTACATTAATACTTAAACTTATACTTGTACTTCAACATACTTTTTACTTCTTCCTGCCACAAAGTACATATACTTCGTATATCTTGATGCAGGTGCAGAATAAGGTCAAGTCATGGTGCTTACATTTAATTTAGCAGAATAAAATGTTTTTCTCTGCACACATTTGCTTTGAGGCATTACCCTGTAATAAACTTACATGTTCAAGATCATATAGTGCTGGAGTTTAAAAGTTTACTGTTAACAGTTTGTGTGCTCAATTGCATTATCTTTGTGTACCTTAAAAACATACGCAAAAACAGAGAAACATTGGTCTTGAACTTGGTCGATAAACATTTTATTTTATTGATCAAGTTCTGGTCCCTTTCATAAGTGTGTGGCAATGGTGTTATATACACAGCACCATCTATTTCACCAAGAACACGTTTGTTTTAATCATATCAGACAGACTGCATTAACAGTTAGCTGTTATTTTAACCTCATATATGAAAGTACTTCTGCATTGATTTTTACATACAGACCTGTCTGATTTATTAGGTACCTCAACTAAAACACAACAGAGTTTTGCACATGGACAAAAAGCAGAAGTTTGATAAGAACACGGTTGTTTAAAAATAACCAAGTCATTCATTAAACAAAATGTACCATCTTTCATGCATACACCACTGTTGTATCTCTTCTTCAGTCTGTCATAGTTTTGATTGTAATACAGAACTTTTTTGTTTAGTCTGTGCAAGAAAGTAGAACTTACAAGTATACTTGAAGTATAACAAGTAAACTAGTAACATAGCAAAAACAGTATTTTTTAGTTCATGAAGGTATACCCTGGGCTGCACAGCAGGTAGTGCACGTGCCTCACAGCAAGAAGGTCGGTGGTTCGATAGGATGATAGGACAGGGCCTTTCTGTGTGAAGTTTGCATGTTCTTCCCGTTCATACGTGGGTTCTCTCCATGCACTCCAGCTTCCTCCCACAGACCAAAAACATGCTCATTAGGTTGATGGCTGACTCACTTCAGGTATGAGTGTGAGCGTGAATGGTTGTCTGTCTCTCTATGTGGCCCTGTGATTGACTGGGGACTGGTTCAGGGTGTACCCTACCTCTCACCCAATGACATCTGGGATAGGCCCCAGCCCCCCACAACCCTGAAAGGGATAAGTGGTATAGAAAATGATTGAAAGTAGCTACACCAGTACAATGGAGGAAAAAGGAACCAAAAAAAGGCTTTGGACAAAAAGGAGTTAGAAGGAAAGGCAACAAACAAAAAGGGAAAAGAACCACACAAATAAAGGTAGAAGTAAAGTTACAGACAAATAAAGTCCCAAGAAGAAAAGGCTCAAAGGAACAAGGAGCCAGACAAATAGGAGTCAATAGGAAAGGCACCAGCTGGAAAGGATTTAAAAAATACATATTAGAGTATATATCAGACAAAAACTCCTGGCAGTCAGAAACATAGAAACCAGCCAAAAAGGAATAAGAAATGGGGTAGGATAGAAGGAAGCCAGAAAAATTCTGTTGGAAAAAGAGGCATCAGACAAAAAGGAGTCAGTAAGAAAATAAGTAAAAAAAAAAAAACTAAAAAAAAAAAGGAAGAAGGAAAGGAACTGAACAAACAGAAATTAGAAAGAAAGGCACCAGACAAAAGAATCAGATAGGCCTCAGTGAGAGAAAGAGTGAGAAAATTTCAGAGAGGTTTCAAAGACAGAAGAGTCAGAAAAACAGGTCACAAGGGCTTCAGAGAGAAAAGAGTCTGAAAAATGAGTCAGAATAGCTTCAGAGAGAAAAGGGTCAGAAAAAAGAGTTAGAGAGGCAAGTTTAAAAAAGAGTTGAATAATCATGTTAACTTTAAGCATGTTTTCTTTAATCATAAAGCTTAATTTCAATCACAGATGTTAAGGGAGTTTATTATGGATGACGTCTCACAGCCTCTTCCTCTCCGTTAGCGCTCCTCTGCTGCATGAGCTCAAATGAAGACCCAGAGTCAGTGAAGGTCAAAGAGGGCACGACGGCCACCCTGAACACCAGAAAGGACGGCTGTGACAGCAGCCAGCAGGTGGTCTGGATGTTTGGTCCAAACGGGGCTTTCAAGAGGATCGCTCGAGTCAGAGACGGAGAGGCAAAGACGGACTTCAGCAAGCATTTTGGAGGCCGGCTGCAGCTGGACCGTCAGTCTGGAGCTCTGAACATCAGCCAGGTGGGACTCAACGATTCAGGGGTCTACAGGTGCCAGTCCATCGGCTCCAGCGTCTTCACCCAGCAGTTCAACCTGACCGTGTACGGTGAGTCCACCTGACGCCTCAGGTCAGCAGGAAGTGCATTCATGTTAGATGGAGCGCCACCTGCTGCACCATTCACACCACTGCATCCCTGTCTCTTTATCTCTCTGTGCTCCTGTAAAATGACTCCATGGCTTTATTCATCTCGGCTGCTCTTGTCTTCATGTCCTCCTCCAGCGTCCATCTACGCTCCGTCCATCAGGATGAACTCGTCTGGGGCGGACGGCGGCTGCAGCTCGCTCACGGTGGAGTGCAGCGTGCAGGGCGGCCAGGAGCTCAGGCTGTCGTGGTTCAGAGGCGAGGACAAAGTGAAGGAGACCAGCCATCCCGATGTGTCCCCCATGCTGCGTCTGTCTCTGCTCATACAGCAAGGCGAGGAGGACAAGTACACGTGTGTGGCTGAAAACCCCGTGGACAGGAAGAGCAGCAGCGTGCACACAAAGGACACGTGTCTCAGTAACGGAGGTATGATGATGATGAAGGTGAAGCACGGGGACATGATGCTCCTCGTCTCTGTCCTCTGTCTGCACATGCTCTCTATGAGCTAAACGATAAGTCCGAGCCTGTCTCTGCTGCTGAGGAACGTTACAGAGTCTTAACTGGTTATTAAATATATTTCATGATAATCTTAGTCCCATATAGAGGGTTGGCACTGAGGTCACGACCTGTGAGACTGACCTGCAGTTCCTCTTCTGAGCAGCAGAGGGCGATGTTAGGTTATTGATATTGGCGGTAAGAACCAGTGAAACACTGTAATTCAGCTGAAAAATGACTTATTCTTAATATTTTTATGAAGCCCTATTAGTTTTACAGATGCCCATCATGTTAAATCTCAGCAGATATTTATTTTAAAAAATGATAAAATAAAACTTTTGGAGCTTTCAGGCCCTCTTTTATGATCAAACCTTATAATCCTTAACTTTGGTTTGGGGATTTTTTTGTGCCTTGTTTGTTACAACAAGTGGCAAATTTGTTTTTATAACCATCAGTGGACGCAAACGCCGCCATTACATTTGTTCATTAGAGCAGTGGTTCTCAACTGATCTGGCATCTGGCTTCACCATCACGCCGTATTGAAAAACTGCAGCCAATGGATTTGATGAAAATATGCAATTTGAACCTGTGATAGTCCAGGATATCACAGTTTGCCAACACAAAAGAATATGTTTAATGATAAACCAAAGTGAACAGCAGGTGTTGATGCTACAGTGAGAAATATTCCCTTTTACACTCAATTTTAATGATAACTTCGGATGTATCTTGGGGATACAAGGTTTAAAGAATAAAAATGTAACTTCAGCAGTGATAACGCTACAACATTAATGATATCTAATCATTAAATCACTAAATAAGCTGTTGATCCTGAGGCTGCTACACAAAACACTTCGGTAACTTCAGCCTTTTTTAACAGACTTCAACAACATGAAAAAAAGTCAAGCAACTTAGAAGTTGTTTCAAAAAGACTTAAAAACATGCAGCTTTGGCTGAGTACCCCCTCACTGAAAATATAACAAACACTGAACTATGAAAATGTGTCAGTTAGCCTTGCAGAGTGTTATCGCCACCTGTTGTTCAGGAGTGTGAGTAGACGGCACTCCACTGCATAAAAAAATCCCCTTCAAAATAAAAGCACAGGATTTTACAAAATCAACTGCCTCATTAATACCCATTTTTAATAAATTCTTAAATTGATAAATTAACTTATCAAACGTATTAATAAGCTTTTTCAATTGTTAAAATGTTTTAAACCACTTCAGTTTCATTGTGCAAAATCAATAGGTTTTAAACAGTTTTGAACCATTACACCCACTGGTTTAAAATAATACTATATGCTTGAATGTTTGATCTAATTCATAATTTTAACTTGAATTAATGCCTTTTAACTAATTTTAACTACTTTAAAATATATCCCAAACTTGATTTGTTCAAATCAAATCATCTTAATTTAGCTCAGGTGGTCTTAACGAGTTTAAACAATGAAAGGGAATTAAAGATAAATCTAAAAATGTGTCGGACCTCACCAGTCCACTGTGTTAATCTTAAACCCTACCATTTAAATGCACAGGGCTTAAATGGTCAGTAAACACAAACATTTTAATCTCTTAGTGACCAAATTAAAGTTATATTATTCTTGCCAAAGTGATTAAATCAAACCTCACCACCAGCGTCTCTGAGGTCTCCATGCCCACCCACCCCCCACTCTGAGAAGGGTCCTGCTGGAGCCTTGCAGGCAGCACTCTCAGGACCGCACTCTCACACCCCTCAGTCGCACATGCTCATAACGATGGTTAACCCTAACCCATACCCCCGGGATTCATCATCTGATGGGATAGTGGGTCCCTACCCCTGCCCCATCCCTTACCCTAAACCTAACCTTAGTTTTAAGCCTAAGCCTAACCCTATTTCTGCGATCCTGCAAAGGCAACTCCAATTCACTGAGTGGCGCTGTTGCGAAAAACTGAAGGTCCTGAGAGTGCGGGCGGTCTTGAGAGTGCTGGCTGCCAGGCTGCAGCAGGATACTATAGCCCTCTCCACCTGCATTTGGGAGTCTGACCCGATACTGATGCCACCATCTAGTGGGAAAGACTTAAATTACTGCCAAATAAATTGAAACCATTGCATGAACACAAATGCTGAATTTCTTTAAAACAACAGCAGCAACAACAACTCCCTAAAAGCTTGAACTTCTTAACAAGAAGAACCTTGAAAGACAGAGAATCATTCATCACAAACCTGAGGTGTTTATCAGAGGAAATAGATTCAATCAACTGACCTTGAAATGTGACGGCATGTTCAGTGACTTTCTCTCCATCATGAGTTTTATTTTGTCAGGATTCAAGGCCAGCTTGAGTTCCTGTCCTCCTGCAGGAGACAAAGGGCCTGACATGGTGTGGGAGCAGCCCAAGAAATAACAGTATTGTCCATTATGACAGATACTGTTAATGAGCAGAGGAAATGATAGGGGTCCCAGTACTAAGCCCTGTGGTGCACCGTTTTGCACCTTAAGATGGGCAGAGGTCAGGCCGTCAGTCGGGACACACGATGATCTATCTGATCAATAAACTCAACCAATTAACGGAAAGTTCAGAGAGACCAACACATGGTCTGTTTTACCTCCACTAATGAGGTTATGTTTTTGGCCCTGGTTGTCTTTTTGTTTGTTTGTAAGCAAGATCACACAAAAACTACTGGATGGATTTTGCTGAAATTTTTAAGAGATGTTGGTGATGGCCCAACTTAAAAATGATTAGATTTTGGTTAACGTTTCAACTGTCTGACTAATAATAATTCATGACCCTGAAAACCCACACCTAGCACTCTGAATGATGTTGATATCATTATTAGTTAGACAGTCATTGAGCGAAAACCATTGTTCACTAATAGTGGTTATCTGGATCACCATCAAAGTCTAGTCATTTCTAAGTTGGGTCCTTACTAACACCTCCTGAAAATTTCAGCAAAATCTGTACAGCAGTTTTTGCGTAATCTTGCCAACAAACAAACAAACAAACATGAGCTAAGTTTAACTCAGCATGCTTTTGAACAATTAAGTTCAGACATACCAACACCATGGGCTCTAATTTCGTAGACCAGGTGCAGGCGGGGTGCACCTGCCCTGCGCCGCGCCGGTGTTGCGCCGAGCCAACAGGGTGTGTCCAGCTGTATTTTAATCCAGCTGTTTGTATTGATGGAATGGGAGGGCCACCTGTGGCCCCCGGGCCGCCTGTTGCCCACCTCTGATTTAGAGGTTTAAAGTTTTGTTTGAGTCAGGCAGATGTCTTTAAAGATCCCAGCACTGCTCTCTCTGTCTCTGTGTCTCTCCATCTCGTCCTCAGAGACGTCCGGCTGGTGTCACACTGAAGTGATGGCCCGGCTCGTGGCCTCCGCCGTGCTGGGCTTGGTCTTGATGGTTCTGGTGGTGGACCACGTCAGGTTCAGACGACAGACTAAGACACCTGAGAAGCTGAGAGTCTACTCGTCAAACAGAGGAAGGGAACGCAGAAAAATCTAACGGACTGTCCAAACCTCCTGTGTGAATGTCAAACTTTGTTTTCTGAAATAAAAGTGAATAAAAACTTGTCGTCTCGTCAAACTTAAGATTCAGAATAAGGCTGTTTGGGCAAAGACCTCAGAGCAGCAGCTTTACCACGTCACATGGTGCATATATGCAAAACTGACAGCTCAAGGCTGAAGAAAACTGATAATACATGGACATTTAAAATATGGGCAAAACTAGAAAGCACCCAGAGAGGGCAAACCTCCTCCATGTTAGTTCACATATTGCTGTTACATCTATAAGCAACAGTTCCATGATGAAGTTACCATCATAATATGATTCATGACCCTGAAAACACACACCTATCTGTCTGTCTTCAGGTCAGTGCTGTTGTTGTGCCCTGGACCATAAGTCAACAGATCTCAGCAAAGTTCGAGCAGGAGAGCCGACAGTCTGGTGGTTATGTCTGTGCACTTCATGTGTCCAAAACAGGGGCGGCCTGGGCTTAAATTTGGCCCTCGGCTCCTCTCCATACTGAATGTCGACATCCCCTCTCTCTTAAAAAGTTTTTTTGTTCACTCCATGTGAAGAATCCGGCTGTGATAAACATTGGCTATATAGTGCTGGTTTTCAGACACCTTGTTTATATCTACACCAGACTGCCTCTTTAGTTTGTTATAGTTCTTAACAGTCAGCTAACATTTTTATTTTTGATACACAAATACCTAACAGAGTATGGATAAGATATTTATTAACAAATTAACCCGAAATTTAAACTCAGAGTCAATTTAAGAATCAATATTAGTTGTTAAGTTGTAATAACATCTAACCTTGCAGTGTAGCTGGATCCTCCTGAGTCCATCTCTGTAATCAGACAGATCCAAGCTTACAGTTAGTCCAAAATACATATGCTCGTCTTTTAATAGGAACCCACAAGCATGAACACATTACCCCCATTCTGGCTTTCCTTCACTGGCTCCCTGTCCATTTTAGAATTGATCTTCAGATTTTATTGTTTGTCTTTTAGGCATTAAATGGGTTGGCACCTCAGTACATCTCTTAGTTGTTCTGCCCCCACAAGGTCATTGAGGTCCACTGATCAGCTGTGTCTTGTTGTCCCAAAAACCAGGCTGAAAACTTTTATTCCTTGGTCTTTTCAAACAGTATGGGTGTTGTGTGGCCCCTGTTTAATTTTGTGTATCTATTTTATGTATTATTGTGCAGCAATTTGGCAACCTTGTGTTTTTAAATTTGTGCTATATAAATGAAGTACATTGAACTGGATTGAAATCCAAAGCTCCAATCTACAGTGAATGTCCTCAGGCCAAAGTGGGACGTCTTAACCAGAGTTCTTTATGGCAGGAAGTGACTGATCAAGCAGGGATTAGCATAGATGCTAACACCTTCAGTGGCAGTTTCTTCAGATCTGAACCACATTTCTTGGATCCATAAAATAAATATTTTTGCTTCACTTGTGACATGTTTTGAGAGGGTTTGTTTTATCCAGTAGCTTACATGTTGTTCTTTAACCAAGTAGTGCCCACCTATTGTCTGATTGGCCCGTGAATGTGACTGATGGATTGATCGTCCAATCATCTGCTGGATGTGATTCTGACATGTTCTGCCCTCCACAAACACTTTCTACAAGCTCTTTCCCAGATGGATTAGTGAGATATACTGAACTGTCTGTCTGGTGTGTCTGGTTAAATGATATCTTGTCGTATTACTAAACTCCCAAGTGTTTTTTAATATTTTAGTTTTAACATTATCAAATTATTCAACAATTCAGATTAGTTTTCAACACTTTCAGGGCTAAAAGAGACAAAGAAAAGCAGTAAAGGTTGTGATATTTTTCTTTATTATGTGTACAAAATATTTTAACAAGATATAAAAAAACAATCAGCTTTCTGCCTAAAGAGTCCTAAAGTTGAAGCATTGAGTTTCATATGTACATCATGAAGTTATCAACATGTTATCACTTTGTAAAACATACAGCTCGTGTGAATAAATCAGGCTTAGTGAAAAAAATCAAATCAAGCTCTCCGCCAACATCATCTCAAAATGTCCCCCATCCCTCTGATCATTTAACAGGTGCTGAGGTTCACCTTACAGATGGAGTGTCTTGCTGAACTGCAGTATCCATTAGCCCAACCATCTGCAAGATAAAACAATCAATCATTAATATTCTGAACACCTGATACAAAGGCAAACAATATGACTACACCCAGAACAAAAAGTCTGCAAGTGTTGTTTCAGTTGATCATTTTTACCCTTTTAATGACATCAGTTAGCGTTGTATCTTATATCGTTGGAAAATCTGATTACTCGTTATAAAGAGGTACAACTTGTAAGGATCCTGCATTCATGAATTGAACAACACAGCTGTGGAAGCTGGTGTTCTGGTACTCAGAGCAGAAGGATTATTTGGTGTCAGCTCTGGCACCATTTCTGAACTTAGGACCAAGTTCTGTGAGACAGTGATGAAGGCGTCCCAGTTAGACAACAGCCCAGGAACACTGAGGAACCGAGGGCTTTCTTCAGGTGAAGAGGGGGTTTGGGCACAGTTTCTAGGGGGTGCTAACCCACATGATTATCTGTGTTGCTCCGTCCATGAATGTATGATCCTAACAAAGCTCTACCTCGTGAAGGAGACCAATCAGGCTTTCCAACGATATAAAACATAAAACCACCTGGTGTTATTAAAGGGAAGAAATAATCAATTTTATAATCCTTGATGAAGTGAAAACGCTGACTCACTGAAGGCCTGGAGGTAGATGCACTGCTGGGTGTGGATGCTGTTCAAAGTCCAAAAGTTGGAGTAGCCCAGGCGGCTCTGGTCCACCCACCTCCAGGTCTGCACACATAAACAAACAGGAGGTCAAACATGATGAGGACTTCTAACAGTTTTACATTTTAGTTATTATGTCCAGCCAGACTGCTCAGTTAGCTGTATAATACTATTCCATCATTACATTTATCTTCACTGTGATACTCAGAGTACCTGGAAGTAAAATCCTCCGAGCCAGATGCTGGTGTAGGACGTCCTTAGACCTCTGAGAAAGTTGTCTTCATACCAGTCGTGGGAAGAAGCCAGCGAAGCTCCCAGACTGGCACAGTGGGCCTTACAGACAAACAGACACACGTCCCAAATATTAATTTACAGACATATTACATACTCCTCGTGGATTTTAGCAACACAAATTCCCATTAAGTGTTCAGACTAGAAAAGCTACCATAAAAGACTGAACTAAAGTGGATCACCTGCAATTCCATGTATGACCACCAGGATAACTAGCTGTAAAAATCTTTCCCAGGAGTCTGTTTTTAAAAAAACTAAACCAGGCATCTCAGTGAAATGTTCGTGTTATTGGAGCTCGACTGTATGGTGAGAAACTTCCCTTTAAAACAACAGTCCTTTACATTTAAGTGTTTCCTTTAAGACAAAGGTCATCAAAGGTCATCATTAGGGTGAGACAACAGGCTCACATACACTCATGATGCATTATTAATCCTGCAAAATGTTTTGATGGAGCATCAGGTGAATACAGTCCCCATCTGACAGACATGACGACAGTAAACATTTGAGGACAAGAAGGCTAATAGCAGGGTAGATTCATTACCTCAGCGGTGGTCCAGGAGTAGAACCTGTTCACGTACAAATAGCAGGCGTTCTTGTATCTGGTCCAACCAGAGGGACACGTCACGACGGCCTCTGCAGAGGACAGAAGAAGATGAGAACATCCTGGATCGGAGAGACTGATTAAAGAGTCCTTAACAGGAACAAACGGTGAATTCATAAAGACAGAAACCTTGAGGCTGTGCATCCATCTCTGCTGCAGCCAGCATGTCATTGTCCTCCTCTGCACAGAAGAGAAAGTCCAGTTTAGATCAGAAAAGGGGGCTGGACTGAGTCCATGATTAAACAAAAATGTGAGCACTTCCTGTTTTACTGTCACAGTCTGTGGATTTAGAGCTGCAGCTGGAGCCACCAAATCTCTATTTAAAAGAGCTCAAGGGGAATTAAGCCACAAGACCAGCAGAGAGGGATTGCACTGTGTTAAACACATTTACAGCAGCTTACTTTTCTAATATTAAGCTGAACACAGCCGATGTGGTTGTTGGAAACAGTCTTCTGACTGATTTTAAAAGTTTTAAAAGTTTAGTCTAAAACTCTTGAAATCTTTGATGAAAAGTCCTGAATCCAGGCTCTCATTGTGTGGCTGTTAAACTGATTATTACAGAGATCCTAAAATCTGAAATGTTTCATATGGGGTTCATTCTTTATAACCAAATAAATGTTGTTTTCCTGATCTGTACTTTTCAAACAAGCTTGCTTTGCCCTGCTCAGCAGCAGAGTGGATTTTCATCAAAAATAATAAAACAAAGGATAAACTGTGGGTCTTTTGTCCCCAATAATGATGATTATTCTATTATGAATTTATTTAACGTATTTTTTCTCTAATCAATCTTAAAACTTTATTTTTATTTAAGTGCTTAACTATATGTCTTTGCAGCGGGGATATTATGAAGCTTTATCTTATTTTATATATATTTTTGGGCTGGACTTAGAAAGTACTTCATCTCTAAATAATCAGCTCAAGATGCCATAAATTCGTCCTTCAGCTTTTACCTTCAGGAGCAGGAAGTTCATCTTCTGGTTCTGAGAATACAAAGAAAAAAAAGAGTTACAGTGATTCAGAGAAAAAGCTGCTGAAGGCTCATTTCACAGCAGACTTACGGTGCTCCTCCTCCTGCAGCTCCGGTGCTGCAGCTTCAGCCTCTGGAACTTCTGCAGCTTCAACTTCTGGAACTTTCACAACAGCTGCAATCAGAAAAAGTCATGTTTGATTATTTTCCACATTATTCTACATGAGGACATCACCAAACGTAGTTTAGCCAAACTCAAACACTCTTTTTGTTCCTCTTATTTTGTCATTATATTCTTTATAATACAGTTTATTTCACACAGGCTTTGGCGAACATGTCTGTGCAGCCACATGATGGCAGTAAAGTGTCGACTTTGTTAAAGTTCAAGCTCTGACTCTGATCCAGAAAGAAGGAGCACAACTGTGACCCTGATACTTCCTAGAAAACATTCAGGTAGCTGCTCAGATAATTCTCTGACCTGCTGGTTCATGTTTGGCTGTGACAGCATGAAAAAAAGAGGGAACACTCAGGGGGCAGCAGGTAAATCTGAGGGTCCCCTCAGGTTGACAAATCCTGCTGTTTGCTTTCACACATGCAGCTCACCGGGTCGATTCAGGATTATTTCAGTGTTTTTATCTGAGAGTGTGATAGGGTTTTTGAAGATTTGGGATGTTTGTAGAAAGTAAATATTTAAAATAAATCAATCAATAAATAAAAAAGAAACAAATAATTAAGAACTGAAAACAAAATATTTTTGGGTGATTTTCTGCAAACAGAGTTTTGATGCACTGCTGTGGCAGCTGCACTGACTGTGTGAAAATGTGTTTTTAAATAAATGAACCAAAACGATGAAGCAGAAACTGTAACTGACGGCCTTTTAGGAGCTCCAACATGTCTGTGCTCAGACACAGGACGCATTGAGTACTGAGACTCAGACTCAAGTCCAAAGTGAAAATATCAACCTCCAACCACAAGATGCAACAGCAAAAAATTAAATGATGAAAAAATCTGACCTGCAGCAGCTGAGAGGGCGAGAAATGAGAGGAGAAGGAGAGCCTTCATGATGAAGATGATGATGAGGAGGAGGCTGAAGCTGCTGGCAGTCTGACAGTCAGTCAGAGATATGGTCTAATCTTCAATCTGAATCTGCGCTGATGCTCCAGTTTGATAAGAGTTACCACTCTCCCTTTTTATACACACCTGAGTGTGACCTTTGACCTGGGCTGACCCAGTTTCTCCACAGTAAGGAAACACTGATAGGAGCACTGTGATCTAAACTGACTGATATAAAAATGTTACGATGATCGTCCTTCGTTACACAATTACTCACACAGATTCAGCTGAACGTGAGCATAGGGATCATAAAATCATTTAATGAAGGTTTATGATCAGTGAGTCCTGAAAAAGTCACGATAAGAATGACAACAAAAACAGGATCACCTGATTTTTTAAACATCTAACCCCATGTAAAGTTTCAAACAGAAGTTCAATCAGAACAGAGACAACCTTCATCTTTCATTGTCATGGTGTCAGTGTCACTCCTCTAACAGTCGAATCACAGAGCTCCTGTTTGTTTTAATATGTCCGTCTCTACACACGTGGACAAAAATGTTGGTACCCATCCATTAAAAAATGAAAAACTGACAATGGTCACTGAAATAATTTGAAACTGACAAAAGTAATAATAAAAAGATAATTCACCGAAAATTAACTACTGACAATCAGACATATCTTTTGAATTGTGGTTCAACAGAATTATTAAAAACAAAAAAAAAAATAAGGAAACCGGCCTGGACAAAAATGATGGAAGTTCTCTTTGGAAGTTGTTCTGGGCTCTTTGGTTACCATTCGTATTATCTGTCTCTTCAATTTGTCATCAATTTTCCTCTTGCAGCCACGTCCAGGGAGGTTGGCTACAGTCCTGTGGACCTTAAACTTCTGAATAATATGTGCAGCTGTAGTCACAGGAACATCCAGCTGCTTGGAGATGGTCTTATAGCCTTTACCTTTAACATGCTTGTCTATAATTTTCTTTCTAATCTCCTGAGACAACTCTCTCCTTAGCTTTCTGTGGTCCATGTTCAGTGTGGTACACACCACCATACCAAACAGCACAGTGACTACTTTTCAGCCTTTAAATAGGCAGACTGACTGATTACAAGCTTGAAGACACCTGTGATGCTAATTACAGGACACACCTTAGTTTAACATGTACCTATGGTCAAACCTTTTTCAATCTTTTCTAGGGGTACCATCATTTTTGTCCAGGCCAGTTTCATTATTTTGTTTTTTAAAATGATTCTGTTGAACCACAATTCAAAGCAAGGTCTGATTTTCATTTGGTAGTTTTAGGTAAGTTTGTACTTATTATTACTTTTGTCAGTTTTAAGTTATTTCAGTGACCATTGTGGGTTTTTCTTTCTTTAATGGAAGGGAACCAAAAATTTTGTCTGTGTGTGTAAGTGTTTTTTTTGCTTGCCATGTCTGATACCTCTGCCTGTTCTGACTGCCACTCTGTGCACTGAACCTCCGACTGTGTTAAACGCCTTTTTGAGATTTTGGACTTGTTGAGTCGGGCTTTTGGGTCCTCGTCAGTTTAAGTATGATGATATTAAAGTTCAGATATAAATGTTGTGGTGTCAGAAATGAACTGTTATTATTCTGATTCTTATTTTTACTATTATTATTCTACTTCAACATATTTTTTCTCAAATCAGTCTTACTTCATTTTTATAGAAGTGCTTAATTTTTTGTATTTGCCACGGGTAATTAATGAAGCTTTTGCTAATTTTTTCTAATTTTTTGGGCTGGACTGAGGCCCTGTTTACACGACAACGTTGTCATCAGAAACACAAAGGTTTTTCCTTTGCATTTTCAGCAGCACTCCGTGTTCATACAGAGACAGTGTGCTAATGATGTGCATTCACACAGATCTGTGAAAATGATTAAAATAGTGTCCGTGTCAGGCCAAGTGAAGTAGGTCTGTAGTGAAACAGTGGTGCTAAAACACTTGTCTGTGCACAAACGTTTTCTTGTGAAGACAAACTTTTCACAGTTATGTTCACCAAGTCCTTAGTGGGCAGACGTGTGTTGTAACACCGCTGTGCCTTATTTCACCGTCTCCAAGTGGGCAGACGTGTGTTGTAACACCGCTGTGCCTTATTTCACCGTCTCCAAGTGAACATGGAGTGCTTTTGAAAATGCAAAGGAAAAACCTTTTTGTTCTGGTGACAAGCTTGTCGTGTAAACAGGGCCTTATAAAGTACTTCATATCTGAACAATCAACTCAAAATGCCAGAAGATCATTGTTCAGTGCTGCAGCTTCAGCCTCTGGAACTTTCCCTCCAGCTGCAATAAGTAAAAGTCATGTTTGATTGTTTTCATAAATTTGTCTGATTTTACTAAGGATGCAAGATGTTGTCATTATCACCAAACGTAGTTTAGCCGGTCTCAAACACTCTTTTTGTTCTTCTTATTTTGTCATTATATTATTTAGAATTTGGTTTCTGTTTTGTTTTTTTTACCTGGGGCTGACACAGATTCTCCACAGTAAGGAAACACTGATAGGAGCACTATGATATAAACTGTGATATAAAAATATTACAATGATCGTCCTTTGTTACACAATAACTGACACAGATTCAGCTGCCCGTGAGCAGAGGGATCATAAAATCATTTAATGAAGGTTTATGATCAGTTAGTCCTGAAAAAGTCAGAAAGAAAAATGAAAATAAAAACAGGATCACCTGATTTTTTAATCATTTAACCCCATGTCAGAGTTCTAATAGAAGTTCGATCAGGGAGACAACCTTCATCTTTCATTCTCATGGTCTCAGTGTTGCTCCTCTAAAGGTCCAATCACAGATGTTTTAATATGGTCTCCACAGTGAGGTCAGCCTCTTCGTCCTCTCACACCTTCAGTCATCATCCAGAGCAGCGTTTCTCAACCTTTTGTCGGTCAAGGCTCCCTAAAGAGAGAAACCCTCAGGTCACCTGGTGAAAACGCACTCATAAAAATGATCTTTCTACATCTCCTAGGTCACCAACTTACACACAAAGAGGTTTTATTGGACTTATTTTGTCACGACTATCATTACTGTAATTAATGAGAAGGGTTCTCCATTAATAACCAATGATGGGAAACCTGAGCCTCTGACAAAACAGACAACCTTCATATTATTGTAGCCACAGGGTAAAAAGCCTGCGTGGTTTTCTTTTGGCAAATTTCATCATTAATAATGAATGTTGATGACTTTTATACCATTAACCCTTTAATGACTAAAAACACAAAGTTCTAATTTTTTGAGCAGAAATGTTTATTTCACTTTCTACTGAAATCCTAAAAACTCAAAGTTTCCATAAAATTCAATATATATATATTTTGTATCTCATTTGATGCATTAGGTGATAATCCATTTGAGAACATTTTTATCATTTATTTGATTGTATTCAGATGTTTGTTTAGTAATTTGTTGATCATATTGATTAGATAGAGGTATCATAAGGTATCAAAGATGATACAAAAGGTGTTAAAGGGTTAAAATCCTGATTTTATCTTCTTTGGCTACCACTGGATTATAAAGTTGACGGCCTTGATTTGGAGTTATGATGGTGATGAAACTGTTCTCTCTTTTTGCAGCACACGCTCCAAATACATCTGTCAGCTTAAAGAGGCTTTTTGATAATGTTTATTAATATAAGACTGTTCAAGGATTCAAGGAGCGAACATGAGAGATAATTTTGTCTCAAATCGAACACAAATAATCAAAATATTCATAATAACACTTAGCATGGTGCTCAAGGCAAAGTGTGCAGAATCAGTGAATCATTGAGCCATTCATTACATTTCTTGAATTTATGAGGTAAGTTTAAAACTAAAATTTAACCAAAGCGTATAAAATATATAAATACAACAGAAGACTGATAGAAAACAAGAGGGAGGAGGTGAGCATTTAATAGAAGTTAGAAAAGGAGGGCAGCACACTGGTGCACGTGCCTCACAGCAAGAAGGCTGCCGGTTCAAAGCTCACTGAGTTAAAGGACTTTTGGACAGCCAAGTTTATAGAAGTAAAAATCTGTTACTGGTGGTTGTTTTAGTTCATTTGATTTACTTTTTCCTCCCAAAAGAACGACCAATGCTTCAAAAAAGACCTTTACAGAAATTATTACGGAAAATTACAACTGCTACTTCCTTTAGAAAAAAGAATAAAGCCAATTATTAAAGACTGTTGTGGAAAAAAATACGTCTGTGTAGATTCTCATTCATCCAGGTCATGGTCATTCTGAAGATTCAAAATCAAGGCAACTGGACTGTGTAGAGTTTGTTGGGAAGACGTTTCACTTCTCATCCAAGAAGCTTCTTCAGTTCCAAATGGCTGGTGCTGGAAGCAGATATTTATCTTGCTAGAGGAAAAAACAACAACAAAGGAAGGGAGGAGTTGGAGAACGACTCATAGAAACTTATCCCAGGGTGATGTAACCCCTGAGAGTCGTTACCCTGAATGGGTCATTAACTCCCCCTGTCATGTGAGGTGTTATGGTCACATGTGCCCAGGTGAGAGTGTTTGGAGAGCTTTCTGGGGAGAGAGCTTAGCACTGCATTATATGTAGGTGAGAGGTTGTGTCTGAGTCCACCACCTCTGTTAAGAGAAGGCTTCTCCAGTCTGGTGAAGATGGCTTCTTTAACTCCTCTTTCAAACCATCTATCTTCTCTCGCCAACACCTGTACATTGCTGTCCTCAAAAGAGTGTCCCGTGTCCTTTAAGTGAAGGTGGACTGCTGAGTCCTGACCTGAGGAAGTGGCTCTCCTGTGTTGAGCCATACGCTTGTGAAGCGGTTTTAGTTTCCCCAATGTACAGGTCTGAGCATTCCTCACTGCACTGGACTGCATACACCACATTGCTCTGTTTATGTCTTGGTGTTTTGTCCTTGGGATGGACCAACTTCTGCCTTAGTGTGTTTCCAGGCTTGAAGTGAACAGGAATGTGGTGTTTGCCAAAGATTCTCTTGAGTTTTTCAGATAAACCTGCAACATACGGAATCACAATGTTCTTACGTCTCTCTTCCCTTTCATGCTCCGTCTCCTTTCTTTTCTTGTTCTTCAAAAAGGCCCACTTTGGGTATCCACAGGTTTTCAGGGCTTCTCTAATGTGTTTCTGTTCCTTTTCCTTTCCTTCCTTCCTTGTAGGAACACTCTCGGCCCGGTGGTTGAGGGTTCTGATGACACCCAGCTTGTGCTGCAGAGGATGGTGGGAAAAGAGTAAATATTGATCCGTGTGTGTGGGTTTCCGGTACACTTCAACGTTGAGACCCCCATCTGCCTCCAAGTGTACTGCACAATCCAAAAAGGCCAAAACGTTGTCCTTAACATCTTCACGTGTGAACTTAATGTTGTTGTCCACTGTGTTGATGTGGTCTGTGAAAGCCTCTATTTCATGTGTCTGGATTTTGACCCAGGTGTCATCCACATACCTAAACCAGTGGCTTGGTGCTGCTCCATGGAATGAGGCTAGGGCCTTTCTCTCCACCTCTTCCATGTACAGGTTAGCTACTATGGGAGATACAGGAGAGCCCATGGCGCATCCATGTTTCTGCCTGTAGTAGTGGTCCCTGAACTGGAAGTAGGTGGTACTCAGGCAGAGGTCCAATAAGGAGCAGATGTGGTCAGGGGTGAGGTTGGTTCTGACCTCCAGTGTACTGTCCTGTAAGAGATGTTTTCTTACTGCTTGGACTGCCTCTGTGGTCTGAATGCTGGTAAAAAGTGATGTGACATCAAAGGAAACCATGGTTTCCTCTGGGTCCAGTGTGATGTCCTTGATTTTCTGTGCGAAGTCCTGTGAGTTTCTGATGTGGTGAGTAGTGTTGCCAACAAGGGGGGCTAAGATTGTGGCCAAATGTTTTGCTATGTTGTAGGTGACTGAGTTGATGCTGCTGATGATGGGTCTAAGGGGTGCACCTTCCTTGTGTATTTTTGGAAGTCCATAAATGCATGGGACTGCTTCCCCTGGGTAGATCCTGTAGTAGAGTGGCCTGTCGATCACTCCATCCTTCTCCAGCTGTTGGAGTAAGTTTATTACCTTCTTGTAGATGTTAGTGGGGTCCCGTTTCAGAATCTCATAAGTAGTGGTATCACTGAGGAGGCTTATTAACTTGTCATGGTAATCACTTGTGTTGAGTATCACCGTGCATCTCCCCTTGTCTGCAGGCAAGATGGTTATGTTTTCATCTTTTTGCAGTGATGTCAAGGCTTTTCTTTCCTGGCTTGTGAGGTTAGAAGGAGGTGTTTTAGCACTCGAGAGAGCCGCTGTAAAATGAGTTGGAATTTTTTAAACAGAAGTCTGGGTGTACAAGGAAAATCTGAAAAGAGAAAAAAGTGTACTCAGAGCTTACAGTCATTGAACCTCTGACACCCTAGATGTCCTGTTACCCCTCAAATCCCTGATCATATGAAAATTTGTATCTAACATTGTAAAACTATGTATATTACTTGAAAAGAGATTAATCTAAAGTTAAAAACATTAAGACTGTTTGTTGATAAGTTTGCTTTAATGGTTGTTTAAAAACCAGCCCTGCACTCCATGCCTTTTAATTATTTTTATTGCAAAGGAAACATTCAGATAGCATTTTCATATATTTTTGGTCAGAAATGAACCAAAGAACCAGCTGTCTGACAAAAGGCAACATTGATCATATGGAATATAACATCTTTTACATAAAATATCTGATTAGACTGCCCTCAACAGAGGAACTCTATTGTCTCTACTTGACAACATATTACTGAGACGGGCTTGGCCAGGAATCAGATCTCATGCAACTACCTCCTCAGTTTTTTTCTGAGAAAGTAAACAGAATTAACTCTCAGCTAAAGCTTCAACTTTTACAGAAATCATTCAGAAATTGAGTGGATGTCGAATTAAAATTGACCAAATACATCAGCAATAGAAAACTTAAGTAAAGCTGCCTGAAAACAAAAAGACAAAACAAAAAGCGCATAAAGCCATTGAAAGAGTTTAAATAAATGTTCTGTGTCAGGGACAGTGAGGCTACAAAAACACTCTGTTCTTCTACAACATGTCATATTAGGTCCAAATAGGGGATCTGTAATTAAAATCAGCGTACAGCAGTAGGTTTCTGAGAGTCTGAGCACTTGTTTTGTGTCATATTTAGGGGTTGACTGAAAATCTGTCCGAGTGATTATTTAGGGCAATTTTTTGCATTGTGACGATTATTTTATTTGAACTTTTGCCTGACCTAAAGCTCTAATACTGCTAATTTTTTTATCCACGTAAGACTGCGCTTTTACATGAAATTTGTTAATCAAGCCACCATAAACACAAATAAATGTCAAGTCTCATGAACACAACTGAAACAAGTGAGGTAATGACTTTAACCTTATTCACAGGTTTATTCATCAGTTGGACGATTTTTAAAAAGTTTTTTTTTTTTATCTCAGATATGAGAGCTGCTTAATATCTCAGTCTTTAACCACCTGAGTTGAAGTAATGTTTTTTTACATTAAAGAGTACATTTCTCTGTTAGACTTCAGATGTAATAAGACTGTATCTCAGGCCTCTGACCACAAAAGCAATGAAATTATCAGACGTGTTTACTGAAGTACTGACCTAGCAAATTTATATTACTTGAAAATGATTCCCAGTTTTTACTGCAGCATATTTTGATAAAAGTGTGTAACTTATTTCTCTTGAGAATATAAGTCAATTGCTTGGCTTGTTGCTGACAATAAAATATAATAAGAGTGTAACCAGCTAATATGGTCATATACAAATATTAAGACATTCTGGAAATTAAATCTGTGTGAGCCTCATCTTCCTTTTAAACACAGAAAAGAATAGAACACTTTCATTAGTCATTGTTAAAATGATCCTTGTATCATAGACCTTTTGGGTTCTCTCCGGGCACTCCGGCTTCCTCCCACAGACCAAAAACATGCTCATTAGGTTAATTGGTCACTCTAAATTGTCCTTAGGTATGAGTGTGAGAGTGAATGATTGTCTGTCTCTTCATGTTGCCCTGCAATCGACTGGCGACCGATTCAGGGTGTACCCCACCTCTCGCCCAATGACAGCTGGGATAGGCTCCAGCCCCCCCCGCAACCCCCGAAAGGGATAGTCGGTATAGAAAATGAATGAATGAATGAATGGTAACCCTTAATAAGTTTATTTGTAACTTAATTTCCTTAGTTCCTCAAATTATCTTATTTTATTTTCAGAGTTGTTTCTCAGTTAAGTTCGTTGTCATGTCGTATCTTGACCACCCATGATGTGCAGAAGATTGAAGGAGACTTCGTGACACTGGCTTGCTTCAGAATAATGGGTTTATTACAAAAAGCAACACCAGAATCATACAGGCACTGCAGGATACCTGGGAGAGACTGCTGATGATGTCTTTCTCCCAGTCTTCAGTTTGACCACAGCTTATATAGGATCAGGAGTTGTGCACACATCTTCTCCTAACATCCAGACAGCATTAAAACTAGACTTGGGCTTTATATCCCCTTAGCAATGGTGAACAGATCATCTTAACACTAGCCTTGGGCTGTATATTTGCCTAGCAATGGTTAACAGGTCTTCTGCATTCTTGGTGTAAAGGGTCACCTTCAGGCCTCCCATAAACTCATTCCTAAGGATATATGCCTTGCCTTTTCAGGGATACACATCAGATAGTTCAGTCACCCTGAGGTAATTTTGTTTTTTTGGAACTGTGGTTGTCATTTGTGGAAATAAATCATTATATTTGTTTTTCTTCAACCTCTTGTGTTCCCGTGGCTGCTTGGGATTTGGGGGAAATGGGTTATCATGTTGTGTTCTGGCCACCCCTAAACGGGGCATAACAATCCTAAAATACCAGCTGCCTGTGCTAGCAACGATGCTAAGTCACCAGCGAGGCAGGAAGAAGACAGTGACCATGCATTAGGTAACGTTGCAGAGGACATTGCAAATATATTCTCTGTCCTCAAAGAATATCTGGGGAGCTGCAGAGCCTGGGGGAAATACGCAAAGCCACTTCATCGATGGAGGAGAAATTAACAACTCTAGTGACGCGGATCAGTGAGGTGGAGGGGAGACTCGGCTTTCTGGAGGAGTCCAACAACTTGCTGAAGGCTAACCCTCCAGCTACCAAGGCCGAGGTGACGGCGCTCTCTGAGAGGCTTGATGACATGGAGGATAGGAGCAGACGAAATAATCTGCGCTTTGTTGGCTTTCCTGAGGGCTGTGAGTCAAGTAACCTGGTCATGTTTTTGGAGAAGGTTTTGCCCGAAATGTTGGAAATACCCACACCTGTGAAGGGATGGTTTATTGAGCGCGTTTACAAACTTGGCCTCCGGGTTTTGGAAGAAAAGCTCAGCGGTCGGACATTGATTGTGAGGTTCATACAGTCCGGGGATAGAGACAGCATTCTGCGTGCGTCCCAGGGGAAAGGAGAACTTCGGTGGAACGGGATTTTTCCAGACTTCTCTAGGGGCAGGCTGATGCAGGACTTTCTTGCATCTCAGTTTTATTCATGATGATTGCTATTATTATTTTTGTTTGGTTCTTGCTTTTCTTTTTTTTGTATGTCCAAGACAGTCTCACTTGCAAAAACAAGACATGGAACCTGCTCACTACTGCAATTATATATTTCTATGCAATATAACAATGTCTACTCATAATAATAATTTGCGCCTAGCCACCTGGAATGTTAATGGTTGGGAAACCCCATCAAGAGGAATAAAGTTCTCTTCAGTTTGAAATCAACAATGTATGATGTTTTTCTGCAAGAATGTCATTTGTCTGTGAAGGACTCAAAAAAACTATGTAGAGTATGGGTGGGATATGTTTTTTGCAGTCCCGGGACGAGCAGAAGCAGAGGTGTTATCACTTTAGTGAATAAGCATTTACAGTTTAAATGCATAAAAGAGGTGAAGGATGGTGGGGGGCGGTGTCTTATTATTTTAGCTTAAGTTCAGGGGAGAAAATTGATATTGGCTAATTCATATGTCCCTAATGCTGATGACCCTTTGTTCTTTGCTAACCTTAAATGTACATTGACTGACATGGGAGGTTATCCAGTTATCTGGGCTGGGGACATGAATATTGTTATGGATGCAGTTTTAGATAGAAGTGTCCCTAGTAGGACTGGACCCCCACAATCACTTCTTACGATTAAGGGTGTAGTCACACCTGTTGCTCATTTGCTTTGTTCCAATTCAGGGGCAAAATCGATACAGTTGTTTCAGTTGTCACTTGGTTCGTTTGTGTTCACACAGCAAAAGTCTCTTGTGGTCCAAAGTTGTACACAAATGTCACGTGCAATCAAATTTTTCTCTCATTGGTCAGAAATCTTACCCAAAGGGCGGGGGACTTTCCTTCTCTTCCTACAACAGCCATGGAGCATCAGCAGCGTGTGTGGCTAATTTGTTTTATAGCGTTCATCTGGCTCATGTACCAGTGTTCAATAAATCAGCAAAACATGCATTTTTTTCGAGTGTCACAACTTCGTCTGGAAAATAATGTGCTGATGCACTTGCTAAGACGAAGACGTGCCACCTCACGGAGTCGCCGACAAAGATGGGCTCTGATGGGTGCACAGCACTACATGCTACTCACACGACACTACACACGGCGCAACAGGTATATTATGTCTATCTTGAGCAATTTTCTACAAAAAATGTTGTTCCATTGCAAAGTATCTTGAATGTCAGTGGCCTGTATCAAATGTTCTTAACCAATCTATTCACAAGTAACCAATGTCTGCCTATTGTTGGTCAAATTGTTTGTTAACTATTTGAGTAGCAGCCAGTAAATTATGGTTCCCTGCTCTGTTTACCCGCTACTTGTAAACCAATGATATAAAATTGTTCTATTAATTATTGTGTGACTTGTGTTGCAAATATTGAGTGAAGTGTAATCATCTCTGTTAACTTAACAGAGATAAGTTAACAGATAGAGATAACATTTGTTATGAAATGTTGTGAACTGATTCACTTATAGATCCTGTAATTGTCTTATAAGAGAGATGGAGTAAATTTCATTTTATAGATTTTAAAAAGATAATTGACTTTTTTTGGGGGGGAACAGCACAGTTCATTATTCAAAGTCCGGAGAAGAACTTTAAACACATAGTATGAGAAAAATAATGTAATGGAGTAATATTTTCCATATCTTTGCCTTCACTACAGGGAGATATGGATGTATCCACGCACCAAATCCTGGTGGCGACACATCTCTAGCACTTGGACTGACCACGAATGGCTTCTGAACTTTAGGATGAGAAGAGGCACTTTTTCACTTTTGTGTGATGCCCTCCGGCCCTGGTTGAGTCGACACACCACCAGATACAGAGAGCCAGTGCCTGTCAAGGTTCGAGTTGCAATCTGCATCTGGAGGCTGGCAACAAATCTGGAATACCGCTCTCTTTCACAGCTGTTTGGTCTTGGATTGTCCACATGCTGTGTTATAATGCAACAAGTTGTCACTGCCATAAATGCAATATTGAAGCCACAGTATATTAAAATCCTCTCTGCTGCTGAGTTCAGATTAATAACACAAGGCTTTCGTGATAAGTGGAGGTTTCCCCAAGTAGCTGGTACAATTGATGGCACACAATTAACATCAGAGCTCCTCCTGATGCACCAGCTGATTATTATAATAGAAAAGGTCATTATTCTATTATTCTGCAAGGTCTGGTGGACCACAGACTGAGGTACTGGGACATAAATATTGGGCAACCAGGTAGAATCCATGATGCACGTGTTTTGCCCTTTCAGGACTATTTGAGCAAGGCAACAATGGCACACTTATACCCAGAGTGACACAAACATTTGAAGGGACTGGTGTGCCGCTTGTTGTTTTAGCTGATTCAGCTTACCCTCTGCATAGGTGATAAAGCCTTACCGTGAGGTTAGAGGAGTGACACAAGAGTAAATAGGTTTCTACCATTGCCTGAGTCAAGCTCGCATGACTGTAGAACATTACCTTGGTCAGTCAAATAGTATCAGCATGTTGTGTCCTACATAATTTTTGTGAAGTTCACCACGAGCAATTCCTGGATGGAGACAATGTAATGAGAGATGATGTTGAGGACAACAATGAGGTGGATGTTAGACAAGACCTACAGCAGGACAATGGGAGAGCAAATTAAATTAGAGATGCACTTAACAGATATTTTTCCAGAATGTAAACTCAAGATTCTTGTTTTTGTGTTTTGTTGTTTTCAGAGTTGTAAAAAGTTAATGGAGACAGATTGTTTCCTGTATTGTCATTCTGTTTTATTTGTATTATTGTAGTCAACAACTTACTCCAGTGTTAACCAAAAAACAAGGTTGTTAAGTTTACCTTTTTCTTATATAACAACAAGCTATAACAATCCAATTTCACTTGAAAAGGCTTTAAACACAGGTCAGCTGGTCTGCTTAAAGTACAGTATTGTACAACAAAAGACGTGTCTGAACAATAAAATTCTTGTAACATAAAATTTAATCAAATCAATAAAAATAAAACATAGGTTATTCCGGTTTCTACATTTTTCTCTGAAATACAAAATAAAGTGCAAATGTTTTTTCAAGTGTGAAGAAATGTTTTTTTTCTTTTGAACAATATGACAACTGTTCAACTGGCCTGAAAAATGTCATTTCTAACCAGGAATGTACAAGAGCAGGTTTCAACACAGCTCTGTAATTTCTTACTTTTTCTATAAAACATCTTACAACAAAATGTTTAGATGGAGCTCACCACTCAGAGAAGATCTAGCTTTCCTCTTCCTTGACTGAGACCCAGGAATGGGCAGGTGGGGTCTAGGAGTTTGGCTTCTGCTCTCTGATGTTGTTTCCTCCGTGTCATTGGAGTCCAATGTATTGTCCAGTGGTTCAGCATCCGCCACTGTCAATTAAAGCAAGTGATTACTTAAAGAAAATTGCAAAACATGGTAGCAAATATTACCCATGGCTAGTTTGCAAGAGAATGTTACAAAAAATGTTCAAGGTACTCAACATATTGATTTTGTGCAATTCCAGAAAGCATGCAAGGCAATGCAGGAATGAAATACAAATATATTTCTTTGTATTTTTATTTCAATCCTGCACATTATCTTGGTCAGCTCTGTTGTTTTTGCACAAACAGCTGCTGACACAAAGTAACGTGGGGTAGTTATACTCAGAACTACCCTGTATGTTTGAGAGTGCATCGAAACCTGAACATAAAGTGTAACAGTCAAATACTCAGCTAAATAATACGTGCAGTACTACTGCTACCAGGCTTTGTGGTTTGACAGTGATCGGCACAAATAAAAAGTTATAGTTTACTCACCGTTTTTCATTTTTCCAATTCAGCACTGTCTTTGGGTTCAGCATCAACCGAAGTGCTGATGTTAGGAGCAGAATCAGAAGAGCGGGTGCTAGATGAAGTAGCAACACTGGAGTCAACAATATCCACGGGTTCAACAACTGGTTTAGTCCCTAAAAGTTTATCCAGCTCGTCAAACCAGGGAAATTTGTCCCTCTCATCCCCAGAACTCCCACTCTGCCAAGCTGGTCTCGAACCTTTACATAGTGTTGTCGCAGTTTTTTAGCTTTGGCACGGCACTGCTCAAGAGAGCGTCGGAAGCCCCTGTCACTCATTCGCTGACTCACTAGTTTGTAGACCTCTGTATTTTAATGTGTAGTGTCCAGCATTTGGCAAATTTGCTCTTCTGCCCAGATTTCTATGAGGCATTTTATTTCCTCACTGCTCCACGTGAGCCCATGACTCATTTCACACAGATTCTTCTACCTACTCTTCTTCTTCTGCTGTTGCTGCGTTGTCTAATCTTTCTTCTTCTATTGTTTTGACTGAACAAATGGAAACCAGGTGCATTACTGCCCCCCACTACTACAGTGTGAACCACAGATATGAGTCAGTTGTGTCGGTTGCTGAGGTGTTTGTGTTCTCACTGCAAAGGAACCACTACAGGGCTCGAATCGAAGCGGGTCGAGACCACCTGTTTTGGTGATCTCGACCCGCTTGTTTTGTCCCGCATCCGAGTGCGAATGCTGTGTTCACATATACCCAAATGAACCAAACTTTGGGGGGGGGGGGTCACTCATTGTTTTGGAACAACTGCCCCAAGCTAGCCAGGTGTGAATACACCCTAAGAAACTGTGCGCGGCCTTGTGCCTTGTGGATGTGTGGCTTTTGCTTAATCCCACAGGGAGGGATTATACCTTTTTTTTCAGCAGTTCATGGTGTATTCACAAGAATCAATTATTTTTTTTATTTCTAAAAGAATACTCCCATCTATATTGTCATGTGCAATTGGAAACATATTAATATCAGACCATGCAATAGTGACACTTGATCTGGTCCCTTAATGACATGACGAAATCCCCAAGTTGGAGATTCAACTCCTCCCTCTTACAAGATGACGCCTTTAAGGCTATGCTGAAAACACAAATAGAGTTATTTATTGAAACAAATATCGCCTCCGTCTCATCAGTAGGCACAGTTTGGGAGACTCTGAAAGCTTTTATAAGGGGACATGTTATTCAATTTTCATTGCACAGGAAAAAACAAACACAAGGAAACTTAAAGATTTGGAGAGGAAAGTGGGAGAGGCTGAAGACAAATTAAAGCAGAACTGTTCCCCACATAACTTAAAAACAGTTACACAGCTTAAATATGAATATAATCTGATAATATCACAGAAGGCCTAGTTTGGACTTTTTAGAGCGAGACAAAGGTATTTTGAATCTGGGGACAAAGTCGGGAAACTCTTAGTACGCTATATTAAGTAACAGGAGTTCATGGCTACAATAACTGCTGTCCAGTCTCAAAGTGGGGACCTTGTGACACAATTATCAGACATAAATGAGGCTTTTAGAGATTTTTACATGGAGCTGTACTCCTACACATCCTCCTGCCAAAGGGAAGATATTCTTTCATTTTTGGTAGGATTGGACCTCCCAGCTTTGAATATAGAACATCGTGAGATGCTGGATTCTGCAATCAAGCTGGAAGAAATAAAGGATGTTATCCGAAAGCTGCGTGTGGGTAAATCACCTGGACCCGACGGGTTGACGGCAGAATTTTATAAGTGTTATATGGATGAGCTCGCTCCACTTCTGTTACAAATGTATAATGAAGCGTTTGAAAGAGGAATGTTACTCCCCAATTTATCTCAAGCCTTAACATCCCTGATCTTAAAGAAAGGCAAAGAGACCACAGACTGTAAAAATTATCATCCAATTTCTTTGATATCAATAGACACTAAACTACTTTCCAAAATCCTTGAAAATCATCTCAGCACTGTTATAACTACGCTAATACATACAGATCAGGTTGGGTTTACATGTAATACATTTGCCTCGGATAACAGCCGACGTTTGATAAATGTTATGTGGATGGTTAGGAACAACAGTACACCGACTGCAGGCATATCACTCGATGCTGAAAAAGCATTCGATTGTGTAGAGTGGCAATACCTTTTTCAAGTGCTTGACATTTATGGCTTTGGGCAGACATTTCTAAAGTGGGTGAAACTATTACATAAGGAGCCTCAAGCAGCTGTACAGACTAATGGCATAATTTCTTCATATTTCAGGTTGGGTCATGGAACTCGAAAGACTCACCTCTCTCCCCATTACTGTTTTGTTTAGCATTAGAACCTTTAGCTACAGCAATTTGTAAAGACCCTAATATTCCCGGAGTCACTATTGGTGGAACCACACACAAACATATGTTATATGCTGATGATATTTTAATATTCATTACGGACCCAGGCAAATCTATTCCTGTGTTGCTCAAAATTATAAGATCTTTTTCTAGTTTTTCAGGCTATGGAGTGAATTGGACAAAGTCTGAGGCTCTTCCCTTGACAATGTATTGCCCAAGAACATTATTTCAAGCCGGATCATTTCAGTGGCCCACTAAGGGAATAAAATACTTGGGAATATTATTCTCTAGGCAATTCGATAAAATAGTGCAATGTAATTTTGATCCTCTCGTGGAAAAAATTAGCACAGATTTGGAAAGGTGGTCTCCACTTTATCTGTCATTATGAGGAAAAGTCAATATTATAAAGATGAACTGTTCTACCAGAGTTAATTATCTACTTCAGACTCTCCCACTGAATATCCCTGTAAAATACTTCAACAATTTGATGCTCTGTGTAACAAGTTTTTTTGGAATGGTAAAAGGCCAAGAATACATCTGCGTAAATTGCAGAAGCCTGTAATGAAAGGTGGCCTGGGACTACCAGATTTTTTGGTTTATCATTATGCATTCAATATGAAGCATTTGGCACATTAGGCATTATCGCCAGACAGACCTTGGTATACAATAGAGTGGTCATTGTGTATCTCCTTACCTCCATTGCTATTTTTGACAACCAGAATGCCTCCAAATGCTCAATCCCATCCTATTATCTCTCACTTACAGGGACTATGGAGAAAGGTGTTAAGTTTATCCTCTGGTCTGTGGGACAACCCAAAACTTCTTATTGGTAAATCATCACCTATATGGAAGGAGTGGGTGATTAAGGGAGTGAATACTTTGGGTGATTTGTATAAAGATGGTGTCCTTAAATAATTTGACAATCTGGTTGAACAATTTAAGCTAGCTAACAATCAATTTTGGAGATACCTTCAGCTGAGATACCTCCTTGTCACTACTTTTGACTCTACACATACACCACCCCAAGGCATGGACCTCATTGAAGAGATTTTACGGATTGCAGGCATTAGGCATGGGGCCTCCCATTATTATTCCATACTTATGAGTAATTCTGGTTATCCGTCCAACACAGCTCTGAAAACCTTATGGAAAGGGATTTGAACATGTCTTTTAAAGATAACAGTTGGGATATGATTGTTGGAATCACTAAACAAGTCTCCAGAGATATCAAAATAAGGTTAATTCAATTTAAAATTCTTCATCTATTCTACTGGTACCCCAGTAGGTTATTCAGGCTAGGTTTGAAGGATACACCAGACTGCTGGAGGTGTGAAGGCGAGTTGGGCACCCGAACACATGCCCTATGGTCATGTTATCACGGAGGTCATAAGGGTGGATTTTGAGTTTTGCCCCAGCCTTTATATATTAGGCAACCCTAAAACCATGGCCCATATTGTAAAACCTGTAACCAATTGGATTCAGACAAAATTTGGAAATTGGAAAGAAGCAGAGGGCCCGGTATTTCAAGACTGGCTTTCAGAGCTAGGCAAAGTAGCTGCTTTTGAAATGATGTCCTATAGTATGACAAATGATATTGATAAATATAATGAGAAATGGGTTATGTTTTTAAGACTGTATTCTCTGCAGAGTAGCTAAAATGTACCTGCATATACTGTTAATTATGGGCTGTGCTTGAGGGGGTTGGCATGGAAATGAAGGTGGAGGTGGACTGGGCTCATTAAAGGGATCTGGTTACTGGAAGATTACCTGTGGATAATGAATTGAACATGAGACATGAACAGACTTATGGTGGTGTTGTGGATGTTCCATGGAAAGACTGTTTAACATATCGAGCTTGGACTAATTACCTGCAGTGGACTGCTTTTGTACCCCCCATCCTTTTTTTTTGGTATTTTTATGTTTTATTGTTACAGTCACATTATGTATTTTAATTCTGTCTTATTTTAAACTGACTTTTCAGTTGGGCATTGTAAAAACAATTTAAAACTTAATAAAAGTTGAATAAAAAAAAAACTAAATCATCTTGTTAATCCCCTTTACATTATCTGGATATGTTGCTGAGCACATCTGCTTAAAAGATAATATCAAAACTGTACATTTCTGGCCTGTTGTCTTTTGGCAGCAAAAATATATTTGACTTTTGCTTACTGAGTCTTTTATCCAGGTCATTAGATTCAGTAGTCTCTCCTCACCTTCTCAGTTATGTTTTTGTTGGCTTCACTGTAACACTTCTCACACTGATCATGATGCAGTTTCAGACTAATTTACTGACAGTGCGCTGTTTAAAACAAAGATCACACGTAAAATTAATTTTAAAGTGCCTTCATTTTAACAATGTTTGTTACACATAAAGTATTGCAAAAGTATTAAAAAAAATTAACCAGATCAGAGAATGATAGCTTACTTGGTCTGCTGAAAGGACAAAACAGCAGTGGGCTTGATAGTCTTAAATGAACTGACAAGGAAATTTGGTGAAAGGACATTTAAAATGGACAAAAACAAATGAAACACACTGCTGTCTGAGTCAAACTGAGACAAAATAAGAACAGGAGATGAAACACACCCACACCTCTCTCCCCTGCAGCTCAGCTCACCCATGCCCAACTACCACATATCCCCAGCGCCTGAGTTAGGCCAGGGAGCCATCCGGCCTAACCCCCCAGGGTGACACCCTGCACCTGCTGGGACAAAATGGCCCCCAGCCCCCTGTTCGAAACATCAGTTTGCAGAGTAAGAGGGAGAGAGAAGTTAGGTGTGTAGAGGAGTGGCTCCCAGCAGGATAATGTCTACATGGCCAGGCATGTAGACATTATCAAGACAACCTTCTGAAGTTCAACTTGAGTATAAAGAGAGCTCGCTTTAATCATTTTTTCTTGGCTCCGATTGGTCCAGTGACCTGCTTTGTGGTGATTGGTCTATTCAGCACTGCTTAGCATCATATTGTCAAGGACTCAGCATTCATGCTGGGTCTCTGGGCTGCACTGGGCTTATCACTTTGAGCTAATGTTCTTAAACTGAGGATGAAATGATGGTGGGACGTCACACTAGTTGGTTTTTTGGACTGGAGGAATGAGACGTTCAGGCAGCTGCTGGTTCCTCAGAAACAGGCAGAGGAGTCCTGGTGCCACGGATATTAGGTATTGTGCATAAGAGTGTTCTGTCACATGGAGGAGACATTTAAAACACACTAAAAGGCATACTAAGTCACTTTATAGTTGTTTAAAAAAGAAGTGCTGCAGGTTGAGGGTGCTGAGGTCTGACAGTTGGAGCAGTGAGCTGGATGAAACCCCAGCACTGCCCATGAGAGAAGATCACCTCAGAGGACGGAGGATCTTCAGTCACCCTGAGCTGAGCAGCTGTGATTATGAGCTGATGAACTCAGGGTGAGTGAGGATCCTCTGACTTTCTGTGAGATGTCATTCTCTGGTCCATTCTCTGGTCCATCATCTGACTTCAGTGTATTAATAATACATACAAACATGCTTTTGAACATGTTTTGAACATCACTTAGGGTATTGGACGCAAGACATCAAAATACAGGCACAAAAAAAAAAAAGGTAAATCTCATCTTCTGGTGTGTTCCTAGTCAGTGATGTAGCATTAGAGCAATCTGAAATAATTTTTATCAGATCTTTATATTGTTCAAAATAGTTTAGTGGGGTCCAGCCATTTCTGTTGTGCTCAGTTTTGTCCTCATGTTCTGACTCGGCAAGGTTTGGCAGCAATGGACTAGCCCTCCAGCACATTCCATGTTCTGCACAACCAGAATCAGAATAAAAGTAGTACTTATTGCAAAGTGAGTTACACATTTGCCCATGCAAGCAGAGCAGGCCCTACCCAATGTAATGCATTAGGCGAGGTCTTTTATGGAGCCACCCTCCATCTGCGATTTACATACACTCTCAAAAGAAATCGAATAGCATTGTTTTTACCATTGACTTTATGCTTAACAATTTACAAATAAATACAAAAAATTCTGATTTACAATATAAATGCCCTTACCACAAAATAATAGACCTGTAAATAAGTGAATAATTAATAATAATAGCAATAAATTATAAATACAGCAATGAACACCAAACAATTTAAATAACACAGTTTGCACAAAATAACTCTATACGTCAGCTACATTTACACTATGCAATAGTAATATACAAAAACTACATAAAATAACTATACAGACTTATTTGGTATTGTTGTTGAAATTTTGATCTGCCTATGGAGAGTCAAAAAACAAGACTGGAAAAAGGTAGCAATGCACCGAGCCTTTATTCTCATGAGAAGGAGACTGATACAGAGAAGCACACGGCAGAAAGCAGTTCAGAGTATTGTCCCACTGAAACAAATGTGACACCCCCTTATATACCTCTCAAGGAGGCCTCTGGCTTTGGGGGAAGGAGAAAAAACAACAACACAGAACTCCTTACCAGCTGTTGATTGGGGTGCAATAAAACAGTTGGAGACTCTCCTCAGGAAATTTCTCCTAGGTATAATCTCCTGTGTTATTCCAGATCTCTGCCTGACCTCTGTGCCCAGAGGGTGACACAGTGGGGTGTGAAACAGGAGAGTTCACCAGGTCATTCACACAGCAGTACAGTTGAAGTTACAGAACTAATCAGGTAAATAATAAATGTATGCAAAATTTCCACCACAGTATTATAATTTATAGTAATAATAATTAGGCATTGCTTTAAATTTGAATCAATGTGAGTTTTTCCATTTTGAGAGTTAATAGTAATAACTACTATTATTTTAATTATATTAAAGCTGAATTGTTCCCGATTTTGTGGCGCCCCCTGGAGGCCACAGAATTTGCCTATATTAGCTGTTGGGCCAGGCAGCTCTGCATGCAAGCAATTTTCAGAGGTGTACTGGTGCATAACAGTTGAATCTGAGTTATATGAAATTTAAAGATTTATCTTCAGGGTGAGCCAAAATAAGAGCAATTACCTTTTTTGAACTGTCCCTGAGGGCTTGGTCCTGGTGCTGGCTTTTTGGGGTTATAATTTGAGCAATCTGCTTCAATCTGCTAAGTTTGATGGCAAAGTACGGGTGTGTGGGATCTGGCAATGTCATAGTCTGAGCCTGTACCTGTCCCTGAATATGTCAATATGTTGTAAATTAGCATTTTGCTACATTGAACAGTGCTGTGTTTATGTTTCCCTACCAATCCCTCACCTAGCCCTGAAGCCCTAACTCCCTTAAATAAGCAAATATCCACTGTGCCTTGGCTAACCATTATTTTCACCAAAGAGACGTTTACGTCACCTGCTGTACTCAGTGCTCTAAGGAATGGGGTCCTCGTCTCCACTACTGTCATCCTCACTGATGCTTTGCTCCCATGGTGGGACTTGATAATCAGCATCCAGAATATCATCATCATTGTCAGATGAATTTTCCAAATCTGACTTGTCTCCATCAATTAGATCGAGTAACTCCAGTGCTCATTGCAGAGAAAAACGCTCTAGAAATCAAATTTTAAAAAAAAGGGAAAATACCATGTAATTTAAGTGTGTATATACATACATACATAAATTACATGGTATTTAATTGTTTATTTATTTCACCAGACAATGTACAGCTTTTAGTTGCACCAGAGTTACTTTCAAGCCAATTTACATCTGCTGTCACTGGGCACATTTTTGGAAACATATTGACATTTTCAACAAAGTTAAGTCCCTTTGTATACAAACGTGTACATCGTGTTTAGCAGCATACTAGATTGTTACTTTACGAATTTCTGTAAAATGTACATATCATGGCTAACTTACAACGCTTTCATGCATATCTAAACAAGAATAAGCCATGAAATTTGATTGGACATCTTTCCTTGCCAATGTTTGAGCTTGGAGTGGCTACCTGAACTTTCCCTTGTGCTCTCTGCCATGTTGAATTTTTTCTGTAGTGTGCTTTACTCTTCTGACACCACTAGATGGCAGTGTAAGTGTCCACACACGGTCACAAGGCCCCAGTTAAGCAGAATGAAATACTGTGGTAATACAACCCAAAATTTGATATCCACACATGTGGACGCCAGGTCTTAAGAGGTTAAATATATCTGTTAAGTGTTTATAACTTCATTCTTTATTCCAAGCATCATTACAACTTTCCCATTTAATTCTTTCGTAAGTTTTGTCATTTATAGTTTATAAATTTTTTTTAATAAATCCTTCTTAAATTTAAAGTTCTGTCTGTTGGGGTTTGTTTGGAAGGTTTGACATCCTTTAAAGAAAACTTTCACTCAGGTTTATGAGATTGATTCGGTGGTGCTCCAATTTTAAGGAACTTAAATAAAATATGAATATTGATTTTAATAATTGATGTCCATAAAGATCAAACAAATTATTACAGCATCAGAGGTCAATGAAACACATGATGAACCCTCCTGAAGGTCACACCCTGAACAGAAGCTACTGAAGGGTTTAATAAAGTCAAAGTAAAGATGTCTCATGTTCATTTGGAGGAAACAGAAAGGCATCAGAGCATTAATGAAGAAACATGTTGAGGGACATCTGTGCTGTGTGGAGCTGTCAGGATCAGTGAAGGTCACTTCAGCATTTCAACTCTTCTGTGTTTGCTTTCTGCTCTCTCTGTTTCTGTTGTTGATTCTTCAGACACTCTGAGTTTAACAATCTGAGGGACATTTAAAGACAGACAACTTCAACTTTAACTGAACTGTTTTATTATTCCACATCAGTCAGAACAACCATCACACACTGACACGTCTCCAACAAGTTCATGTTCAATCAGTCAAAATTAACATGATAATCAGTTATCAAAGATCTCACTCTGACACAGCTACAAGTCTGAACCATAAAAAATACAACTGTCACAACCAGACAAAGAGACAGAACACTTCAGTCAAAGTAAACATGACAGTCAATAATCAAAGATCACAGACAGTAAACAGATATTACAAAAGACAAGCAGCAGAGTTTCAGTCAGTTTGTTAACATCCTGCTTGTTTGGCACAGATGTAGTGTCTGCTGCTTGAACATGCAGAATTCGTCCAACCGGCTGAAAACAGAAGATTGAAAAACAGCAGATTAATAAGAGTAAACAAAGAGGTGAAAGAAGAAACAGAGACAATGAGGAGAGAACTTCAGAGCTTTATTACAGGGACAGGATCATTGAAAAGCCAACATGTTTCTACCTCTAAGGTCTCAGTCAGGGCTGAGTTAACTCTGAAACTAATACTCCAGAGTGGACGCTGAGCCTCAAGCCTAAAAAGATCATTTTTACAGCCTTGCAAAGTTTTAAGAGTTTATTTTAGACAGAATAATAACTCATTTTAAGCTGCTTCATAGAAACATGCTGCTCACTCTTTCACTGATGTTTCACTGACTTTATGGAATAAATCAACTTTTTTACTTTCTCATATTTTAATCTCAAAAATTAAGTTTTTCGGTTATAGTTTGGGAGTGAAACGACTTTTAGGCTGCCTCCTCAGGTATTAATCTGTATGAAAAATGGCCACAAAAATGTTAAATCTGTTGAACATTGGTCTTTATGAAAATCGTTTTTGTTTCTTTGTCAATAACATGATTTAAAATCAGAAAGAACATTTTTGAGGAGCTCCTCTAACTTTTTTTAACTCAAAATATTTTAGATCTTGTTGAATTGAGGCAGTTTCAGATGGCAAAAGAGGCTCATACTTGGTTGTTGTTATGGGTACCAAAGATATTGGCTGGTCAGTGCATTTATTCATATATATATATATATATATAAATATAATATATATATATATATATATATATATATATATATATATATATATATAATATATATACATATATATATATATATATATAGATAGATAGATATAGATATATAGATATACATATCTATCTATCTATATCTATTTCTATATATATGTATATATATGTTACATTACAAAAATACACTTATACATGTGTGACCAAGAGCTCTGTGGGCGGAGCCAAACAGGTGTGTGGACTCACCATCAGTACGCAGGTAGACACAGGGGTTTGAAGTGCCGCTGTATTGGGCTGACCATCCATCATAACTTATTCTCTGTCCATCTGTCCACATCCATTGATTCTGCAGAGACAAACAGAGTGTGAGGATTTTCACCTCCATCAGCCGATCATCTGAACCTGTGGTCCACAGTGTGGCTGCTGCCCCCTGTTGGGCTCCTGAGTTACTGCAGGTGAGCAGTCAGAGGTTTTCACTTTTGAACAGTATATAAAAACAAGATTAATTTTTTAAAAATTAAAATCATGCTTTAAATGATCAGAAAATACTTCAGTACATGTTTGAAAGTCCAATGTGCAGACATGAAGAGTTTCAGTGAGCTGTACAAAGACCAGAGCAGATTTTCTCTAACAGCTGGGACATGAGAGTGAACAGTTTTACACAGTTAAAAATCACAAATGTAAAATGACAACAGTCATGAACTCTGTTAGTGAGTGTTTCATAAGTGTTTTTATGTCATTTTGTTGAACTTGTCTTTTAATTGTATTTTTAAGCACAAGTTACTCCTTTAACACTTCAAAACAGGACTTTGAAGCTCCAGTTACAGCTTCCTGTCATTTCATGCAGACACAAGACAACAACGCAGAATTTTGACTGCATAAATAATTAGGATAGAAAAACACTGACGATAGTTCAGGACACAGAGCCAAGATTGTTAACATGCCAGCATTCCATTGTTAAACAGCTGACCGAGAGTTAGCTGACAGCTAGCTGATTGCTTCAAAGCCGTCTTTGGCTAAATACACTCAGACCATCTTATTTGAACCTGTTTAGCCTGCTTACGCTTTGCTTCTCCTGCTGCTAGCTGCTTGCAAACCTCCTCCTCCCTAGCTCCTCTTTTTAGCCTTTTTCTGACTTAATTAGTGTGATGCTGGTACTGATGCTTCTGCTCTGGAGGGATTTTGCTGCTCCTCTCTCTGCCCAATGCTTTGCTTGTAGGCACTAGGAGGGCAGGAATATGTGTTGTTCCTATCTAACCCCCAGATGGCACATAGTCTGACTGCACAGGAGTCATTACATGCTTCACTCTCTCAGTAAATCACACCTCCAGTCTCTTTAATCAGTCTATTTCCACAGCCTGTGCCTCACTCATTCTGCAGGACCAGCAGCACACTTCTGCGCAGGATCGAAATCCAGAGTGAGGCCTGCACAGTTGGCAGGTGGGTGGGAAGGGAGACCCCCATCAGAACCAAACCGCCAAATTCAAATATTTGCTAATAAAGCTTCACGTGAATAACTGCAATAAGCTCGATTTAAAAAACTGCTCTGGCTTGTTTTCATTAAAAGTGGTCCTGACAGAATCACAGAAGATTTTCAAAGTCTTAAAACTGGACAAACTCTTACTAAAGTTTGGAGAAGGCTGATTTTCACTTGAACCAGACTCACCTGCACATAGAAACCTCCTAACCAGGGAGACTGCACATTTAGGGAAATTGAGAGCTGCTGCAGGAAAATGTACTGTCGAGAGTTTGTCACTGAGGCCAGCTGAGCACCTTGACTGTAACAGTTCTCCTGTAGGACACAAGGGGGCGCACAGAGACTCAGACAGACTGACCAATAACAAACCATCATGGTCTCAAACATTCAGAAACAGCCGTTTTAAACATTTTGACCTGTGAACACGTCTGAAAAACTTCAAACAAGCAGAAGGAGCTGAAGTCTGATTGAGGAGGTTTACTCAACAACACGGTCTTCATGAACCACATCTGTGTCGACCATCTCCTCTGTTTGAGGACCATGTTTAAAATATCCTGAATGAATGAAGTTTATCAGAGGGTGTTCTCAGTCACAGGTGATTATTGATAAAAATGTAAATCAGTCTTTACCGCAGCGTCATACCAACTCTTGCCGGGGGAGAAAACCCTGTAGCAGATACTAGAGTATAGGTGCCATCCAAATGGGCAGGGAGCAAAACGAGCTGAAGACACACAGAAAACAAGATAAAATTATTTATTTCATCAGCAGATATCCAGTGGTCTTGGTTTAAACTGATTTAAATCAAAAACATTCATGTGTCTCTGCGTCTGGAAAAGTCAAGAACACTCCTCTCTAAATCCTTTTCTCTCCACTTTACCTTAACCCCAATGGAAAATTTCACAGGGTCAAGGAAAGGAGGGAAAAAAAGGAAAGGAAAGGAGGAAATAAGAGGGAAGGAAAGGAGGACTGCAGTAAAAGAGGACAAACTATGACAAACTACAAGAAGTGTCTTTGTTCTCTGTTTTACCTCACAGAGTTGTTAACATGAACAATCCATGATCAGAGGATTTACCTGTGACAGGTGTTTGTCCTTTGTTTATGCAGTGTGTGTCTTCTGCTCACAGCTGTGAGGTTAGGTGAGAGCATCTATAAATGTGGACATCTTTGACAGGCACTGAAAACCTAAAGTCTGATACTACATGCAGAATGTTTATGAAGCACTATTCTCCCTGTTTTCATTCACATATATGATTATGAACGTTGTTTAAATCTGTCATTATATCTGAAGTATTGTAAAATGCTTCACTGGTCCTTCTTCTATTGTTTTTTAATAATAGTTATTAGAGACCCCGTTGTTCTGTCATATTGGCATGATTTACTACATTAATTAAGATAGATGGAAATGTGGTAATTAATATATAATATTAATATAGGAAACAAGTACCACAGTTGTATGTTTAATATTCATGAATGTTCTGGGCAGTTATGGAGAAAAAGAAATGATTTAAAGTGCTCTATAAATTGTAAATTATATTAACATATATTTGTTTATCAGTCCACCAATTTAAAAATGATTTATAAAGATATGAACTAATGTTTATATTTTTGAAAGCACGGACTTTGAAGAATATCTCTTTCTCTATACCTGCCAAAATGTTTACACCATAATGTACATATACGTATCTTCATAGTCCCAGAAAACTCACCCTTTCTCCCTCATAACTTTCCGTAAACATTCAGCAGGTGCTGTATTTATATATGATGCAGCCGCAAGGCATTATGGGGTGCTCCTTTTTCCTTTCCTTTCATAAAGGATGGTCCAGTGTTTCCTAAGCTAAAGGAAATAATGAAGGAAGTGAAGTCCTTCCTCTCCTTAACTTCTGGAGAATTCAAACAGCTCTTTTCATGGCCGACGCCAAATGTTTCCGGGTCATTTCTTCAGTTGGGAAGGTTACTTACTGAAAAGGACTATTCAAATACAGCCTCTAACTATGACCTGTATAACAAGATGGATGACAAGTGAAGACAGAGCACTCAGAGCGCCCCCTGCTGACTGCCTGCAGTACAGGTCACTCATAAGCTCTGCCCCTCCATGTTAACAGGTGGGACAGAAACTATAAAATCAGTTAAATGTTTGTCAGCCAGGTTTTCTGTCTTCGTCCTATGATCCCATCATTAGGATTTCTTGCTCATTTTTCTGACATTTACTTTAAACTTTTTGGAAAAAGAAAATGTGAACTTACCGTCAGGATACTCCACCTGCTCAGACTCAGCTGCTGCTAGTTAGAGATGACAGGGTGCAAACAAAAATGAAAATAGTAATTAATGATTCATAAAAACCAGTAAACTTCCTCAATGACATGTTTCCACTCTCCTCACCATCTATGAGTTCAGGGACTAGATCTTCAGGCAGCTCCTGTTCTTCCTCTTTGACCATCATCCTCATCATCTCCTCCTGAGGCTCTGAAACATCTACAGCAGAGTCACAGACACACCCAGCCAACGTTAGCTTGCTCTGAAGGGAGCATTTTTTTATGTTCCCAAAGTTTTATGGAGCAAGATGAATTACAGTTTATGATGAATCTACAAACTGACACGTGCTGTGATCCTGCCTGATGTATTTGTTGAATACCAAGAAAATCAAAATGATCAACACTAAAAATGTCAGAGACATCGGTGGAGCAACATGATAGAAAAGTCCAAAATTTAAACATCTGGTGAAGTTATTGAGACTTTATCAGTGTTAAAAAAAAATCAGATTATTAAATTATTGTTAGATTATCCAGTAACATTACTGAATAATCAAAAAATCATCTTAAAAATATTCATCAACACAGTAAAATTAATAAAATATAAAAAAAAATGACTGTAGAGACAATGATCAGTAAGTCAGCTTTTTACTCTGGATCAGTGTTAATATTAAAAATCAGTGATTCTAGTGTAATTGATTCAGTGGCTGAAAAGACATAAATTCATATGTGGAGAACATATTTTGTGTAAAAATTGGACGACATGGCGTGACGTATATCAATCTGTCTGTGTATTTCATATGTATGTACAGTTTGTGTGTTTTCATGCCCTCAGTACTGACCTGCAGGCAGATTCTCTTTTTCAGCTGGAGCTGCAGAGAGAAAAAAACACGTTTAGAGATATAGGGCCTGATCTACTACTGTTTAAATACACGTGCAAACTTGATAGTGCACACAAAGCTGATCTACTAACAGGGTGCACTGAGGATTGTGTCTGTCAACTGAGCAAAATAGCATTTCAAAATCCATTTAGTGTGGTTGCCTTCATGAATCTGCAGAACACATGCAGATGATCAGAACGGAGATGCAAATGTGATCATTTAGCACCTGCAATGTGATTTATCAAACCTGAAACTGAGTGCGCGCTGTGTTTTTGCGTGTAAATTTAGCATGTTTGAAAAGCAGGTGCAAACAAAGCACAGCGTTACGTACTGAGGGCTGCGGTCATTGTGGCGATAAACAGGGGTCGCATTAACGGAATATTTTCCATCAGTGACTGAATGTTTTGATGAATAACGGAAAGATTTGGAGGCTGTCTGTCATTATAATGGACTGGAAAAAGAGACGATCCAGTGTGCCATCATACTCATGCAGACACACGTAAAGTAAACCCTCTCTGTTTTGCGCTCTTAATACATTGAGAGGGAGATCATTTAAACTATGTAAAAAAAAAAAAACCTTCATAGCCATAATAATTACATTTGTCACTCAGAGCTGACTGCATCACACTCTCCACACACTAACAGCGGGTTTAGGAGCTGTCAGTGCGCGGAGAGTGTGATGCAGTCAGTGTGTAAAAGGCAAGAGTATCTGTGCGGTCTGTGTGCGTAACAGTAAGACTGCTCTTCACATGGGAGGTTATGGGTGAGAAAGCTGTGTAACTATGTGAATGCTGTCATTTAGATTATGTTTAATAGTAATCAGAAAAGGAAAATTAAAAATGATGGATACAAATATGGTGCGAGGGAAAAGTGACGACCTTGTCCATCAAAAAAAGGTTACCGCAAGTGTGTTCATTTGCCTCAAACTCCATGGCTTCAAACTTTATTTTTCATTTACGGTCACTCTGCACATGCAAAATACTCCTTAAAAGGGGGCGGTCCACACAACTTTTGCGCCTGTTATGAATTGTGCACGCAGTCATAGTAGATCACCTGCAACAGGCCCACTAACAGCACGTGCAATTGTTTAGTTTGCACACGCAATTTAGCACTCGTTATTTTGGATCTTAGTAGATCAGGCCCATAGTGTGTTTGCTTTTGAGTGATTGTGTGTAGTTGTATCTAGGTTTGTGTGTATATTTTAGTGTTTGTGTATATGTGTGTGTTTCTTACCTGCAGATGCAGCACACAGCAGGATGCAGAGGACCAGCACGGGTGTCATGGTGACGATCAGCTGATTGTTGTTGTCAAAGTATCTTCAGTCTCACCTTCCAGGTAACTCTGATTTGATCAAGGTGATGAAGACTCTGATATAGTCACACTGGAGGCTGGAGTGGGCGGAGCCTCTGGAGGGTCACCACACAGACCTGATTGTGCATGTGAGCTTAATCAGACTTGTCCTCACAAGGATCACATGGCTGATTACTGATCATAATTTGATAGATGATTGAAAACGAACACTGATGCCAAACAGACTGAAGTTTGATCCTTGACTTTATTGAGGACACAAACAGACAGAGAAAAGAAAACATTAACTTAAAAAAGTGCAGCCAGCAGCACCAAATGGGCCCTCGCAGCCTCGGGATCTCCGGTTTGGTGCGTGTCGAGCTTCTGGCTCAGCTGCCTTCTGTCTTGATGAAATTTGTATTTAAAAGGAACGAAGTCAAACAGCTCCTAAATGAAGAGTCATTTTGACAAAACATGCAATGATAACACACAGGGTAAAGGACATGATCACTGAACAAGGTTAGTGAGTCAGACTTTGTTAATCTAGTGAGTGGAGATCACACAGATGTTTCATACTTGACATTAAATGTCCTGATATGTTCAGAGGAGTTCTCTGAATGCAGGAACATTTTCATCAGTTTATTAATAAATGAAGATTTGAATGTGAGCAACAAGGGCCCGCTTCCCTATAAGAGACATTTTTAACATTTCTGAATATTTCTTGCCAGTTTATGACAAATTAGAGTTTAAATAATTAGGTTTAATTTTACATAAAAAGTAAAAACTGAAAACTTTGGTTATGGCTTAAGGTGCAAACCAGCAAGATCCAGGTCTCTGATCCACAGAGAGGGAGGGTTACAGAAGACTTCCTATTAAGTTTGAGAAAAGACCAGCAGACCTTGAACAAAGTGTCGTCTGGAAGGACATCTGAAAGTGGGACACACAGAGGCTTAAGTCCCTAATCCAAGAGCGTCCATGATGTCCTTCCCAGACGATCAAACCTGTTCCTGTAGGTCCGACAGAATCACCCACATCCCCCGCTCCAAAACTGGGACTCTGGAGGACATCCTAAGCAGCAGGGTGATGGCTGGTATCAGCGAAGGCATGACAAAGTCCTCAAGAGCATCACTGAGGAAATCATCAAGGGGATCAAAAACAGCAGGAGCATCAATGTCACAGCCCAGAACATGAGCTTTGTCAAGGATGGAGAGAGACCACGTAGACCAAGGACGGTCTGGATCATATCATCTGTTATAAAGAACAAAATCACCCGAAGACTCTCGGAAAACTGATGACGTGTCTGAGTGCATCAGAAACTGCTACGAAAACTAAATCAAAGGTAAATCATTTAGCTGCATGCATGTTCATGTTCAAAGTCATACTGAAGCAAAGATCTGACCTTGTGAGGTCTGATCTGAACAGATATGGTCTTTCCTCATGAGGATGACCTGCTGGTCAGCATCACACATTTAGTACTATCCTGGTAATAATACAGTCCAGTGTAAGAACAGGAACCGACCTGAGTAAATAAAATGCAAGAACATCAATACTGTGACAGGAAATGGCTCAAAGGGTGAGTTTGGGGTTGGTCCAGGGCTCAGAGGTTAGAAACCAGACCTGTACCAGAGGACCTGAGAGGTCTGGATGGTTCACAAGGTCAAAGGAGGTCACTGATGTGGAAGACAGTCTAAAGACCTCTGGACTGGAGTGATGGTCCACTTCTTTTGGTCCTGGTGAGAACTGGAGCAGCAACGTTCTGGATCAGCTGATCCCTGTGACTGGGCCAACAGTAGATAACATCATTATTTGTGGGGATAAGAAAGTGTCCCGTGATCATCGTCATAAAGACGAGCCTGTAGTTTCCAGTTAAGTATTTCACCTTTTACTAAAGTGACCTGCAGCCTCATTTCAGATCACATTAATAAATCACTGCACAGATTAGAAGGTATCACTTTATATCACCAAGACAAAAATATTGTACAATCATAAGATTAATCATCAACATGATATCAGTTACCTCAGTGATATGAGTTCATTGGCAGCTTCATGGACTAAGACACAAAAATGCTGCTCACATGACTTCTCTGAGTGATTGTATGTGAGATGTTTAATGAAGGACTCATAATAACAGACTGTGGATTATCGTGGTTTATTACATGATGGGTACAAAGATACATGGATGCTGTGTGTGTGTGTGTGTGTGTGTCCAGTGGGGGTCCGTGCTAAGTGTGTGATTGTGTGTCTGTCTGCTCACTGTGTGAGTGTGTGTGAGTGAGGGTGTCTGCTCTCTGCAGGAGAATGTCATCACTTATGCTGATACATGTTTGGCATGCTTCTATACATTCCCAACATGGCTAAGGTACTGTGTTGATACTTGGGTACTTAAATGATATGGATGCATGGATAGCAAACTTAAATATAGGTCCATGAACCAAATGATGATACATGAAGGTCCATGACCTAAAACTTCATGCGATCACTGAGGTCTTCAAGGGGGCACATTCACTCTAAACCATCCAGCCCCAACAGAGGAGGTCTGACCCCCAAAGTACAGTCTGTTTGACTGCATCAAGACCTTTGACCCTGACACATATGAAGAGCTGAGCCTCAGCAGAGTGTGGATGTTCACACAAAAACACAAGCGTGTGACAGGAACGTGTCCATCTTCTCTCAGAAAGTGTCAGAGATCAGAGTGTGACCCAATCATCGTTAACAACCCCCACAGTCAGAGAAGTGTCAGTCATGTCAGTGTTGCTCTCTTTTGTGCTCGATTTGAGACCATGATCCTCATGGGAGTCGTATTGTAGCGTGATCATTTAATTGTAGGAGGGCCTGAGTGGTTCTGGAGCAGTGTGGGCTCAGGCCAAAGGGAGCAAAGGGTGGGGGGACAGTCGAGCTTCAGCATGGTGCAGAGAAACTGGGCTCAACCTGTGGCCTGGGAACCAACTATGGCCCTGTTACTCATTCAGTTGGCCGAGTCAGTCAAGTTTTTGTCTTTCATGTTGCACCACAGTTTGACTTCATGTCCCACCGTCTGTAAACATGTGACTGTGCTTTCAGTGCTTTCAGTGGGGCAGAGAGACATGGGGGCTCTTCTGTAATTCCTGTGATGTTCTAAATTAGCAAGTTTAAGAGGATAGGACTGGCTTCTTTTGTGCTTCTGTCCTTTTCAACAACAAATTCACAAAAAGTTAAAGCCCTGTGAATCTGCTGCAGAGGACTTTGGGCTGATGGAGCTGAGATAGAATAGGGACCACTGTTTGGAGAAAGAATTGGACAAAACCAGAAATACTCTATAAAAGAAAAATAATAAAAAACCCCATTGTGCAGTGAGATCACGTCGATATTTCATAATTTTAGACCTGAGCTGTTTGTTGAACCAGGATGTGAAGATGTTAGTTGAAAAAACGTCTGTTCCCTGCTCACAATCACCTCCAGGAGTCCTGCAGCAAGCCTCAAGCGAACACTCCAGGAACTACAGTTTTTGCTTCCTCTGCATGGGCTTCATTTTTCACCCCTGGAGGTCATTACATGGTGACAACAGACCAATCAGAAGAAGACGTCATGTTCACGAGACAGCAGATGAGCGGCATAGGCCAAACTGTGTTCACTGTGTTCTTGGATCATAGCTGATAATGGGCTCTGCAGCAAACACAAACATGATGAAACATACATGTTGTGCACATCATGATAATCTTCACAGAGAAACCTAACCATCAAATTTTCAAGCATGAATGTAGTCGGCCAGAGTCAAAGGTAAAAAGCTGCTGTGAGGCTCTGGTTCCTGACATGGTTGTGCTCACTGGCTCCTCTCAGCAGGGAGTACGTCCTGACAGAAGAGGTGGAGGAGGGTGTGATGTCAAAAAAAACACAGCAGGAGTCAGTGTTCATGATGTAAGGGACGAAGCAGCTGAGCTTTATGCTATGATCACAGTTTATGTCCTAACTTCAGTGTTTCATTTTATAAAGTGCATCTACAGCATCCACAAGAGAGTGGAGAGGAGAATGTTCATGATTACATCGGAGAAAGAAAGCTGCAGAGTTTAAGCTCTTTATCCAACAGCAGCGTTAGAGTGGTGATAGTTTGACAGAAATTTGATGATGTGCAGTCATCAAAGGTCATATTGCTTGTGTTTTATTGTTTGTTTTTTGGTAAACTTAAACGTGCCTCATGAATTCATTCATTCATGGCCCGTAATGAACTGCTCGATGATTCACTATAACTGCACTTTTACTGTAACCCGGTTCTGAGCACGTGCAGACTCAAACAACAGGAACTGTCCAGTTAGTCAATAACATTGTGTAATGTTTCCTTATTGCTGCGATGATAAAGATAAAGAATTACTATAACAGACAGACATCACACTCCTAAACACTGGGACAGCAGTGTGGGCCAGTTTGGAGTGGGTGGTGACCGTGCACGTGCCCAGATTTCACACGCACTAAAACAACAGTCATCTCTTCTGAGGGCAGGGCGGGGCAGGTCAGTCAGGCTGTATTTGTATGGCACCAAACCAGGTCTCCCAGGCCTCCTTCAGAGGGTCAGGTTTAATTACAGCCGTCTGATTGTCTGTCTTCTGTCTGTGAGTGAGATAACTCAGAAAGTTCAGCAGTTTACAGTTTCAGGGCAGATCCAGGAAATTTTCAAAAGACTTGTTCACATTGTGAATTTGGGCTTTTTTCCACATTTTCATAATAACTCATCTGAGAAATGTCAGAAACGTCTGTTCTCCTGCAGCACTTCTCTGCTTCTTCTTCCAAATCTGCTTGTTTTCAGTTTGCTGCTCTTCTGCTCCTTTAGGAAACAATGACCGAGTTAAATCCTTCAGCTGGCAGGAGTATCTGAAGATTTGTTCAGTGAATGGAGTGAGGAAGATTTCTTTAGACTGTAGTCCGACACCCTCACACATTAAGGACCAACTGTCTTCAACACTCAGTTTTTAGTCTCAAGCTGAGATTTCACAAAGACTGAACATGTTACTCTCTGAATGTGGCCCAAAAACATTTGAAACAGGAACATAAATTATAAAACTAAATGAACTAAACTTATGAAGTTAAATCTACATTAAAGCTTTTAAATAATCAAATTTCCAGTATTCACAGCTTTAGTTGTTTGTGTCTGTTCCTATTAAACTCCCTTTTGTGCATTAATAAATGCATTTGTTATGAATTTAAGTGTTAGTAAAATAAACTTTAAAAACCAGTCAACCCCACAGAGGGTGACACAGTGGTGCAGCAGGTAGTGCACGTGCCTCACAGCAAGAAGGTTGCTGGTTCAAACCCTGTTAGTGAGGTCTTTCTGTGTGGAGTTTGCATGTTCTCTTTGTGCATGTGAGGATTCCTACTGGGCACTCCAGCTCCCTCCTACTGACCAAAAACATGGTCATTAAGCTGATTGGTGACTCTTAATGACCCTTAGGTCACATTATTCACATGAAATATTTGCAGATACACACACCTACTGTCCAAACAATTATTTTTCTATTTTTTACCTATCAAGTCAGTGCAATATATGCATAGCAGATATATTTACAATAGAGTGAACAAAAATATGCTTGCAAAAAATAGTAAACTAGAAAAGAAAACTGCAGAAAAAAATGTGCAGAAAAAATATGAAGAAAAAAAGGGAGGCAAGAAAGACAAGAAAGTAATTAGGCAGCAGTTTTTGGAAATGACAAACATGACTTTATGTCAGATTGTTGTGTCCTATGCAGAGCACCGTGTTCAGGGCATTTACAGTGAAAAGTGTTGTTCTGAATTGCAAAATGTGTGTAAAACAGAAAAAAGTGTTTAGAGTTTTTGAGGCTTGAGAAAAGTTTTTGCCCTCTATGTTCAGTTTTATATCTGTGTGATGCATGTCATTTTATTGTGTTAGCAGTTGGAAAAAACTTTATTCACACACATAAAGTAACTTCCATATATCAGAGTAAAAAGAAAATGTATACAGCATTATATACTGTAATATAAACACATAAACATAAAAACAAGGAAAACTAAATGCAGCCTGCAGTGCTGTAAATAAAGCTGGAGTTTCACAACTAACATAAGACAGGAACTATTATGTTCATGACTAATTTTGAAAGTTGAACAAACTGTAGTGCATGTGAAGATGATTACAATGACATGTTGCTGACATGTTTTGGAGAGAACAACCATTAGACTGAGAATCAACAATCAGCTTTGATCAAAAAGATCTATTCACTTGGAAATTGTGCTAAATGTAGGCTACCAGTGGCGGCTGGTGCCAAAAAATTTAAGGGGGGTGCAGCTTTGGAGGAAACAAACCAAAGAAGCGCTCCATACTACAGTGAAAAGAAACTAAAGACAAAACATAATCACAATACAACCTACTTTGAACAATGCACTATTTGAACAGAAATTTTGCCCTCCTTTCCTTCTGGGCTCCAAATTTCTCAGTGACCCTCTGACTGAAGTCCATCATATCCGTCACCAGTCTCTCCTCCATTGACAGCATGGCCAGTGCATTCAGCCTGTCCTGGTTCATGGTGTTTCTGAGGAAAGTTCTGAGAAGCACCTCAGCTTCTGCAGTGGTCATGGGTGTGGTGATGAGGATCTTTAGCAGAGTGACAGTCTCTGAAAATACCTCTCCAAGATTATTTTCCATCAACAACAGGATAAGATCCACAGCTCCACAGCAGGCCTTGAACTCCTCCTTGCTGTAGATAAGACTGAGCTCTGTCTTCAGCTTTAGTTGAGCACTGGGTCGGCCTTCAAGGTGCTGCTGAGGGAATCTTCAGGAAACATGGTGTGGTACTGTGTGAACCTGTCATTAAAAAATACATAGAAAAACACATTTTATTACCAAAAGTTAACATCAGTATTTACTGAAAAAAAATCAATAAAACAGCCAAAGTTTAACCTGCTCCCATAAAATAAAGCTGTAATTTATGTCATTTAACCATTTTATAAACATTTCTTGTGTCACCTGAACAGTGTCTTATCTTATACCTGATGTCTCATGGCTCAAGATTGTAAACACAAACAGAATCTCATGTACCACTAAACTGATGCTGTAAAACGATGGGTAAAACTATGTGATACAGTTTTTGGTTTAGATTAACTGTAAAAAGTATGAACAAAACAAATAAGAAAAAAAAACAAATAAGAAAAAAAAATCAGATACAAGCATGCAGCACAAAGGGCAGACGGCTCACACCAGCTGACTGATTCTCACAGCTGAAATGGAGGCTGTCAGTGTTTGGATGACATTTATAGTTTTCAGCAAAATTACTTCAAATTTTAAAAGTCAAAAAAATAAACTTTACATTACAGGAGTCTGTTTCCATCTGCTGGAGCTTTTGAATACTTTAACTTTGTATCGTTATGTGCAGTATTCAGTCAGCAAAAACACCAACAGAATGTATAATGTCTGTATCCAAACAGAACATTTTATTATAGCAACTAAACATATGGTATACAATTATATATAATGACAATACTGTATATATTTATATTGATATTTATTATTTTTTATTACATGTTTATTTGCCATAATAAAACTACAACATTTAAAGACAAGAGATACATTTTGTTGGTCTGTTTTCATTGATTTTATACTGTGCACAATGGTACAAGCTGGAAAGGTACAAGGTAAATGTCAAATCTAAAAGCTCCAGTAGATTAAAAAATAATTCTGTAATGGACATACACCTAAGAGGTAAAGAACTTGTGTTGTTCACACTTCTGGGGCTAATAAAACACCACTGTTTTCACCAGTCAATTGTAACACATGACTTGATAGCAAATTCTTTTTGTAATTTTCCAAAGGCTTTCACACAATGTAACAGAATATATATATATATATATATATATATATATATATATATATATATATATATATATATATATATATATATATATATATATATATATATATTACATTGTGTATATCTATATCTATATCTATATATATATATATATATATATGGAGAGAGACAGATTTTACAGTAAGAGTAGCCTCCAGTGTTTCAAATTACACATTGCACTCATACTGCCAAGGAAATTGTAACCTTTATGTAACACAAAATTCCTTTGTTCTGCAAAATGAAGCACTGCAACCAAAACTATATAGCTTTATCAAAATCAACATTCAGCACCCAACGGCACGAACTTCATTCATATGACCAGATTCTTGTCTAACCAACTACTCTCTGTTGGACATAATGAAAAGCACTCTCATCTTTAATATGCTTTGCCATAATACTAAAAAAGTTCAGATTGTAGAAGATTCTCCAGATTGTTCACATGCACAGAAATATTTGCAGATACACATATACTGTTGGAACATTTATTTTTCTATTTTTCACCTATCAAGTCAGTGCTACATATGCACACATAACACATATGCACAGCAGATATATTTACATTAGAGTGAACAAAAATATGCTTGCAAGTAAACCACAAAAGAAAACTGCAGAAAAAAATGTGCCAAAAAATATGAGGCAAAAAAGGGAGGCAAGAAAAATAATTAGGCAGCAGTGTAATGCCAAACATTACTTTACGTCAGATTGTTGTGTCTCATGCAGAGAACAGTGTTCAGTGCATTTACAGTAAAAAGTGCCGTTCTGAATTGCAAAATGTGTGTAAAGCAGCAAATATGTTTAGAGTTTCAAAGACTTGAAAGAAGGTTTAGCCTGTTATGTGTCAGTTTAATATCTGTGTGATGCATGTCATTTTATTGTGTTAGGAATTGGAAAAAAACTTTATTCACACACATAAAGTAACTTCCATATATCAGAGTAAAAAGAAAATGTATACAGCATAATATACTGTAATATAAACACATAAACAAAAAAAACAAGAAAAATTATATGCACCCTGCAGTGCTGTAAATAAAGCTGGAGTTTCACAACTAACATCAGACAAGAGCTATTATGTTCATGACTTATTTTGAAAGTTGAACAGACTGTAGTGCATGTGAAGATGAATACAATGACATGTTGCTGACATGTTTTGGAGAGAACAACCATTAGACTGAGAATCAACAATCAGCTTTGATCAAAAAGATCTATTCACTTGGAAATTGTGTTAAATGTAGGCTAACTGTGCTAACAATACACTACCTGTACTTAATCTTTTGCAACGATGTCCTAAGACATTGAGACATGTACTGAGATATTTGCAATTTGATGAAATAAATGAGAAATACAATTTTGTTGTGAACATTTGCCAAGTGGTTTAGAGGTTTGTCCATGTTATTTTGAGAATGTAACTTCTGTTTCAAGAAATGAGCCAAACCAATGGAGAAAACTGTAAAACAATGATGTATTTTTATAATGTGACTACAAACTAAAAATCAAATGAAATGATAAGATAAGCTTGCTAGGGTCATATTTTACCCATATAGAGTATCTAAATTCCTTCACTCCTGTTCATGTGTTTATGATTTTATTTCATCTTTATGTCAACAGAGAAACAATCTAGAAATATACCAGAAGTGACCTCCAAGTGCAGTCTCCTGACGTCTTGTGAAATTTGTCAGCAAGGTCGCAGTTACCTGTGAGGTGTGCTGTTGGCTCTGGGATGAAGTGTGACTTCCTAAAATTTCCTCCTTTGTTGTTTTGAGGATGTCTCTGTAGTTTTGTGCTGTAGCCACCTGATTATGACCCCGCCTTCCCTAAAGAGGTGCAATCAAAGTGTGTACTGTGACTGAAGACGCAGGGGAGGGTATCAAACTGTGTGGAGTCAAGTTGAGTTGAGTAGATATGGCAGAAGCAGCACAAGCCCATAGAGTGGTGAAGGAATGAGTCCATCTGATCTAAGTTGACAGTTGAAGCAGCAAGTTCGATGCCCATGGAAGAAGATCATCTCAGAAGGATGGTGGATCTTCAGTGACCCTGATCTGACCATGTTTCAGCTATGGGCTGATAAATTCAGGGTAAGAGAAGATCCTCCGACCCTCTGAGATGAGATTCTCTCATGGGCATTGCTGGGGATGCATCGATCTCGCTGCTCTAACCCTTCTAAAGGTCCCATCCTAAGATGGCCCCTAAACAGAAGCAACATTTGGGTTTAATCAAAGTAAAGGTAAAGATATAAGAGAAAACAGCAAGCATATTAAGACAGCAACGTTGAATTTTACTATTTTATTATTTGAAACGATTTAGAACAGAGTTTACACATGGACACGTCCCTACAAATTCATGTTATGGCAGAGAAAATGGTATCACCATCAAAAGTAACAGAACACTTGAATTAATCAAAATTAATATTACCAACAATAGTCAAAGATCACACACTGATACATGTCTCCAATAAACACAGTTATCACAATCAAAACTAAAATAACACTTTATCATAAAATTAACATGACAATCAATATTTAAAGATAACAGTAAACAGATATTAAAAAAGACAGACAGCAGAGTTTCAGTCGTCCAGGTCAATAACAACGAATATTCCTCTTGGAGCAGATGAAGGTTTTGTTTTGAAAACAATTGTCCTCTAACAAACCGACTGAAAAAAAAAAAAATAGAAAAACAGTCAGATCAATAAAAGTAAACAAAGAGGTGAAAGAATAAACAGTGACAATGAGGAGGGAACTTCAGAGCTTTATTATAAGAACAGGAATATTAACGATCCAACGTTCAAAGTTTTAAGCAGGAGGAAACGTTAGCTCTCCTTCAATTTATCACTTCACCACAACAGCATGAGCAAAAGTCAACACGCAGACGCGCCGGTACAATTCTGCCTTTTTGTTTTGCATTAACTGTCCATCAGCTCTGAGACAGTGGGATGATTTAAACCAGCTGAGGGCCTGACTCATAGGCTGTTCTCACAACTTTGCTCATTCACAAGCTGTGTGTCAGGATATGACCAGGAGTTGTATTGTTGGACCCAAAAGCTCAAAGGAAGCAAGCAGGAGGAGTTTTAACAGGGTTTATTTAGATCAGGCTCCAGAGTTCAACACAGGAAAGTGAAACAGTGAGAAAAAGGCTGCGGTGGTGAGGGCTTGTGGAGACCTGGAAAAGAGGGAGCAGAGGGAGATGATTAGTATTCTGGAGATCAAAAACACGAGAAGCAAAACAAGCCTAGAAAGGCATAAGAGCGCCCCTGGACGGGATGAAGACAGGCAATAAGCCTGAGCAGCAAATGCTGAGAGGAATTGAGACGAGGATAGCACAAACCGAGGTGAAGCGTGCAATACTCCCGCGAAGAAGACATCTCAGGAGCCGTCTTATGTAGGGAGGATTGATGAGGTGAAACAGGAAGCAGGTGTGCAGCTGCCGAGCGGAGGACTCCGCCCATGCAGGAGAAAGTTGTGAGGGAATCTGTGAGGGAGGGGGAGAGCAGACTGCTGAGGATTCACTGAATCCTCACAGTACCCCTCCCTCGACGGACGTCTCCTGACGTCCTTCCAGGCTTTTCAGGGTGCGCTGCATGGAAGTCTCTCAGGAGGGCGTCGTCCAGGATGAGTTTCCTGGAGATCCAAGACCGTTCCTCCGGGCCATAACCCTCCCAGTCGACCAGGTACTGGAAACCACGACCCCTGGGCCTGACATCCAGGATTTTAGAGACGATGAAGGCAGGATGATCATCCACCAGCAGGGGGTTGGAGGGGGCTCGGCCGGAGGGCTCAGGTTGCTGGTGGCAACCGGTTTCAGGAGGGAGACGTGGAAGTTGGGATGGATCTTCATGGAGGCTGGCAACCTGAGTCTCACAGCGGAGTCATTAATAACCCTTTCAACAGGGAATGGACCAACAAAATGAGGAGCCAGCTTACTTGAGTCGACTTGGAGGGGCAGGTCCCGAGAGGAGAGCCAAACCATCTGGCCAGGTCGATAGGAGGGTGCCGGAGAGCGATGAAGGTCCGCATTCTGCTTGTTCCGTGCAGACGACGAGGTGAGTGCTGCGCGAGCCCTCCTCCAGACCTCCTTTCTGCGTCGGATGTGGGCTCCAACTGATGGGACCGAGACTGCAGATTCCTGCTCAGAGAAGAGGGGAGGTTGATAGCCATAGCAGGCTTGAAAAGGTGACATACCCGTGGCAGAGCTGGTGAGCGAGTTATGGGCATACTCCACCCGGACACGGGGTGATGTGCTGCCACGCAGCGGAGGGCGCTCTCTAGGTCCTGGTTGGCCCGCTCAGTCTGGCCGTTGGTCTGAGGGTGGTAGCCGGAGGATAAGCTGGCCGCTGCGCCCAAAGCCCGACAGAACTCCCTCCATACCCGGGATGAAAACTGTGGACCTTGATCAGAGACAATATCTGCAGGTATTCCATGTAGTTTGAACACGTGAGTAATGAGGAGGTTGGCAGTTTCCAGGGCAGAAGGCAGCTTTGCCAGAGGGATGTAGTGCACCATCTTGGAAAAACGATCCACTATAGTGAGAATGACAGAGTTACCTTGGGAGGGGGGGAGTCCGGTGATGAAGTCTACGGCGATGTGGGACCACGGTCGGTTCGGGATAGGCAGAGGGCGCAGCAGACCAGCAGGGGACTTGTGGGAGGACTTGCCCCTGGCACAGACTGGGCAGGCAGTGACAAACTCCCTGGTGTCCCGAGCCATGTTGGGCCACCAAAACCTCTGTTGGATGAGGGAAAGGGTTCTGTTAGCACCTGGATGACAAGCCAACTTAGAAGAGTGTCCCCACACTAACACTTCTGATCTCATGTCCTCCGGAACAAACAATCGATTGGGGGGCCCACCGCCAGGAGCAGGGTGATGGGTGAGAGCTTCCTTGACCTTATCCTCAATCTCCCACTGAGCGGCCCCGACCACACAGGAGGGAGGAAGAATGGTTGAGTCTGTAGGAGATTCAGAGGAGGGGTGAGAGAAGACTCGGGAGAGAGCGTCAGGTTTGGTAATTTTGGACCCAGGTCGAAAAGACAGGGAAAAATGGAAGCGACTGAGGAAAAGGGACCATCGTGCCATCCAGCCAGTGTCTCCACTCTTGAAGAGCCCCCACCACCGCTAGCAGCTCCCTGTTGCCCACGTCGTAGTTTTGTTCTGCAGGAGAAAGACGGCGTGAAAAAAAAGCGCAGGGATGGAGCTTTTGGGTCTGGGGGTCCCGTTGTGAGAGGATGGCACCTATGCCTACTCAGAGGCGTCCACCTCCACCACAAACTGACGAGTGGGGTCCGGATGCAAGAGCAGAGGAGCAGATGAGAACAGTCCCTTGAGTGTTAAAAAGGCCTTCTCGGCCTCTTCTGACCAGACAAAGGGGAGTTTTATAGATGTGAGTTTGGTGAGAGGGGCTGCCACCTTGCTGTAGTCTCTGATGAACCTCCGGTAAAAGTTAGCGAACCCCAGGAACCGCTGCAGCTCTTTACGGGAGGTAGGTGTGGGCCAGTCAACTACTGCCCGGATCTTGCCAGGGTCCGGACGCAACTGTCCAGCCTCCATGATGTAGCCCAAAAAACTCACTGATCTGGTGGGGAATTCACACTTCTCGGGCTTGACGAACAGACGATTTTCCAGGAGACGTTGAAGCACCAGGCGAACATGTTGATGATGTTCCTTGAGGTTTCTGGAGAAGATGAGAATATCATCGAGGTAGATGAACACGAAGCGGTGGAGCATGTCCCTGAAGATGTCTGTCATGAATGTCTGGAAAACTGCGGGGGCATTGGTGAGGCCAAAAGGCATGACCAGATATTCGAAATGGCCCAGGGGAGTGTTGAAAGCAGTCTTCCATTCGTCCCCTTCCTTGATCCTGATGAGATGATAAGCGTTTCTTAAATCTAATTTTGTGAAGAATTGAGCTTGGGAAAGAGGATCAAAGGAGGGGTCGATTAACGGAAGGGGGGATTTATCTTTTACTGTGATCTCATTCAATCCTCGAAAATCTATGCAGGGCCTAAGGGACGCGTCCTTCTTCTCAACAAAGAAAAACCCCGCACCGATAGGAGATGAGGAGGGACGAATGAGACCTGCAGTTAAAGACTCATTGATATACGTTTCCATGGCCTCTTTCTCAGGACGGGAAAGGTTGTAAAGCCTACTGGAAGGTAGGGGGCGCCGGAGAGCAGGTTAATCGCACAGTCATATGGTCTATGAGGGGGTAACTCACGGGCCAAATCTTTGCTAAACACCGGAGCTAAATCATGATAAATGGGGGGTACCAGTGATAAATCCGGAGCAAGAGGAGGTGACTTAACCAGGACCGAGGACTGAGGTGAGGCTGAATGCAAACAGTTAGAGTAGCAATACGCACTCCAACTGACAATAGAGAGAGTGGCCCAATTGATGTGGGGACTGTGAACCTGAAACCAAGGGAGCCCTAGAATGAGTGGGGAGTGCGGTGAGGGAATGACAAAAAAGGTGATGGTCTCCGAATGATTACCGGAAAGCAGGAGAGTGATGGGGTGGTGCAGCAGGTAACATTGGCTATAACGTGTCCATCTAACGCATTAACTCTCTTGGGATGAGGGAGTGTGGTAACAGGGCTGTTATGAATCTTAACAAAATCCTCATCAATAAAATTATCATCAGCACCAGAATCAAGGAATAGGGAGACTTGGATGGAGTTTTGGGACCACTTAAGCTGAGCTGGAAAACTGGATCTGGAGGAAGAGCTGGGGGAAGAGGAGGTCCGACTCACCACTACGCTCTTCTCTAGCGGTGAGTCCGGTCTTTTGGTTGATTAGGGCAGTTGGGCAGTGTGTGATCCTCTCCTCCACAGTTAAGACAGCGGTGTTCGGCTTGACGCCTTTGGCGCTCCCTGTGGCTGAGTCGGGTCTTGCCCAGTTGCATGGGCTCCTCCACGGCAGCAGGGGGAGTTGTCGGAGGCAGAGCAGGAAGGGTGGAAGCAGGAAGTGGTGACGACTGCTCGCAGCCAGGAGAGGGAGCCACACGGCGGGTCTTAAAAAACTTCTCTCTACTCCTCTCCCTCAAACGATTGTCTAACTTGATACACAAAGAATAAAGCTCACGAAGACTGTGGGGATCATCCCGGGTTGCCAATTCATCCTTTAATTCTTCTGATAACCCGTTGATAAAGAGGGCCTTGAGAGCCTGATCATCCCACCCACGCTGCTTAGCCAAAATTTGAAAGTCCACTGAATAGTCAGCTACAGATTGAGACCCTTGTCTTAAAGCTAACAACCTCTTGGAAGCCACCTGTCCTTGAATGGGATGATCGAAAACTTGTCTTAATTGAGAAGAGAATAAATCAAAAGAGGAAAGTATGTCAGACTCTCCTTCCCATAATGCAGTAGCCCATTTAGCTGCCCTGCCCCGAAGTAAGTTAACCACGTAAGCAACCTTAGCTTCATCGGTGGAGTAACTGGAAGGCTGCATCTTAAACACTAAATGGCAGTTAAACAAAAAACGGCTACAAGAGCCAAAATCACCAGAATAAACCTCCGGGGGGCAAACAAATGGTTCCTTAATAGGACTAGAAACGTGAGGGAGAGGAGCAGAGGAAGACGATGGAGCCACCGTGTGGCTCCCTCCAGCAGCCGCAGACAGGCCACTGAGCTGATTGGTGATCAGGAGCACCTGACGTGTGAGTTCCTCCAGAGATCCGGCTACTCCTCTTAGCATGTTCTCATGTTGCCCCAGGAGTGTTCCTTGGGTTTGGATTGCCTCCTTGAGTTGCTCCACTTTGGCTGGTTCCATCGTTGGCGGGAGTATTTCTGTCAGGATATGACCAGGAGTTGTATGTTGGACCCAAAAGCTCAAAAGGAAGCAAGCAGGAGGAGTTTTAACAGGGTTTATTTAGATCAGGCTCCAGAGTTCAACACAGGAAAGTGAAACAGTGAGAAAAAGGCTGCGGTGGTGAGGGCTCGTGGAGACCTGGAAAAGAGGGAGCAGAGGGAGATGATTAGTATTCTGGAGATCAAAAACACGAGAAGCAAAACAAGCCTACAAAGGCATAAGAGCGCCCCTGGACGGGGTGAAGACAGGCGATAAGCCTGAGCAGCAAATGCTGAGAGGAATTGAGACGAGGATAGCACAAACCGAGGTGAAGCGTGCAATACTCCCGCGAAGAAGACATCTCAGTAGGGAGGATGATGAGGTGAAACAGGAAGCAGGTGTGCAGCTGCCGAGCGGAGGACTCCGCCCATGCAGGAGAAAGTTGTGAGGGAATCCGTGAGGGAGGGGGAGAGCAGACTGCTGAGGATTCACTGAATCCTCACACTGTGCACACCAGCTGTGAGCCCCCTTATATATTCATATATCATTATTTATTGTGATATTAATGTAACACAATTCATTAAAGTTTTGATGTTCTGAGTTCACCAAGGCTTGCCATTGGTCAATTCATGGCAGAGGGTGTAAAAGTTTTAATTGGAGCTGTGCAAAACATTATAAACTACAGCAAATTTTATGTTTTAATTCAGATATGAATAAGAATATTTGAGTTTTACCTCATTATTAAAAGGTCAATAATTTTATTAAATACTAATACTAATAATTTTTATTTAAAATTACATAACACCACAAAATTGTATTAGATTGAATTAGCTGTATTTATTATGATATATTATCTCTCTCTCTCACACACACACACACACACGTATATACAATAGAAAATAGTATACTTAAATATTATAGATATCTATAAATGTATGTATGATATTATTATAGAAATTAAAATAAACTAATGTAATAAAGTAAAGATGAAATAATAAAATAATTAAGTTTTCATCTCTGAGTTCACCAAGACTTGTCATTGATCATCTCTGAGCAGGTGGCATAATGTTCTAAACAGAGCTGTACAAAACGTAACAAACTACGGCAACTTGTTATGTTTGAATTGAAGCAAAAATTACAATAGAGCTCTTCTTTGTCAATCTTCTAATGAAATAATAATTTTGAAACACCACACAATAGCTATAGATCATATAACTATACATATATACAGTGGTTAAAGTGGGATTTGATAGGTGGGGGAGCCCTAAAATACGAAGTTGTGGCGCAGTAGGAAAAATGCCGTAAATTATTGCAAAAAACTGTATCGGCCTTATTCTCTACAGAAAAATACAGACCACATTAACAGGCAAAATACACACAAACCAACTGAACATGGCTAGCTAACACAGAGAAACAGAAAACTAACAGCCTAACACAGAGACTCGAACAAGGACTTAAGTGAAAACAACACCTATATAGACACACAGGTGATTGAAACAAGACAGGTGAAACACATGAGGAGATCAAGTAAGGCTGGAAAACACAGAAAGTAAAACTAACTACACAGGCTACACAAGGAGAAAACATCAGGCATGAAGACAGGCTGGGGTTGAAAAAGGTGAGGAGGCTATGACCCCTCTGGGGGGGTCCGGGGGCATGCTGCCGCAGAAGAAAATTTTGAATATTTCACATTTAAAAGCATCAATTTGATGCATTTGAGAGAAAAGTGAAGCAGAATTACAGGACCGTATGAATGTATAATAAAGTATCTATACATGGTCATATTCTGCTATATAAGAAATGAGACAGACAACTTCTCTCATGAAATGAGTTATCAATTCATTTCCACCGGAGGGGTTAAGATAGCTGTGTTACCTCTCCTGCTGAACAACTTTGTGGTGGTAATAATTCACCAGGAAATTTAACACCCCCCCCCCCCCCCCCCCCAGACTTGGTGAATTTGGGGGGGAGTCTGTCACCCATGACATGAGCCATGCTTCCAGGTCAGGCTCCCATTCCTGAACCCACTGTTCGTGTCGTGGCTCTGAGGATATATCTATGGGGTCTATTATTCTTATGGCTCTGGTGCGCCTACAACTGGACCCTCCCCAAACAGTACAGCCTACAACTAGTGCCTTTTTTCGCTCTACACCCACAACCTTAATGGTACCTCCCTCAGAAGATACCTGAAGGAGCTGCACGCATTCTGGGGGGATTTAAAGGCATTCTCACATCCTGCATCTGACAGCCGAGCCCTTGCAGAAATGCCAGATGCGGCTAAGTATGGATTGGGGCACATGCCAGCTGTTGAGCCAAACATTGCGGCCCTTGTCGTGCCACTTGATGCAGCACTGAGGCAGGATGCAAGATGTCCCTGTCCTTACCAAGGCCTATGATGCAGCTGCTTGTATGGGGCGTATAGGGAACTCACCTGAGGCTTGCCCTTTCAGCCTCGTTACAGGATTCTTCACTCGATGAATCAGTGCACCGTCTCAGTGATGCATCACTGCAGGCTTTTGCTCTGTTGACAAGAGAGCTAGGACGAGTGATATCCACAATCATCCATCCACAATCGCCGCCAGGTCTGGCTGGCGCAGTCTCCCCTCACAGAGACGAGTTGAAAAATGCTCCACAGTGTCCCTGTGGAGCCCGGTGAACTCTTTGGATTAGCTGCTCTAGAGGCTCTGGAGGGGACCATCCAAGCTGGACAGACCAGGCAACAGCTTTCTGGACTGAACAGGAACATGCCTCATCAGCACAGGCTTAGGAGTGCTCTGGCCCCTCCTCAGCGCTAACAACAGTGGTCATCAAAGGCCACAGTGCCCTGGTTGTCAGTCTGCTCAGACCTTAAGGGCTGTTTTTCCCAGTGGCAGCTCAGTCACTGGGCTACTTTAACACCAGACCTTTGAATGATTTCTATCTTAACCCATGGTTAGACTACAGTTCCGACGCCGGCCCCCAACCTCCTGTCAGGTCAAAATGACCATCATAAGAAACCTGGCAAAAGCACTAGCTCTGGACCAGGAACTTTCCACCCTCCTGGTCAAGGGTGCCGTCAAGCCTGTAGACCCCTTGGTGCAACCAGGGAGGTACTACTTAACTTATTTTCTTGTGACGTAAAAGGACAGTTAACTACGCCCTGTCCTTGATCTGTGGGACCTCAACAAGTTCTTGAAGGTCATGCCCTTCCACATGCTAAGCATAGCAGAGGTGCTGTGTGTAATGGAAAGGGCAAATGGTTTACATCCATCGACCTGAAAGATGCTTGCTTTCCAGGTACCAATATTTCCTCCCCACAAACAGTCCCTTTGGTTTGCCTTTTGGGACCATCATTTTCAATTTTGGGTTCTACCATTTGATCTCTCCCTATCACCATGAGTGTTCACCAGGCTTGTGGCAGCAGCATTGTCTCCCTGCAATCCAAGGGCCTTAAGGTCCTGCCCTATTTGGACCACTGGTTGGTGTGTGCACTGTCCCAGTCTCAGGTAATCAAAGACATGACAACTATTCTGTCTCATGTTGCTCACTTGGGCCTCAGGGTAAATTTCATAAAAAGCCGTCTTACTCCCACCTCATCTGGTAGGAGGGGCTCAGGGCGGAGACGAACAAAACCTAACTCAGATGGGACTCAAAAATCCACCGTTTCCTGGCTTTCTATCTACTGCAGCTTTAAAGAGGCAGTGGTTCAGTGGTTCTAAAGGTGGTTCAGTCAGGGAGGGTGGGGGAGTGTAGAACAGGTGGCTGCAAGGGAGTGATAGTGGGGGTGCCCTTATGCTTGAAAATGGAGGGATAAGGTATGGGATAAGGGAGTGGACGTGGTGGTGTTTAACTACCACAATCCCTTTAAGAGACTGGAGTTAGAGTAGTTATTGGAGGTTTAGGAGACAGGATAGGCAGCGGGTGATCGGATGTGCTGACTTTAATGCTCACAACGCTATGTGGTGGGGATCTCTCAGATGTGAATGGAGTTACAATAGAAGAACTAATAGATGAGAGAGTCTTAGTGTGCCTTAATGCTGGTAGGGGGACTAGGGTAAATTGGGCAGCACAGACTGAGTCTGTGTTGGACCTGCCATTGGTTTCTCCTACGCTCGCTGAGGTGTGTCAGTGGGAGTTCTGGTCTGAGTCTATGATAGGTAGTGATCACTATCCCCTAATGTACACACTGGGTGGACAGGTTGAGGGGGGTGCAGAGGGTGGTAACTCTTGGTGGGTGTTTAGTTAGGCGGACTGAAGTTTATTTAAGTTGACTAGTGAAGAGATTGTGGGGAGGGTTGACTTATTGGTGGATGCTGATGAGGTAAATGAGGGGTTTACATGGGGGGTTATAGAGGCGGCAGAGGGAGCGATACCACAGAGTAGGGGTGGGGGGGAGAGGAAGCTGGTCCCATGGTGGTCTGAGGAATGTAAGCAAGGGGTGAGGGAAAGGAATAGGGTGTTCAGGTTAGTTAAGAGGACACTTTCCCATCAGCACCTGTTTCAGTATAAAAGAGCACAGGCACTTCTGAGGAAGATAGTGAGGAGGGCAAAGAAAGCAGCCTGGAGGGGGTATTGTACTAGAATAGGGCGGACAACGCCTGTGGGGCAAGTGTGGGGGATGATAAAGAAGATCGAGGAGACGGGAATGAATGGGGATACCCAGTGTTGGCGTGTGGTGAAGAGAGGGCTATATCAGATGGGGAGAAGGCAGAACTTATGGACAGATCCTTTTCTAAGGTGCATGATCTGAAGAATCTGTCTAAAGAAGGAATTAGGAGGAGGGAAGATACCTTGAGGCTCCATCCAGGTGTGGTAGGTAGGAAGGAGAGGGGGCATGATATACTTGATGAACCTTTTACTTTAGCAAAGATGTTAAGAGCTATGAATAAGCCCAAGCCCAGACAGGGAGATGTGTGGAGAATGGGGTCAGGAGGGTGCAGGAGGCAGTAGATGAAGTGGAGCAGTGGGGGTTGGACTGGGGCTACAGGTTCTCAGTGGAGAAGATGTAGACTGCATTCTTCATGACGTTCATCTCACATACAAGTGGTAAATGAAACATCTGTGTGGCATAATTTAATGTAAGACAATAGTCTATGGACTGAAACATAGTTTAAGCCAATGGCTAACAACAGGGTCTAGCTGCTACGTCATACTGTGTTTTGATATGATTGGTCTGTGATGAATGTGACTGGCAGAACGATCGTCCAATCACCAGCTGCAGTTGTTTTTGAAGGTTCTGCCCCTGAAAACATTTTCTATGAGCTCTTCTCCAGTTGGACTAGTGAAATATTTCCGTGGTGAATATGTGGAACTGTCAGTCTGGCGTGTCAGGTTATCGGCAAACGCATCTGGACCACTTCAGTACCGTAATTCATAGCTGTACCAGGGCCACCTTTATCCAGCTCAGATCTGGCCTACATGTTGTTTGAGATTTGGCAACTGGAACTGGACCACTTCAGTATCATAATTCATTGCTGTATCCACCTCCGAGTGGATGGTGTGGCCCAGATCCCGGATCTGTGTGAGTTTGTGGTTCTTTATTGCTAATTTTCAGTTTTGACATGATTGTACGTTTTTAATGGGTAATGTTTGGCGTCAGAATTTACTGAAGGGTGATTTTGGATTAGAGGCGGTAGCATCAGCATGTCACTACCTGGAGCCTGCATGTATGGAGCCTGGGTGTGTTGAGGGTGACAATGCTTTTTGGGCTCTTATGGCCTTTATGTGGCCCTTGGCAACATTATGATTTGGTTCTTGTAAGAGTTCTGCTCTGTGTGTTGGCGGGGCCGAACAGGTGTGAGGACTCACTGTTGGGGTTAACGTCCAGGTAGAGACAGGAGTTATTGAAGACAACTTCCTTGGAGAACCATTCATCTGTAGAGAAACTCTGTCCGTCTGTCCACACCCATCGATCCTGCAGAGACAAACAGTGTGAGGATGAACACCTCCACCTGATTATATGAATCTGTGGTCCACAAAGTGGGGCCAGTGTTAATTTTGAAGCATTTTTTAATTTAGTTTTAGTTATAGTGTTTTGCCTAAATTATCTTTTAGTTTTAGTCATAACTTAGTCATCTAAACTGTTTTAATTTTAGTCTAGTTTTAGTTGATGAAATTTCACAACATTTTAGCTCATGAAATCTACTGTAAATTTAGTCGACTAAAATATGAAGTGTAAAGGGTAAGGCATTTTTTATGTTTCCTTGAATTTCTGAAGTCATGTTTTACACTTGGATAAAATCAAACATCTAACAACCCTTTACTGAATGCTAGTAAAGTCTGAATGTATAAATGAACAGAAACAAATTGAACTTTTGTGTGAAATGCAGTCACCTTTATTTAGGCTACCTGGCAGAGCATCTCAGTTACAATACCAGAACTGACAACAAACAGTGAACCTGCTCTACATGAATATATCAATTCATAAAGAGAGTAGCTCTGATTGGATCGCTCCCCAACTTATCCCACCACCACCAACCAAAGTAGCTGTGATTGGATGTATTCCTAACTTTTCCCTACTTCCTACATGACCAAATTTGGTCTGATTGGATAAGTCTCTGTCAAACATTTTAGTCTAGTTTTTATCTGTTGATTCAAATGTCAGTTAATTCAGTTTTAGTTTTTTGTCTATGTGCACTTGTTTTCATTAGTTACTGTCTAGTTTACGTCAGGGGAAAAAAGGTTGTTGACAAAAACTATGACGAAAATAAATTGTCAACGTTATATGTTTATGAAATAAAGAAGATGGAGACTAAAGTATAAACTAGAAAAGCACTCAGAGAGCGCAGACCTCCGCCAAGCAGCTTCAGTCCACTTTGGCGAAAATGGTCCTATCTGGCAGTGTTAAAGAATCCTTTAAAAAATTCCTGGATCCAGATCTGGATCCAGGATCTGGATCACCCCCAAAATTTAATCAGTTCTTCCATATCCCATTTCCAACAATTCCTGAAAATTTCATCCAAATCCGTTCGAAACTTCTCAAGTTATTTTGAACACAAACAGACAGACAGATAAACGCTGGCAAAAACATAACCTCCTTGGTGGAGGTAAATATTAAGTCACAGATCACTGTATTCTGTTTGGAGAAGGCCGGTCTCCACCTGCACACCTGTGCCAGACTCACCTGCAGGTACAGCCCTCCTAACCAGGAGGACTCCTTAAAATCTTTGTTAGTGAGCTCCTTCAGGAATTTGAACTGTTCAGAGTCCAGCGCTGAGGCCAGCAGAGCTCCCTGAATGTAACAGTGATCCTGTAGGACACAATGGGGCCGCAAGAAAAGTCAGACAGGCTGACCAAAAACAAACCATCATGGATGTGCTAACCTGAGAACACAACTGACAAACTTAACCCTTAAGTGTCATGATCCTGTGTGAGCTTAGTTAAGTTCCCCATTTTGTTCTTTTTTTTTGTCTTGTCTTCATGTTTCCTGTTTTATTTTGAAAATGTACCCGTCTCTCTCTGTTCCCTCAGGTTTTGCTTCCTGACCTGCGTTGTCACACCTGCGCCCTGATTGTGCCTCCCCAGCTGTGTCTCATCACCCCCAGTTACCTTGTGTATTAAACCCTCGTGTTTTCCCTTGTCTTGTTGCCGGATTGTTGTATATTAATGCCACTCTCTAGCGTTCATTTCATAGGCACAGTTCTGATCACGATCTCCTTTGTTTGGACTCTGCCTCTGCCTGGTTTTGCCTGCCTTTTTTTGTGTACTGAACCCTGCTTTGCCTGACTTCAACCTTTGTGTATTGAACCTGGGCTGTAATTAAGACCCTGTTTTTGCCTCTCGGACTCTGGTCATCTGCTTTAAGGTGCGTTCACACCGAATACGGCAAACCCAAGTCCTGTTGCCTGTTCATAGCTCATTTTGTTCCCGTCCCCGTTGCTCAGTGACGTCACTCCCACTCAAGTTTCAGGCGCGATCATATCATATATCATATAACAGGATGTATTAGCTGACATTATTCCAACTTTATCCTTTTCACTAACCTACCTACCACAAAACACTGCAGCTGATGGCCCTGCAGCAGCATTGTCTGTGAGTTTTCTGTGGTCTGTGTAGGCGGAACTAATGTACCCACCAACTAATGTTCCCCACATGGAAATAGATTGTCACTCTGTGGACCGGAAAGAAACAGTCTGTCACGGGTGTCAATCACTCACCCACACAACACTGATTGGCTCTCACGGCACGACATTGCCTGAAAAGTTCAAATATTTTAACTTTGGCGACGGAGCACTGCGACCTGCTCCGCGTCCAAAGCGACCCCAGAGTTCCCATCTGCAGCAACAGGGGCGCTGCCCCCATGTCTCTGGTTCGTCTGGTTCGAGATCTGGTCGTGCGTGGTCGTGGCTGATCATGGCTGTACATTGACTCTACATGGAGTTTATAGTTCTAGTTTATAGAAATAGCGTATATAGTTTTAAATATACATGTAGGTTTTAGCAGTGATCATGAGCAGGAACATCGAATTTTATTTATTATTAATTGTGCAGTGTCAAATACTCTCATTCATACCCGTGTAGTTAAAATGATGCCATCTGTTGAAGAGTGCTGGTGGCACCCAGATTTAATAAAATGCTTGTATTATGCTTTATAGAAAGTGAGATCAAAAATTGCAGTTTGAATGGGTTTCAATGGCACATTTCTTGCACTTAACCATACGAGGGTAACACTTGTTTGTACTCAGTGTATTTTAGACTTACTGTAGGAGCTGTATCAGGAAATATCCTGAATAAATGAAGTCTATCAGAGAATGTTCTCTGTTACAGATGGGTTTTAATAAAAGTATACAGTCTTTACCGCAGCGTCAAACCAACTCAACGTTATGGGAAAGAACTTGTAGCAGGTACTGTTGTCCAAAGACCATCCATTTGGACAGGAACTACAATGAGCTGAAGAAAATAAGAAAAAAACAGAAAACAAGAGCAAATGATTCATTTCATGAGCAGGTTTATTAGCGCTCTTGGATTGAGCTAGTGTACATAAAAAAAGATGAATATGTAACTGATCTGTGAAAATTAATTTATTTGTTAAGGTTAAAACAGCTTAAACAGATGGATGAGATGGCAGCTCCTTTAAAGTGAAGCTGAAAATCATCTGACACTCAGAAAAAACACGAAATCAAATCTGGCACTGAAATCAAATTCTGGCGGTGAACTACAGACGTCACTTATGGTAAACTTACAGCAGGTGATTATGCAACATTTAATGTACGACACCCAGAGTTTTTTTTGTGTTTCCATGCCTTCAGTACTGACCTGCAGGCAGATTGTCTTTTTCAGCTGTGTGTGTGTGTGGGTGTGTGTGTTACTTACCTACAGATGCAGCACACAGCAGGATGCAGAGGACCAGCACAGGTGTCATGGTGACAATAAGCTGACTGTTGTTGTCAGAGTATCTTCAGTCTCACTTTCCAGGCAACTCTGATTTGAGCGAGCTGATGAAGCTCCTTAAACACTCACAGTGGAGGCTGGAGTGGGTGGAGCCTCTGCAGGATCACCACACTGACCTGATTGTGTCGGCATGTGAGCTTTATCAGTCTTGTCCTTCACATGGATCACGTGGCTGAATGTTGATCATAGTATGAGATGATGGAAAACAAAGGAGAAAACACAGATACCAAACAGGAAGAAGACTGATACAAAGTCAAATTTGAGATTGTAAAAAAATCTAAAGCTGCAAGCAGCTCCAAACGGGCCCTCACAGCCTCGTGGATCTTGGATTTGGTACACGTCGATCTTCTGGCACATCTGCATCTTCATTACATCTTTTTATAAGAGATGACATCTCTTCAAAAAATATTTTTGGAAAAGTCAAATCTTAAATGAAGGGTCATCTTGACACACTATGCAATGATGATACACGTGGTAAAAAGTTAAAAGTTATTTAAGGTAAACATGAGCAGAGATCAGATCAGATGTTTGATATTTGATATTAGATGTCATGATATGATCAGAGGAGCTCTCTAAATGCAGACATGTACTGCTTGTTATTAGTTAGTGAAGATTTGGTTTCTGTCGAGACAAAGTGTCTGTCGTTATCTGAGCTAAAAGCTTTCCTCTAAGAGCCATTTTGCATTTTAGGCCGGTGCAGGGATGAGTCCAAAATGCTAAAGTAAGTTAGCATTTAGCACCTCCAGGTTTGTGAGGCTAAAAGTTTACAGGATTTCAAAATAACTATTTCTGATGAATATCTGAAATAAAGTTTGTGATGAACAAGTGCGTTAGAGATTTTAATGTTTAATTTAGAATGATTAAAAAGCATCTGAAGTTGCCCTTTAGCCACGCCTAGAAACAAAAGTCACATCATCCATGTTGTCTTTCTACTGGGCATGTATGACCAAATTTTCTCTATATGCATTCCAGATGATTGTAAAAACTGTTTCATTGCAGGAAAAAAAATTGCCAGCTTTTAATGCAGAACTCTATAAACTTAACTTCACTGGATGTGCCTGACCCATTTTGAGCATGGTTTAGCCAATCTACTAGGAATTATTCATAACTAGTTGCCATGGCACTGTAATGGCTGCCTCTCCAGTAGATCTCCAGTTTTTTTACCCCCCCAACTTTTTTTTTTTAGATTTTTCTTCAATTTTTAAATTATTTTTTATTCACTTTTAGTTTTTTCCATCATTTCAATCATTCTGCTCTTCTTATGCAGACATTTTTTGTTTGTTTGTTTTATACATACCCCATGGGTATTTTTAACCATTCTGTGCTACCAGGAAGGCAATTTTCTCACGGCATTCTCTCACTAAACTAGCAGAGAATCGGAGGCACTACAAGCCATCTATTCCCTCTGTGATCATGGGGAATGTGAACTAGCTGCAGAATAAGATGGACTAGCTGTCCGCACTGACCAACCAGTGGATTTACCCTAAGAGCAGCTTGTTCATCTTCACAGATCTTGTACCGGATGCGAACATGGACTTGCTGGGATTCACTGCTGTGACAGCCGACAGTGACACTAAAGCCTGAGGGAAGAGCAAAGCTGGGGGACTCATCATGTACATTAATAACCGCTGGTGTAACTGTGGACGTATCTCCATTAAGACAGTCTTGTGGTGCAGAGGTCTCGAGTTACTAGCCGTCAGCCTCCGGCCATATTATCTGCCGAGGGAGCTGAGTCACGTGATCACAGTCAGTGTGTACATCCCTCTGAGAGCTGATACAGCCGCTGCATGTGAGAAGATCCACTCCGTCACAGCAAGGCTGCGGACCCAGCACCCTAAGGCACTGATGATCATTTCTGGGGACTTTAACCATGCTACTTTGGACTCTACTTTGGCTGCTTTCCACCAGGTTGTGGACTGTCCTACAAGAAAACAACAGGACCATCGACTTGCTGTATGTTGATATGAGGGATGCATACAGACTCACACCTCTCCCCTCTAAGGAAGTCTGACCACTACCTGGTCCACCTACAGCCAGAGTACACCCCCCTGGTCCAAAGACAGCTGGTAACCACTCACTCCATCAGGAGGTGGTCCCCTGAAATGGAAAGAGACTGCTTCAGAACCATGGCCTGAGATGAGCTGATCGACCCCCATGGTGAGGACATAGAGGGGCTGACACACTGTCTGACAGACTACCTCACTTTCTGTGGTCTCCCCTGCCAAGACTGTCCGCTGTTACCCTCATAATAAACCGTGGGTAACACAGGAAGACAAAGCTGTCCTCAACAGGAAGAAGGGTCAGGGTTTGGTTCAGGAGCAGAGACAAGGAGGAGATAAAAGCAGCACAGCAGGAGGTTAAACACTGCGTGAGGGAAGCGAAGGACAGCTACAGGACAAAGGTGGAGCAGAAGCTGAAAGAGAACAACATGAGGGAGGTCTGGGATGGTGTAAAAACCATCACAGGCTACAACACAAAGACCAGTTACGAAGGAGGGACAATGGAGAAGGCAAGTAAACTTAATGACTTCTGCAACAGGTTCAACCAGTCTGTGCCCCCCACCCCCCACCCCCACTGCAGCCGTTGTTTCTTCTTCCCTCAGCACACCTCCTTCATCTGCGGAAAACTCCTGCAGATGTTTTACCAGTCTGTGGTAGCCAGTATCCTCTTCTACTCGGTGGTGTGCTTGGGGGGCAGCACATCCAAGAAGGACAAATCCAGCTTGGAAAAACTGATCAGGGGAGCTGGCTCTGTGGACAGTATCAAGCTGGACTCTCTGGTGATGGTATTACTGTTGGATGTTATGGACTATGCCAGTCACCCTCTGCACACTGCAATCAGTAATCAACCTTTTTTACATGTGTACTGTACAATGCTGCTGGAATTTTAATTTCCCTGAAGGAGTCCTCCCAAGGGATAAAGTTCTATCCTACCTTACCCTATCCTATCCTATTCAGGAGCAGTGACTTCCTGTCAGTGTATGGCTGATCTTTTTTTATCTACACAAAATCACAACCTCAAAGTTGTTCCCTGCCGAGCGTAGATCATCTGACGAAAACTCAGTCAGTGATAGATCACCTTCTTAAGGCCTGTTTTGCACACATGTTTCACCAGTCTATCTGGGAAAACTGCTGCTGAAGCTGTTAGCATCTATGCTAATCTTTGTACAAGCAGTCACTTCCTGTTGTTGTCTCCTCATAGCTTGTTCCTCTTCCTGCTCCATTGGGCCGGTCTTCCTTTGGCCCACTCACAATCGTAGATTGGAGCTCAGTAAGATGGATCTGCCTTATTCAGTGCCTGTAATCATGCAGATCCAGCTACACTGCAAGATTAGGACACAGCTTGTACCATAAACCTTAATGTTTTGATCACGATTATAAGGGGCTAATATTTACAAATGTAATCATATCATTGTTACAAGGACACAAAACAGATTTAAACTTTTGTGATAATCTTTAATCAGATTAATTCCTGAAAATCAAACTATTAAAATATAATTTAGTAACTCAAAATATATTGTTTGCTGCTTTACAAACTTGGGAGTGATTAAAGACAAATTTACTATTTTCATCAAATAATCTACCACCAAGGTATAATCTCTGGCCACTTTGTTAGGTATACCAGAACAACTGCTCTCAAAAGCTAATCAGCCAGTCACATGGCAGCTACTCAATGCATTCAGGTATGTAGACATTATCAAGACAACCTGCTGAAGTTCAACTTGAGCATCAGAATGGAGAAGAGAGGTGTTTAAGAGAGCCCACATTTTTTCTTGACTCTGATTGGTCCAGTGATCTGCTTTGTGGTGATTGGCCTGTTCAGCACTGCTAAGCATCATGTTGTCAGGGACTCAGCATTCATCCTGGGTCTCTGGGCTGCACTGGGCTTCACACTCTGAGCTACTGTTCTTAAACTGAGGATGAAACGATGGTGGGACATCACACTGGTTGGTCTTTTGGACTGGAGGAATGAGACATTCAGGCAGCGGCTGGTTCCTCAGAAACAGGCAGAGAAGTCCTGGTGCCATGGACTAGTGGTGGGCAGATCGATCCAAAAATATTGATATATCGATCCAACATTGGTATTGATATTGATCAATACCAGCGTACTGGTATCGATACTTTAGTTCCTGTCCTGTCCGCGCTGCTGTGGAGTCGACCGGTCTGTCTGTTTCTGTGTAAGTGTCACTGCTTTTGAGTGCTGCTACTGTCACAGCGCGGAGCACAGCCAGGCAGGCACACTCCACTCCTCCTCCCCCCTCTTGTGCTTTACTGTCACGTGACCCAGGGAAACAAGGAAGAAGTGCTGTCCGCCACTACTCACACAGATGAGAGACGGAGCAGCACAATGGCGGACAGAAAGAGGAGCGCTGTGTGGAATTTTCAATCCACTAATGAAACAACGGCAAAGTGTTTAGTTTGTAAACAGGCTGTAAAATACAGTGGCAATACAACCAATTTATACAAGCACATGAAAAAACATGCAAAGGAAAATGCAGAGCTTCAGAATTGAAGAGAGGGGTAGAGAAACCCCCCACCCCCTGGCCCCGACAGACCCACACCACCAACTCAGAGGCAGCGGTCATTGACAGAGGCCTTACAGTTTGGCAGAGAATATCCAGGTAGATAATAGTGGTGAAAGTAATATTTTGGTCATCTTCAACATTGATTAATACATATTTTTAAGTGCAATTGGTGATTTCTTACTTTAGCCAACTCCATAAATTATAAAGTATGCCAAGACCTTGAAATAATACATTTATCCCATTGAAATGTGTCATTTAAATGAATACACTGAATATAATATGGCTCAGATTATATTGGATATAATTACACATATTTGTGTAAACTGTGAAAAGGACACTGTATGATTACTACATTTAAACTACAACTTGATATGCTCGAGACTTAATTATCTTGTTATTCCATTTAGCTGATTCCCCCAGAGCAGTGGAGATTACGAAGAACCTAGCAGAAATGGTTGTAAAGGACCTGAAAGGAGCGCTGTTAGTATCGGTATTGATATTGATATTGGTATCGGTATCAGTATCGGCAGTGCTGACTGGTATCGGATCCGTATCGGGTCAATACCAAATCTTACAGTATCGCCCATCATTACCACGGACATTTAGTATTGTGAATAAGAGTGCTTTATCACATGGAGGAGACATTTAAAACATACTTAAGGGTGTGAATAATATAAGGGCCTAAAAAATGTTAAAACGTAATAAGTAACTTTATAGTGGTCCTGTAGTTTGAGGGTGCATTTCATTTCATGTCTGAAGTCTGACAACTGGAGCAGCGAGCTGGATGAAACTCCAGCACTGCCTTGAGAGAAGATCACCTCAGAAGGACGGAGGATCTTCAGTCCTTCAAAATTGTAAAAAGTCATTACACACAGTAGGCGTACAAGAGGAGAGACATCACTCGGATTTATAAGAGAGTTCAAAATATTGAATAAGACTTGAGGCTTATGGCTGTTGTTTGCCACTAGGGTGGAGAAGTAGGCTGTTTTAGCAGCTTTGACAGCTCTCTGATAGTTGGACAGGCAGCCATGAAGAATTTGGTGGGATACAGGGAGTCTGTCTGTTTTCCATTTCCACTCAGCATGTCTACATACACGTCGGACAGCGCATGTTGATTCATTCAACCTTGACTGTGGGAATGCTTTTGGATAGGCCTGAGAGGGGCAATACAGTCCAACATCTCTGGACATGCTAAAAACATTTAAAATCTCATCGGCACTGAGACCACACATCATCAAACGGGGACCTACACAGAAAAGACTCATTAAACATAGTGCGAAACTGAGTGGCAGTTCACTCCCGTGGCACACAGGGGCAGTTGGTTTATCCAGTGGATATGGCAGTGTCAGTGTCCTAAAGGTCACACCCTGAACAGAAGCTACTGAAGGGTTTATTAAAGTCAAAGTAAAGATGTCTCATGTTCATTTGGAGGAAACAGAAAGGCATCAGAGCATTAATGAAGAAACATGTTGAGGGACATCTGTGCTGTGTGGAGCTGTCAGGATCAGTGAAGGTCACTTCAGCATTTCAACTCTTCTGTGTTTGCTTTCTGCTCTCTCTGTTTCTGTTGTTGATTCTTCAGACACTCTGAGTTTAACAATCTGAGGGACATTTAAAGACAGACAACTTCAACTTTAAACTGAACTGTTTTATTATTCCACATCAATCAGAACAACCATCACACACTGACACGTCTCCAACAAGTTCATGTTCAATCAATCAAAATTAACATGACAATCAATAATCAAAGATCTGACTGACATGACTACAAGTCTAAACCATAAAATAATACAACTGTAACAATCAGACAAAGAGACAGAACACTTCAACCACAGTAATCATGACAATCAAAAATCAAAGATCACAGACAGTAAACAGATATTACAAAAGATGAGCTGCAGAGTTTCTGTCAGTTTGTTAAAGTTCCGCTTGTTTGGCACAGATGAAGAAAAAGGTGGCCGAACATGGAGAATTTGACCAACCGGCTGAAAAACAGAAGAATGAAAAAGAGCAGATTAATAAGAGTAAACAAAGAGGTGAAAGAAGAAACAGAGACAATGAGGAGAGAACTTCAGAGCTTTATTACAGCCACAGGATCATTGAAAAGCCAACATGTTTCTACCTCTAAGGTCTCAGTCAGGGCTGAGTTAACTCTGTAACTAATACTCCAGAGTGGACGCTGAGCCTTACTGTTGGACTTTAACAAAGACCATTTTTACAGCCGTGCAAACTTTAAGAGTTTATTTTAGACTGAATAACAACTCATTTTAAGCTGCTTGATAGAAACATGCTGCTCACTCTTTCACTGACGTTTCACTGACTTTATGGAATAAATCAGCTTTTCTATTTTCTCATGGTTTAATCTCAAAATGCTTTGAAAAGCTTAATTTCTGAACTATCTTAAAAAGTTTTCTCTGTGGCAGATTCTCCAAACCCCAGAATACATTTTTAAATGTTATCTGATTTCACCTTCCCTTAAAAAAATACAGTGAACAGAAAACAATTGTGTTGTTTTTTTGGTAAAAGTTTTTCTCAGGTATTAATCTGTATGACAAACAGCCACAGAAATGTTAAATTTGTTGAACATCGGCCTGATGAAAAATAATTTTAATCATTGGTCACAAATAGAAAAGTAACATCAGAAAGAGCACATTTGAAGAGCTCCTCTCTAACTTTTTGTGAGCTCAAATCATTTTTAGATGTTGAATTGAGGCAGTTCACAGGACAAAAGAGGCTCCAATTCGGTTCTTGTAATGTGTACCTAATATATTGGCCAGTCAGTGTATTTATTTATACAGTAGATCCTGTCATGTGACTTTTCCATTCTCTCCTAACCTTTGCTCTGATGGTTTGATCGAATATAGTTAACCAAGAAAAAAGAAACAAACATATTTTCTTATCAAATCCATTTAAACTTTATTATGCATACATATTACATTTCACATTTAAGATCATAAAAATTCATCAGATTGAAGAAAATCACAGATCATGTTTGTTTTTTTCTGACAGCGGCGTCGTTTGAATATTCACATGAATTTATCCACGTTCTTAATGTGACACAGGAGGCAAAGCAGCTCTGAGATCCTGCTGAATAATCTACCGAGCAACAGAAAAACACGTTTATTGCCTCTTCTACAAAATGTCTGTATCTACAGATTTCATCTCTACGGTGTGAAATAATGTTGCATGCCATTAAATTAGATGGAGTTCACATCATGCAACATTAAAAAACAGCAATAAATATATTTGTATAAAAATCCAACTAGCTTATAAAAGATAGCACAAGACAAACTGTTCCTCTGCAATATGATTTCTTTCACTTAATGCTGTATGAAATGTTGATATTAAATCTTAAACCACCTCAGCTGGATGCAATGTCAACAACAACATTATCACCACGTAAATAATTATAATTTTATTATTATTATTAAAGTCATAATTGGGCATAATTAAGAAAATATGTTTCTATTATTGTGTTACATCTTTGTGGAGGAGGTATTTTTCTTCATGTAAAATCAATCAAAAACAGAAATAATCAATAAGTCATTTTTCCTTCATTTCATGGTACATTCACACTGACTCCACGCGCTCTTCAGTAAAACAGACTCTCTTATGATCCCACTCTGTCACATTCTGCATTAAATCTCATCTTTTAATCACAATCAGTCCATAACCCCACTCCCCTGTTCTGTTTGAAGACTTAGCCTGATACACTTTGTATTTGTGTAAATCTATTTTTATTTTATATAAATATTATAGCAGGTCTCTGTTGTTATGACTGTCTGCAACGAGCAAGACAATCTTTGAATTTAACTAATCTATAAATACTGTTATAAAATATTGGATTAACTCAGATTTTAATCACTGACATTTTATCAGTAGGGATGCACAATACTGGATGTTTGCAAATATGATTGAAAATAACTTTACCCAAAAAAAGCTTCATCAGGTACAGGAAGAAACTGATTTGAATGAAAAAACTGAGTGAATGTTGGCTTTTATTTACGAGACTATTAACAATGTTAAACCTGAAGGATAGAAACTTAATATCTAATTTAAATATATATATAAATATATAAATATATATATATATAAATAAATATATATATATATACATATATATATTCACACACACACACATATGTACATATATATATACATATGTATATATATATATATATAAAAAAAAAAAAATATATATATATATATATATAGATTGATAGATAGATAGATATAGATATATATGTCAACTTCCTAGGTAATTATTTGCTGTAATTGCTGCAACAATATTGTCCTGATAATATTGTGCATCCCTAAAATCATATTGTATACATATATGTATATATATATATATATATATATATATATATATATATATATATATATATATATATATATATATATATATATAATTATATATATATGTATGTATGTATATGTATATATATACGGTGTGTATTTGTGTGTGTATGTGTATATATATGTATGTATGTATATATATATATATATATATATGTATATATATATATATATATATATATATACACACATATATATATAGATATAGATATATATATATAGATATACATGTACAAATTTAAGTGATCATAATCACATTGTGTTACAGAGTTGCTCCTTAAGAGTCATTTCTGTCTTTTGAGTAAAAACTCACAGTAGTTATTGAGTTATTTCAAAACATGATCAGTTTTTGCCAATCTTACATTTGTGATCAGCATTGGCCACAAAAAACCTGAAAGGGCATCCCAAGAATTTATGTAGAACATCAACGGTGCAAAAACAAAAACTAAAAAACTATGAAAAAGGTGACTTTTGTTTGGTGAAAAAAATCATTTTAATATTGTTAAGACTGCTCAAACTGTTGCATTGATCATGTGATCAAATTAATGTTTATTTCCAACATCTGATGTTGTTTTTTTTGACTGAGTTTCCTCTCCTTCATTTATGTTAGTATCTCTCCTTTCCTCCTGATAACAAACACTCATATTTAGTTTGAAAATCGGCACGCCTCCATCCACAGCACTCATCTTCTGCTCTAAACTGCATCAGGACTGTTGTCTGATTTCAGTTACACTCTCTGTTCTTCAGTCCAGCCTGTTTACTTTCACCCTGGACTTAAAACAAAAAAACAAAAACAAAAAATAACCCCCTGGTCGAACCCTCTCCTCCATCTTCCACTGGTTCTTCCTGAAACAAGAGCTGAGGATAAAGTGAACTGGCTCAGCCTCCACCTGAAGTTTCTCTCCCCACAAACCAAAAGGTCAAACAGAAGCGTGGTCAGAGGAGGCTCGAGAGAATCGGGTCACGGTCAGGACACTTGCAGACGTGTGTGAGTCAGGCTGGATCATATCAGAGTATTCATTAAAGTCCTAAATGATCCCGGCGTCCGATGCCTCAGCAGGGCGACGAGGACATCTGCTCGTACTCGGGACACTTGAGGAGAGCGGGGTAGTTGGAGGAGTTCATCTGCAGCGAGGCCTCGGAGGAGATGGAGGAGGGGCTGCGACCGCGCCCGGCCCACGCGTCCGGGTGGAGGAACTGGCCGGAGTAATCGGAGCAGTTACTGAGGCGAGGGCGGTAGAAGCCCTGGTGAGGCCGGTACATTTCCTCTGCCGTGTAGCGCTTCATGAACAGGTACACCGACATGACGCCTGCAGTCTGAGGAGAGACGAGATGGTTTCAGGTCTACAAGGCTCTTTAATACCAGACTTCAGATCAGCAGAACCTTCAGAGAGTTACCTCAGTGAGCAGGAAGGAGATGGCAGCAAAAGCGAATGACCAGCCGTACTTGTAGCTGAAGTAAGCCTCGTTGGTTTTGGTTCTGTTCAGCATTTCATCGTTAATGTTTGAAATGTACAACACCAGACCCAGGACCAGAGAGAGACCTGAGGGCAGGGAGACAAAACCGAGAGATGGACGGAGAGTGATGACAAATCATGGATCCAGAGTTCATAAATCTGATTGAACAAAAAACAACCGGCATCTCACTTTGGTTTTACTCCTACTTAGTCTGGATTTACAGAATCAACCTGCTACTATCAGAGGGACAGTTTGGGATTTTTAAGCCTGATGGTGAGCAACAGTGACAGGCATCAGCTATGCTTCTGTACAGAAAAAGGTTTTTTAAGATTCTCTACAAACTGCCCACAAGCTGGATTTGAACCCAGGCCGGCAGAAGCATGTATGTCATTCCTGGTCACTTACCACAACCAGCATCCCAGAATAAAAGTTTAAAGATAAAGCTGAAGTATTTCTCCACATTAACCATCGACTCAGGTGATAGGAGTTTCAGGTGAGAACAATATCTTACTTTCCCTATCAAGCTGCTCTCTTTTGGGTACACAGCACAACCGACATGATGTGTTCCTAAGCAGTGGCGATTTTTAGGCTCAGGTACTGAGAACCGGCTCGTATTCGGAGCAGGTTTCAAGTTTTCAAAATTTAAGGGATTGATAAGGTGCATGAGTTTTGGTTCCACTTTTCAGGTCCATGAGTCAGTTTGAGTGATAACACTGCCATCTATAAACTTTGTTGCATCCTTAAAGGACCTGCCGTGTCACCGTATCATCACGTCCTGTGTAATGCAACACGAACATAAAGGGCTCTAATTTTGTAGACCAGGCGCAGGCGGGGCACACCTGCCCTGCGAGGCGCCTGCGCCACGCCAATGGGGTGTGTCCAGGGCATTTTGCAAGTTTCGTGCACGGCGCAGTCTGGCGCAGGGAGGCGCACCCACGCCTCCGTCTCTCCCAGCGGTGCAAGTAGCAGAGAGGGAGGAGAGAAGGCATGAAACACAGCCGAGTGTAATCTTCACCAATCAAATGAACGCCTCTCCTCGCCTTTAAAAGCGCCGCGGGCGAGGCGCAGTGACAATTTCACCTCGGTGGAGAAGAAGGTCAGAGCCGCTGTCACTTTTACAGCAACTGGGGGAGCGCAGGGGCCACCGGGCCGCGCATAGGAGGTCATGATGCGCACCATGTAGACCACCTCGTGGGACAGATGTAATCTGTCCCTGTCTCATAAATAAGAGTACAAAATTAAGTTATAATTCCATTTAAACACAGCAGCAGGCTAATCCATTCATCATGCTTGTGATCCACCTGCACTCCTGGTCTGTCATCGCTAAATAGCAGAACCTTAGGTGAAATACCCCCCCCACCGATATCTCCTCCTCATCCTTCTTGCAATAATGTACTCCATCTTTTTAGATCACAGTAAGAATTAAGATTAAAACAGAGAAATATGGGCAATCACAGGTAAACCCTTAAGACACCTAGTGACTTACATTTATTCAGAGAGCGTCTCTCTCTTTTTTCTTTTCTTTAGAATTTCATGAGATGAGAGAAGCCGGATACTCCGTATCGGATGATGTGGCTGTTTGTGGTTGGCTTGAGAGACGTGAACTCGTTAGTTATGACAAACGTCTCTGATCTGACATCAGATGTGACGGGAATATTTATATAGATACAAATGTATGTGCTGGTTCAGACGGTTACATTAAATAGTGGTTGCTGTGATTGTTTATTTCATTGAAATGTACCTGACACTGTGGATACCTGCCTGTGAGGTTTTGGTGACGTGTGCGCACTGTGCGCCTGTCAGCCAAATTACCACTGCACGGGGTGCACCTCGTCTGTGCCGAGAATAGACCAGGTTGTAACTGGCGGGCTTTCAGCGCACCTTCCGCACAGTTTTTTGGCACAAAATTGTCACTGCGCCAAGCTGAATCTGTCAACACCTCCTCCTGGTGCGCCGTCACACCCAACTCAGCGCAGCCGGTCTACCAAATTGCCAAATTGGCTACGCACGGCGGTGCACCGGACGATTCCAGACACAAAGGCCAGGATGGTGCGGTGAGGTCTGATGTGGCCGATGTTGTTGAAGACAAAACCGATGAACATGAAGAAGAGGCTGACCAGAGGGAAGGGCGTGGCCGAGCGGATCATCTCTGGAGGAAGGAAAGAGAACTTCAGTCAGGGTTTGTTATTTCAAAAGTCATATTTCCACTTTTTTTAAGCTGTTTATGTTTTATTTGTGTTGCCTCTCAAAGAAGCAGCATGATGTTTTCCTCTGTGGCTCATTGGGTCAAAGTTTAAGACAACCAGAACATAGTTTCTTACTTTGACAGAATAGAAATTGACCCTCTAGCTGTGACTAAATGGTACACAAGCTGAAACCTCGTCTGTGCTCCTGTTGTTTTCTCCATCATTTAAAATGCTCCCCCTCAGGCTTTATGGACCAGTATGACGACAAAACTCCAATAAAACTACAGCAGGCAGAAACTTCTGAAAATGAGAGTTAGAGAGAACTGAATGTCTGATTTCCACACTGCCCTGTTTTAGAAACACCAACACCGACAGGAAGATGGACTCAGTGATTTTGTCAGCAAAGGCTGGGCTGTCCCAAAGTCCACCAGAGTTGTTGTTGGATCGTCTTTAAACAATTGGCTCTAATTAACTGGCGCAACGCAGGGTGGCGCACCTCGCGCCGTGGTTATTTCGTGCGTAGCCAATTTGGTAGACCGGTTGCGCCAAGATGGGTGTAGTGGCGTACCACGGGGAGGTGTTGACAGATTCAGCTAGGCGCAGTGACAGTGTCGTGTCAAATCACTGTGCGGAAGGTGCACTGAAAGCCCGCCAGCTCCAACCTGGTCTATTCTCGGCGCAGGCGAGGTGCACACTGTGCAGTGGTAATTTCGCTGACAGGCGCACAGTGCGCACACGTCACCAAAACCTCACAGACAGGTATCCAGAGTGTCAGGCACATTTCAGTGCAATAAACAATCACAGTAACAACTATTTAATGTAACCGTCTGAACCAGCACATACATTTGTATCTATATTAATGTCCCGTCACATCTGATGTCAGATCAGAGACGTTTGTCATAATGGAAACTCAACCTGACGGCAGCTGGAAGAGTGACGCAAACTAACGAGTTCACATCTCACAAGCCAACCACAAACAGCCACATCATCTGATACGGAGTATCCTGGCTTCTCTCATCTAATGAAATTCAAAAGAAAAGAAAAAAGAGAGAGTGGTGCAGATGTTTACAGATGCTTATGGCTAACATTAGCTAACGTTCACCCAGAACAGTGTCAGCCAGCCTAAATGTTAAAGTTAGCTCAGTGTTAACAGACTGAGGACGGCTCACATACTGGCAAGTGTGCGCAACTGTGTCACTGATATTTCCATCATTTTGTGTGGTTTTAAAGCAGACACTGTTGTGGCCGAGAGACTCTCCTCTTTGTATTACATCCGCCATTGACGTGTCCCAGCGAACACGGACTGAGCAAAGTGTGTCTGTACGCCTTTAAGTCCCTGCACTGGGATAAGGGCACGGCACCGTCATGGCGCACGCCGTGGCGGACACTTGGCCGACCGGCGGGGGTGCTGCGTTAGAACGGTATCTGGGTGGGACGGGGGGACATCACTTTTTTTTTTTTTACATCAAATGATCATTCCTTCGTTTTCTACATCTTGTAAACTGTAAGGTGCTTCATGTGTGCTCCTCCCATGACCTCTGTGTGAACTCTGTGTGACCTGCAGCAGGGGGAGAGCAGGATGCTGCTGCATCTTCAGCTGTGAACTCACCTGTGACGTTCACATTTTCAAACATGTTATGCAGCTCATCTAATCGATGTTTGATAAACTCTTTTACTTTAAAAACATCAGCTGTTGCTGTGAAGGGATGGAGGGTCAACATGTTTTAAACTGAGGCATGTTGGTGAGAAAGCTTTATCAAAGACAAGAGAAACAGAGAGGACGGTGAATTCAGCAGTATTGTGACCTCGTTTTTGAAATGGGGGGATTTTTACACAAATATATCAGGAGGATGTTTTTTATTACCATGTCTGCTGTGATGTGATAGCTGTCAGTCTCTCTGTCATTCAGTCACTACAAACTCAGGTGTGTGTGTTTAACTGTGTTACATGTTCATCTGACATGTTTTTGAAAAGATTTTAAGGTTGACATGAAAATAAAAATTGATTATTTATGTGTGATAAGCTTTAAAATCACTGATTTTAGAAAGCACCACAAAGAGCACAAGACTACCTCATGATTGTTACAAAATTGTGCGTTAAAAATGATCAGAATTCAGGAAAGAAATGATTTAAGTTTAAAAATATCAGGTGAAGATCCTTTGACCCCCATTTGACCTGATTATGTCAAATAAACTGTTGAGCTTTTTTACTGATCATTTCATTTTAGCTGAATGACTATCTAACTTGTGTTATTGTGTATAATCTCCAGAAGACTACAGAGCCAACTGCGATCCGAACACAGGTGCTCAGAGGGCTTCCTGTCACAATGCCACATTGTGCTACTTTTGGGTGCAATTTTCAGTCAAAGGGAAACAAGGGGAGTGATGTAAGTCTACACAGCTTCGCCAGTGACAAGAAGAGAAGAAAGGAGTGGGAAATCACTTGTGGGCGTACAAAACTTCTAAAAGACCCGCAGCGATGTTCTCGTCACTTCTCTCTAGATGCACTTGATGCGTTTAGCCGAGCCAAACTGCTGAAAGAGCTCACAGATGCTGCTAGTTACATAGACTAAAGCCAAATGCCCAAATGTTCTCCTCTTCTCTCTCAGCACAGCAGTCCGTAAGTCTACAGACTCGTCGTCAGCTTCCTCTGTGCTCGTGGTCATGCTCATGATGGACAACATTCAAGATCTGCTGAAGGCAATGTGCATTCTGTTTGGACTTACATATGCACTCCATCTTGACGACCCCAAGACTGTGAAGCACACGTTGCAGTTCATCCAATAGATACTGCTCTCACTGGGCCACACTGACCTAAAACTGAAGCTACAGACTTTGAGAAATCAGCTCGCAACATAAAGACATGTCAGGTCTGCTGTGAGAAGATGTTGGCACACAAGCCACACAGACACGGACAACACCCAGACAGAACTGTTTCAGTGATTTGAAATGACCCTTGTTTCAGATTACTCTTTTAGGTTGCATGTATTGACGTTAACCTGGTGTTTATTACAACATGTTTGGCTGTATTTTGAGCATTTTGCCATTGTCCTTAAAAATAAAATAGATTGGAGCATTTACAGGTGTTTTTTTTACTTCCATGTAATTAAATTGAAACAATGATTTATACAATGTTTAAAAATATCAAACCCTAACTACATTAGAGGAAAATACAGTACTTGTAACACATGATGAGTAATAATTACTAGTCATATTAGCTAGTTTTATCTAATGATTTTAAGTACACACAACTTATGAATATAAATACAGCTTGTGTAAAAACTTAAGGTTCTGTGTTAATACAACTTAACATATTTAATTTAAGCCTGTGTAAAAACTAAAGTGGTATAAGGCAACAGGTTTCCATCCCATTTGTGAGTAAACTTTTTCTTTTTTTTAACTGGGGCTCTCTGAGCCCACTTAATTTTTCCAAGGCTTATTCCTTGGCCTATTGTCTTTTTTTAGTCCTCTTTTTTATTTAAGAGTCATTTTTATTCTTTGAAGCCTTTGGAAGGGCTGTAGAGATGGTCTGTGCAGACCACTTTTACACCTGGCCCATCCTTCCTGTCAGGGGTCTTCTGCAACTGTAACGTTGGATAACCTGCTCTCTCACAATCTCTCTCTCACACATGGATTCAAGTTCTCTACTAAATTTGTTCTCATTTCTCCTTACACTTCTTCAAACATGCATTCTTCATTTTTGTGCATCTTTTTCAGCATGAGGACAGTGACTCTTTTTACACAGTATCTTGAGCATTTTAAATGATCTTTAATTTCAGCAACTGGATCATTCACTTATCTAATTAGTGCAGGACGGTGGTTGTTTATTGTTACTTATATTACAAGTTTGTCAGTAGAGAGAAATACATTTACAAGTTGTTCTTACTACAGTTTAATGTTCAATGTACTGAAAGTGGCTTTATTTACCTCATGTAGGACATCTTCTGGACATCTGATAGTGTATTTAAAATGTGTAGTCATGACATCTAAAAGAAGTCTTAACAGCATCCAGGAAAGACGTACAGAAAACTTTTACTCTGGCCCGTCTGAAGATGTCCATTATAGGTACGGAGATGACGTTACTGCAACGTACAGAAAAGACGTATTAAAAACTTTTATTCTGCCCCCTCTGAAGACGTCTTCTGGAGGTACAGATAAGATGTCTTTTTAACGTTTTCTGGACCACTTTTTGCTCAGTGGGATGGTCTTAAAAATAGTGCACATAGCAGCACCAAACAGGCCCTCGCAGCCTCGGGAATCTCTGGTTTGGTGTGTGTCGAGCCTCTGGCACGGCTCAATCAATCAATCAATCAATCTTTATTTGTATAGCGCCAATTCATAACAAGTGTTATCTCAAGACACTTTACAATAGAGCACAAAGCTCGCTGTGTTGGGTGTGTGGGTGAAGGAAGGGAGGTAAGTGGAGACAAGTGGACTAAAGTAAGAACTAAAGTTAGTGACAGATCCATGGACCAATCATAGACCTGTCTTCGTCATAAATGTCTCTGCTGAATATAAATTTATTAGAGGTTAGCCCCTTGAGATGCAACATCTTGTTTTCAGGAGGGTCCTCATGTCTGTATGGTTGTGGTGATAATTTCATAGAAGTATAATCAATAAAAGTCTTACTGAAAATAAGAATTTGTGGTAGTGACTCACTCATGGGTGCCCAGACCGCAAATGCGTCCCTACCGTATTTGTCTCCATTAAGTTTAAATGAATTAAAGGTAGACCTCTTGAGATGTGACACCTCATTTTCAAGAGGGACCTCTTGCCTATGTGGTGCTAAAGATAGTTAATGTGGATGTATATTCAACCATGGATCGAAAGATCATGCTAATGTCTACATTAACAGCTATAATGATTATGAACTGGAATGGGGCTAATGAAGTGGCCAAATATGTGTTATGTCTGTAATTGTAGTTATTGAGGCTTCGTTACTCCACAGCAGCAGGCAGTCTCCACCAAGGATCCCAGGCCACCTACAAGACCAGAGCCAGAGACGAGTACAGGAGCAAACAGAAAGGGACAGAGGCAGATATGGAGAGAGAGTGTGAGAGAGAGAGGGATAGAGCCCAATGTGCCAGATCCCCCCGGCAGTCTAAGCCTATTGCATCTTAACTATGTGTCTAAACTATGGACTATGAGCTGGTCCCTAACTGAAAGCTTTATCAAAGATGAATGTTTTAAGTCTAACCTCAAAGGCAAAAGCAAGCCACCCAAAATCAGAAGGATGAGAACAGGGATCAGGCTGGTAATAGAAGTTTCTTCAAATGCTTTTTGAAAGCAGAATGTGAGGACATTGATCGCAATGGTGAGCTTAATTCACTCCAGAACTTAGGACCTCTAAATGTAATGTTAAATTGGTGTCTTGAAGTCTGTGTGTGGGGTAAAAGTAGACTGTTGTTGCCGTGTCTAGCTTGATGTGAGTGTACATGTGTGGTGGGGATGAACAAATTCTGAAAGATGTCTGGAAGATCTTGTTTTCTATATATAAACTTATGCATGAGTAAGCATGTTTGATAAACATGTACCTTGTCAATGGGGAGTACTTTATATTTTTTAAAAAGGGGTGCCGAGGGTGCATATCTATTTGAGAGGGATATAAATCTGAGATAATTCTTCTGTACACTCTAACAAAAACTACGCTGGCTAAACTTAAAAAAAATAAGGCAACAATTTCCATGCATCTTTTTAAGTATTCCCAACTATGGGATTTTTGAGTAAATCCTAGAAGTTTTTAACAGCTAGACTGACTTAATTATTTAAGTACAACCAACATAATTTGTTTCGATCTCTTCAAGCTTTATTAAGTTGGTCTATCTTGATTTTTTTAGTTAAAAGTCACACTGATAAAAAAAATAAATAAATAAGGCAACACTTTGCATTGGCTGTTTTGAGTACTCCAATAAATTAATCTGAGTCAGAACAATTAACACAAAGCAACTTTTTTATGTTCAGACTCTTTATTATGAGAACCAATACTGGTATATTTGCATTTAAAGCAGTGGTGGCAGTGAGATGATTTAACATTTCTATCACCAAAACTAACAATGTCCTAAAAGGACAAAGGCAATTGGAAGATGCAAAAAACAAATTTTCTAAAGCAAAACAAGTCATTAAAGCCTCATTCTTTACATATGAAAATAAAGAAAAATCAGAAATGCCTTTAGGAAGGTTGACAATGTCAATTTTTTCTTACAAGTACTTCAGAAACGTGTGATACAACTGGTATATTTGCCTTTAAAGCAGTGGTGGTGGTGAGATGATTTAACATTTCTATCACCAAAACTAACAAAGTCCTCAAACAACAGAGGCAAAGGACTGGTCCTATGAATTATATGTAGCTCTTTACTTTTTGTAAGCATATCAGACATACAGCACTGCACTCAAAGTGCAAAGAAAACATTTTTTAAAAACAAATGTGCTGCAGGCAAATCAAATACACTTTAAATGCCCAGCATTTACCACCCAAAGACATATGGAAGATGTAAAAAACAATCTTTCCAAAGCAAAACAAGTCATTAAAGCCTCATTCTTTACATATGAAAATAAAGAAAAATCAGAAATGCCTTTAGGAAGGTTGACAATGTCAAATTTTTCTTACAAGTACTTCAGAAACGTGTGATACAACTGCAATTTATGCATGTCTTAAGATTTTCTTGATTATACTGAAACCTAGCAAGGTAAACCAAATAAACTGGGAACTAAACATTAATCAGTGTTTTACATGTCAGCGTCTGAACTACAAAACAGCATGCCCAACAGAGAAAGTGTTTTCTTCAAGACTTTAGAGGAGTCATCACAGACTGAAGAGATTTTTAGGACAGCAGTCCTTTTCAGAGACATTACCTTTGCGCTAGCCCTCTGGCCATCTAGGTCAAGAAGAATCTTTTGAAATACCTCAAATGTTTTGATCAGTTCCTTTGGGTATCTGAGGTTGAGTGCGTATATCAGCCCCATCAGCAATGCACATGCTCTTGATACATCCAGGTTTTCCAGGACATCGGTTCCCTCAATCACTGTCTTTGCGCTGGCTGGATCGGATGCTAAGGTACCTTGGGTGACAACAATCTTGATCACCTTGGTGATGTCCTGTGCTTCAACATCCTGGCATGAGTGAGCCAAAATCTCCATGTTAGGTCTTTTAAGCCAAAATATTTTCAAACAAAATCACCGGTATAATGTGTTCCAGTGTTACATTTACCGACCAAATGTTCTTTGAAGAGATCCTCCTCCTTCTCTCTGAGACTGACCATCAGGCAACGGATAGCCACTTCTCTCCCACCCTCCACTGACTCATCCTAGGAAGAGGACAAAAATCACTCAAAAATGGCTCTCCACAAGAATGCATTTTTAACAATTACATCAGAAAAAAGAGAGGAGTACAATGTATTTTTGGATTTCCATCACAGCTTAAGTTAAGAAACTTGTTTAAAGAAAGCCATAAAAGCTCAGTTTATTAAAGAAACTACAACTTAAGCTAATAGAAGTTGCAAGAAGAAATTAAAGAAATTATTAATCAAAGGAATTTTGGAGAGAATAGTTTAGGTCAAATGGCACATACACCAGTCATAAAAAATGAATTAATATTAACTTTCAGCATTGTGATAAGAGAAATACAAATCTTATCAAGGCAGCAGAGACAAGCACAGCAAACAGACCCACTTTTACCAGTTTGTTGATTAGTCTGTACTAATCGATTCATGTGTTTCAGATCTGTTTTTATTATTGGCATACTCTGTCAAACCAATCCTATGCAAAATAAGCAGTCATTTGAAATTGTATGAATCGCCAACTGGAAAATGTAATGGCTGTATTCACTCTGGTTACACAGAACCTTCACAGCAACCATAACCCCAGATGATGTTGGATGCATCACAAATATGAAGAGTATGTTCTTAAATTGAATTATTGATTAAAATAAGTAACTTTGAACTTATTCTTACCTCTAGCAGCATGTCCCTTATGTGCTGGATCTCTGTTTTTGCAGCTCCTCCCATTGCTGAAATCAGGGATATAATTTTTGGGGTGTTCAGGTCCAGTTTTGCCATGAACGCTGCTTCCAGGTTAACCATGGCTATCCTTCTGAATAATTCAATTATCTGTACAAATAAGGCAAAATTACTCAATGAAAAAATGGACGTTAGACTGTACAAGTCATATGGTTAACATTTTATTTGGGAAAAAAACAGAAGTTCACCTGTGCAGCATCAAAAAGAGCAGGCCATCGCTCTTTGAACTGACTGACCCGTGGTGCCAGGTTGACAACTTCCTGTCTGTGAATGGAAAATGTCATGGCCATTTTTTCACTGATGATCTGACTGTTGTTTCTCTTCTTAACTTCATGGAGGAGCTCCACCCTTTGCTCTTCCAAACTTCTGTCTGTTTCTCCTTGTGGATGAGGGGGTAAAAAATGTACCTCTGCCCTTCTTGGTTTTTTAATGTTCTTTGCAGGTGCTCCCTCATGTGCATGCTTCTTCTTTATCGAGTTCACTTCAAGCTCAGGGCATCCAAGCCCTCTAAGTTTAGATCTATAGTTTGCCATTTTATATTTTAGTCTTTGTTGCCATCCATAACATCCATTATATGATCCTGGTTCTTTGAGGCAAGGATGCTTTTGGATCAGTGCTTCAGCAACATCATTTATCTGTGCGCTTATCGGGTAGGCAACATACTGAAAGATGCTTTCGGCCAGTTTCCCGAGGATGTCTGGAAGGATTGAGGTAAAGCTGAGTTGACTTCCACCCTTCTTAAATGTTTCATTCCTTGATGCAAGTACAAGCTCAGTGTCATAGGCAAAACAAGGTATTGGAAATTCTGTTGGCCAACGCTGCAAACGCTGAGCCCCATGTTCAGGAGATGACAGAATAAGTGTATCCTGCGATCCAGATGAGCAACTGCCGCTAGAAGGATGAATGGAGGTCTCTGAAGTCTCTGAGATATGGATGGAGGTCGTTGGAGCATGGCTGGAGATTTCTGGTGCACTTTCAAATGAGCTGTCCACATCAGTCAAGGTTAGGGTAACAGTAGGGTGTTCAAAAATGTGAACAACTTTGATTGTGTCCTTGTCCTTGATGTCACTTGTTGAGGTAAGAGAAAAAAAATTCCTCTCCAAAGTCATTGTCTTTATAATGCAAAGTGAAGCTTCCATCAAGTCCAAATGTCTCCTTTACAATTAACTCAAGTTCACCCACTGTCCCAGGGATGCCATTTGGCAAGTCCAGTTTACGAATGTCATGGTCATTAAGGATGATCCAAAGTTTGACTTGAGCCATTCGAGCATCTGCATGAAAAAATACTTTAGTTGGGTTGAAGCAGGATCAATTCATAAACTGCATATCAAAACAGTGCTATACTAACAATTACATCTTCAAGACTTTAGTCTTCACGTTACACTTATGGTAACTTTTATGAATTAATTACACACATTCAATATTTTAATGGACTTTAACCCATTAAGTATATTTTTACTGATGTTCCTGCAAAACAAAGCTTACAATTTGACATAAATGTTTCAGATCTTCACTGTGTGGCAACTAATAAGAGGATTGCTTCTCTGTTAAGTAATGTTTTCCACTGATGCATTATGTAATTCAGTAAAATTAAAGAAAATACTGTTGCTCAAAGTAATGTAACAATTTCACCCAAAAAAGTTCAAATTTCACCATCTCAGTCCTGCGGTGATATATTCAGACTCTGACTTGTTACTTTTTTCATCTCTAAATATGTGGGGTCATCATGACTTTGATCTCCTTATATAGTTATGACTACCATGATCTGGTTTAGGGTTTGTCACATCAGTCATTTAAGTACAATGGCTTTTACTGCCCTTATGGCAAAACAATGTAGCGCTTCAGGGTCACCATACATTTCCCTGCAACAGTGTATGCAACTATTGGAAAGATGTCAGACAACTCACAGGCTCAACAACTTGAACATTTTTTGTTTTTTCAAGCACATAGCTTCTGTAACGTTCAGTATACTATGCATTTAAACATTGCACAATGAAGCCAACCTTCCCATGTACAACTACTATCTGAATCAGTTCAACAAAATCTGGCAGACCACCTGTTGAACCATGAGTCAAGATCATGCCAGTAGAGTAACTGGTGCCACTGTAACATACTGTGTTAGCCAACTGGACAAACAACTCACCAGGGAATTTAGTATCTACAGCCTCATTAATGTCTTCCCTCAGCACTGCCAAATCCACTGTTAACAGTTTTGTTACCTGCAGAGTGGGTTGGACATTATTTCTGCCATGCAGATGGTATGCAATCATTAACTGATGCTTTACTGAGAGAGACAACAGAATGTTTCGGAAACTGTGGGTATGCCTGACTACAGGCTTAAAAAAGCTGTGTTTCGCTTCAAAGCGCATAGTCCACAAAGATGCAAGTGGACCAAAAGCCTTTATCAGCTATGGATATTGTTCTAGGAAATGGTGCTTTGGAATGAGTTTTGCCTGAGGGAAAGCCTCAATGAATCGGTGCCGATGCTCAGAAATCTTGCTGTCAAGGACATATATAGTCAACTTGGTTTGAACAGAAGAAAGGACAAGTTCGACTATGTCTTTGAGATCTAGAAGGATGAGGCATGTTGGTTCATTTTCTGGAATTCTTTCTCCAATTATCAAGGGAAGGAGACGTAGGAGAGCCCAATTTCCATGGGCATTCCCACCAACAGTTTTTCTTGCAGCAAAGTTCAAGGGAACTGGTTGTGACGCATCAGTTTTATCTGCCCATCTGTATGGAAAACTTTTAATTAATTCATTCAGTTCACCAAGAGTGAAATATTTCCTGTTGATAAGGGCATTTATGCATAATGCTAACTCTAAAGGTACAATGCCTTCAAAGAGATCATGCAGGTGGATAGCCAGACAGAACATCAAAATGTTGTAGTCTTTCAGTCAGTGGACACTGTCTTTTAACTCCATAACAATGAGACTGACTTTTGTCTGTCTGGGCAGTTTGAACATGCACACGGTGTTCTTCTTTTGTCCTTGTATTGAATGCTCCTGTTCTGACTTCACTTACTTGGAATTGGGCGCGTTCTCCAAGACAAAACCTGCAGACGTATGAGCTTGAGAAGTTCTCCACAAATCCTCAAAGAGAGTGGACTCCAAGATTATCTGCAATAACACAATGCACAGTACCTTTAACTCATATGTCCAACGAAGGAATGTAAAGTCCTTCCTCCTCTAGACTGGCCAGGTCTTTTAGCAGTGGTTCTAACACAGTGCTATATCCAAATTTTTTAATGTCATCAGCCTTGCAGAGAACGGCCAGGTAGATTGATATGAGGGATGATCTGAGCAATGGAGGCACATTGGCTAAAACCCAATAAACAGCAGTAATTTTGTGCTTTTTCCTTGATGTGCCAAGTGGATTACACACTTCAAAATCATCCACATACAAATTAATAGCAATGACTGGATTGTTTTCTGAAAACAATTTATTGTCTTGAAAATGTGTGCCATCATAAAAAGATTTGTACTGAGTTTCAGAGATGCTGTCTGTTTCACAACTGCGTGTGAGAAAATCTTGGATTGTTTTTGTATCAAAACCTCATGCAGGGACTTCAGAATTGGTACATATTGGAAACTGCTCTTCTCCCTGGCACTGAGCAAATATTCTATGGGTTCCACCACAGAAAAATGCTCCTTGAAATATTCTCTTCTTTTATGGGATGTAGACAGAGGACCATCACTCTTTAGCGCTAATGTGATTGGACTGCACTGACAGATATCTGTCAGCATCTCTGAGATTACAGAATCATCAACCTCACAATTATGCTTCCTTAAACATGATAATAAAATTTCCTTCAATACAGGACTTGAAGCTGAAGAAGAAATAAAGTGAAGTTCCTTTACTAACTCATCAATACACCTGTGAGGTACATTGAATGTACTTTCCAACTTCAGCAGCAGATGGGCCACATTCTTCTCAATTAAGTTTGGCAATTCTCTCATTGCTTCACCAGCATCTTCACTCACAGCACCTTCAGTGTCTTCATCAACAAAAAGATCATCTCCTGCATTTAGAGGATTGACATACCTTTGTATCAGCTCTGGCTTGAAGTCATCAACTGGGTGAGGGGTGTGTTTTCGGCTCCTGTGGGAAGCAAAAGTTCCATAAATGTTTGTTTTGAAAAAACAATCTTCAAAAACACAAGTAACAGTATTCTTTTTCTGTGGAGATGGTATTCAAAGAGCAACACAGACATTGGAAAGACAAAACTTCTGTACGTGTCACTGTTTCACGAGACAAATGGCTCCTTGACAAATGGCTTCTTAGGCTCCCCCATGTTTTAAATGAGCAATAACACTCCCAATAAAGACAAGGTAGACACTCTCCCACATGGCTATGTTTAAGTCTATAATGCTTAGGGAGATTAGTCTTTCTTGGTGTTTCAAATTTGCAAATCTTACAGACCTAATTCATTTTCACTCCCAATAAATCAAGAAAAAAAATCACAAAAAATAACATATCAACTTGAGCTTAAATTTAGGGTCTCATGTTATTCGTTTTTTTTGTTCAGTAATTGAGTTTTACAGCTTGCAACTTGTTTCTCACTTTTTTCAATGCAGTTAGATCTTTTATTTATGAAGGGCCAGATTTTAATGTGGAGTCTCAAAATTTAAAAGTTTTATGCAAGTAATCACGCAGACAACCAAAGGCCTTTGTTGATTTTTACAATGTGCAACAATAACGGCAATCAATACACAAGTTAAACCTTTCAAACCAGAACTCCTCAAAAAACAATGAGTGTAAACTAATTAGTGAATAATATATATTGTGTTCCTAACCTGTTTTCTTGATCTGTTTAACATTTAAATGTTTTTACTTTGCACATGGACCTGAACCCAGAATAATACTTCCTGCTACAATGGAGTAAAAATTTAAAGTAAAATATCTCTCATCAACTTTGTGTCACAGGCAGAGCTCATTTGACCAAACTTAACTCAACCCAATGCCAACTTAAATTTGAAATAAAAAAGTAACTGTACATTTTAAATGTTGCAAAAGTATTTTATTAAGTTCTGTGCCAATTACCTTGAATTCAGCTACTGCTGGGAAACAGAAACAACTAAGAAAACTATATGCTCACCATGATCTAGCCTAAAGCATAGTGCTAAATTATCATGTCAATGCTAAAGCAAGGTTAGCTTAAGACACCTGTAAAATTTACATTCAATGCTGTGAAAAAAAGTTTTTTTCTAACTGTGTGCAGGTAGTAGCTGTTGTGAACCAAAACACAGTCAAAGTGGGTACTTACCAAAAGTACATAAATGTTCTGTGGGAAATAAACGTCTCTCTTCTTGTCTCACATGTGGTGGCAGTCAAGTGGCTCACTGCAGAACAAGACTCAGCATGTCAGGGCGTGTCGGAAATAGTGCGCAGTTGAAACTCAGTATTTTTTTAAGTTGCATAACTTATTTGTTACTGATGCTATATCAACTCAGAAAAGCATGTTTAAAATTAATAAAGATATAAGTCATGACAATGTCCTTACATCATAAGTTCAACATACTCCTTAAACTAAATTGTCAACTAACAAAAACTAGTACATGTAAGAAACTTAATGTTTTAAGTTGACATATTTGTTTTGAGTCAGTTTCACTAACCCCATGAATCATTTCTTAGAGTGATGACACTTAATTCATTCAGGTATGTAGGATAGGTTGCTGCCCAGACAATGTTACAATAATTAATGAATGGGAACAAAAAGCTATAATATAAGGTTAAATAAGCTGAGGAGTGAATTAAGGGACAAACCTTCCTCAATATGCCAAGCATTTTTGCAGATCTCTTAGAGACAAGGTCGATATGATCAGACCATTTAAGACCACTATCTATAATAACTCCTAGGAATTTAGTATGCTGAATAATTTCAATTTGAGTTTAATACATAAAGATTTTAGCTAATTCTATAGGATAATGTTTATTAATATTACAAAAAATCATGAAGTTGCATTTTTTTTACATTGAGGGTAAGTTTGTTCCATTGAAACCATTCCGCAATAGAGGATAGTTCCTCATTTACAGTTTTAATTAAAATATTAAAGTCTTCATGTGAAGCTACTAGGTTTGTATTGTCTGCAAATAGAGCTGGGAGGAGTTTGATGCATGTCATGGCCATGTCATTGATGTAAATTAAAAACAGTAAAGGCCCCAGAATTGATCCCTGAGGAACACCAATCATAATTTGTGATTTCTTGGAAGTAACACCTGCCAGATGAACATATTGCTCTCTGTTAGTTTGATAGTTTCTGAACCATTTCAAGCAGCATCCTCCACTCCGTATCTGTTGAGTTTGGCAATCAATATATCATGACTGACCGTATCGAATGCCTTACTCAGGTCCAGCAAGACTCCAAGGGCAAATTTTTAATATAAAGAGCTGATGAAATATAGCTAACAAGTTGAATGAGGGCATGCTCAGTAGAATGTCATTTATGAAAGCCATATTGGTGTTTATACAAAATATTGTTGGCTGCTAAGTGATTAAATAATCTAGAATAGACAAGCTTTTCCAAGATTTTTGATATGCATGGTAGAATTGATATTGGCCTGTAATTACTGAATTCCTTGGAGTCGCCTGTCTTGAAGATCGGTACGACTTTAGCCATTTTTAAATCCTTTTTTTTTTTTTTTTTTTTTTTTAATTCATCTCAAACTTAAAAAAAAAAAAGGAAAAATACAAGTAACAATTACTCAAGGCAACATAATGCATATGTACATCGGACATCTGTATATGGCCTACACTAAACTTATACACGTGATTACATACACATCTGTGCCACACAATACAATCCTGGGGGACAATTCCAGTTTTAAGAGACAGAGAGAGGATGTGAGTGAGGGGTTTGATGATATAATCAATGGTCTCTTTAATAAGGACACTTTTTGTGCCATCATGACCATGGGCTGCATTTTTCAATGATAAAGTGATATTACGAACCTCTTGTAAAGTTGGCGGGTCAAAATTTTGGCGTGGACGATACTGGCCCTTGATCATAGAACAGGGGTCTATGTCAGAGCCATTGATGCTAGATGCTAGTCCCAAACCAACAGATATAAAAAAGTCATTAAAGCCATTAGCAATATCAATAGGGTTAGAGAGAACCCCCATCTTACCATTCATCTCTACAGGGGCAGCTAATGGAGATTTAGTGCGATTCAGTAGGTGATTAATGAGGTGCAATGTTGTTTTAATGTTATTGGAAGCTTGAGTAAATTGCTTAGAATAATATGTTTTCTTTGTTTTCCTTACTAAGGCTGTGAATTGGTTTTTATATTTCTTATAGGTTTCAGTATTCATAGGGGAGGGGTTAAGAATAGATCTCTTAAAAAGTTTATTTTTTTTCCAGGAGAGCTTTTTTAATTCATCAGTTATCCACGGCTTTCCCCTAGAGGATTGATTTCTAGATTTTGTGCTCACCAAAGGAAATGGTACAACTAAGGCCTTATTAAAAGACTTTGAAAATGATTCATATGCATTATTCACATTGTGTGACAGGAATACCTCATTCCATCTGATAGAGCTAATGGCCAACTTAAAATTATCAATGCTGTTTCTAGAGAATTTACGGTATTTATTTGGCTCATTCTTAAGATTGTTAGACTTAGGAAAGCTGGAGTGGATAAATTTGAAGACAGGAAGGTGGTCAGAGACATCACACATCAAGAGGCCTGAAGTGACCTCAAATTCATAAGAGTTCAGCAAAGTATTATCAATGAGAGTAGCAGATGAAGAGGTAATTCTGGATGGTTTAGTAATTAGAGGGAAAAAATTAAAAGAATGAAGTGCATTTAAGAAATGAACCGTTTGTGAAAGATCACATTTGAACAAATTAATATTATAATCACCAAGTAAAAAAAATAATTTACTTTCTTTGGGTATTATTTTGAGAGTAGAATGAAGTGCGTCAATAAATGTGTTGATGTCTGAATCTGGTGGTCTATAAATGCAACCAATCAGAATGCTATTTCCATTAAATTGTTGACATGATGGAATTTCAATAAATATATAGACTCTGCATTAGTGGTGTCAAATTCAGCACTAAGTTCTTCTCTAGAAATAGTATTAAAGGTGTTCAAAACGTATAATGAGACACCCCCTCCTCTGCTGTTCTTTCTACAAGAATGAAATGCTATATAATTAGGCGGGGGGAATAAATTAAATACATCATTAGTCAGCCAAGTCTCTGAAAAGGCCAGGCCTGAAAAAAGAAAACTTAGAGTAGACAAGAAAGTTTTAAGTTCGTCATGATTTTTGGCCATACTACGAATATTCACGTGGAAAGTAGAGAAAAGATTTTTATAGAGGTTCAGGGTTTGATACAGCGTATTCACTTGTACTTTAGAGTAATAATTGCAAGACAGTTTTAATGAGTTAAAGTTAGATGGATTGACATCAGGATTAAAGAAGGTATCATAGATGCCATAACTGTCCCAGTTCTACTCAAACGGGTTGAAAACTAAAGAGTTAATGTCAGTGGTGGGTAAGTTAAGAGAAGCCATAGAGATATTTAAGAAGCTTGTGAGCAGATCGACACAGACTCACGTGTTGGAAACTGTCAGTCCGCTACGTCCAATGTTAACTGAATATTCATTTTGCCCCAGACAGTTACAAAATCATAGTCCATAATCAAACGCCACAAAAATAAATAAATAAATAAATAAAGTAATAGGTCCACATATCCACAGCTCATATTGTGGCTCTGTTCTGATCATCATTTGTACAAGTCCAGTTTATTAATTTCTTTCACCATCACTGCTCTTTCCTCCTCCAGTGTCGCTCTGTGCATTCTGATAGAAACTTTACAGTTCCGAGTCCAGGTCGCTTTGATCTTTTTAGCCTTTTTCAGTTGCTGCGCTGCATAAGCAATGTTCCCGCTCTTCCTTGTTAGATGCTCATTCACAAACACGCTCGTGCCCTTTAGCTTGTACCCCTGCTGCAGCAATCCAACCTTGTCCTTTCTATTGACAAAGCGGACTATGATTGCCGAATTTTTGTTGATTCGGGGGAGTGTATGACAGGCCGAGATCCGATTGCTGTGGATGGGAATTTCCATGCTACCGAAGAATTAGATAACCTGGGATTCCAAGGTCTCCGTCTCGGCAGGTGATGTGTCATCAGCATTGTTTCCAGCAATGACATTAGAATATGCACGGTGGCGTGTTTTCAATCCAGAGATAATCACATCATCAATGCAGGAGTATTGCTCTACGTCATCCAGTCTCTTTTCCAACTCTTTGATCTGTTCGTCTTTCTTCTTTAGTTTAACTTCATAGCCGTTCACCTGAGCTTGGAGCAGATTTACCTGTTGCATGAGCTTCAGGATCTCTGTTTGTTGCGTTGCGATTTTGCCGACCTCTAGTTGGATTGTGGCCAGAGTTTTTTTAATATCTTCCATTTTAACAATATGTGTAAGCTTTCTTGTTGTTGTAATGACCGGCGGGCAGTTTGATCACTTTTATTTTATGAGAATTAAGTCAGGGCGAGCGAGCAAGCGAATGCCAGCATCTGCATGTCAGCCATCTTGTTTTCAACTGAAGTAGTTCATATCATTGAACTTGATTTTAAAACCAAAATCAGTCCAAATCAAACATATTTTAACTCTTTAAATGGCAGGTTTTTACATGAATGAAAAAGAAATATATAGTTTTTAATATATATCTTTTGAAGTAGATTTTAGATGATTTTTGATGATTAGCAGGAACATTGATTTTTATGTATAATTATTTGTGCAGTGTCAAAAACTCTCACTCATACTCATGCGGTTAAAATGATGCCATCTGGTGGAGAGTGGTGGTGGTACCCAGATTTAATAAAATGCATGTATTATACTTTAAAGGCAGTGAGGTCAAAAATATCAGTTTGAATGGGTTTCAACGGCACATTTTTTGAGCTTAACTGTACAAGTGTAACACTTGTTTGTACTCAGTGTATTTTAGACTTACTGTAGGAGCTGAGCCAGAGATAAGATCAAATAAATGCACGGTTTTCCAAAATTCATGCCATATGTATGAACACAGCCAAAATTATCTATAAATGAAGAATGAGAAGCACATAAAACTTTGACAACAGTCCTTAAGGGCTAAAACAAGCTGAAGGATCTGCAGTCTGGCTCTGAGTGTCGACTCCTCACATGTTACTAACCAACATGAGCTACTTCTCTGTCTCTACCACCTCCTCTGTTTCAGGACCATGTTTTAAAATATCCTGAATGAATGAAGTTTATCAGAGGATTGTCTCTGTCACAGATGATTTTTCATAAAAACATACATCAGTCTTTACCACAGCGTCAAACAAACTCAACTGGGCGACATGGCAGCTCCTTTAAAGTGAAGCTACAAAACTTGTGACACTGAAATCAGCAGCTAGCAGCAAACTACAGACGTCACTTATTGTGACCTGATTGTATAGGCACGTGAGTTTTATCAGACTTGTCCTTCACATGGATCACATGGCTGATCGTTGATCATAGTTTGAGATAATGGAAAACAAAGGAGAAAACACTGATACCAAACAGGACTGAAGTTTGATTCTTCACTTTATTTAGGACACAGACATAAATGTTTAGATCATCTATCAAACAGACCAAAGCTGTGATATATTTATTCATCTTATGTGAGCTTATTTGATATTTACAACAGTTTTCATCCATTAGAATCATGAGAATTGTCTCAGGGGTGTGAATATTACACCTCTGAGACGGCAGGCCCACAGTCACATACATCATTCTTTGAATTTCTTGATTTAAATATGAAAGAGGAAAAACAAAAGTCTTTTAATGAAGATTGACACAAAGTCAAATTTGAGACTGTAAAAAAATGTAAAGCTGCAAGCAGCTCCAAACGGGCCCTCACAGCCTCGTGGATCTTGGGGTTGGTACATGTCGATCTTCTGGCACAACTGCATCTTGATGACATCTTTTTTAAAGAGATGTCATCTCTTTAAAAAAGATTTTTAAAAAGTCTAATAATGTTCATATGAAGGGTCATTTTGACACTCCATGTAATGATGGACACACATGGTAAATGTTCTGATAACTAGTCAAGGTTAGTAGTTCAGGTTACACTTTACTAAACATGAGCAGAGATCAGATCAGATGTTTGATGTTTAATATAAGATATCATGATATGATCAGAGGAGCTCTATAAACGCAGACATGCTGTGCATAGTGCCGGCTGTTATCTGAGCTAAAAGAGCCAGCTTTACTCTAAGATCAATTCTTTCATAAAGGCCGGTGCAGGGATGAGTCCAAAAACGCTAAAGTGAGTTAGCATTCAGCACTTCCAGGTTTTCGAGGCTAAAAGTATACAGGATTTCAAAATAACTATTTCTAATAAATATCAGGAATAAAGTTTGTGAAATAATCATTAGTGATCATGCCCCAGTAACACTCAGATGGGACCCTATTAACCAACCCAAACGCATCACTAAATGGTGTTTTAACTCATCTCTTCTTAAAGACCCAGAATTTGACAGCTATCTCAGGAGAGAGTGGGCTTCCTTCCTTGAAATAAATGACTTCCCGGAGACATCACCCACCACTCTGTGGGAAACAGGTAAAGCAGTTCTACGAGGTAAAATCATATCATTCTCTGTCTATAAGAAAAAAAAGGAAAGGGAATACGAAGTGAAACTAGAACAAAAAATAAAACTACTAGATACGCTGAATGCAAGCAACCCAACTGAAGAAACACAGAAAGAATTAAGAAAATATCAGTTCCAACTGAACGAGATCCTAAATAAGAGAGCCCAGTTTTTAATTCAGAGACTCAGACAAGAAAACTTCCATCATAACAATAAATCTGGTAAATATTTAGCAAATCTGATTAAACAAAATAAAGAGAGAATAACAATCGCAACTATTAAAGACTCATCAGGGAAGCCTACCAATTCACCACAGGAAATAAATGAAATATTTAAAAAGTTTTACGCCAACCTTTACTCATCTACAAATGAACCAAGACAGGAAGACATAGACTCTTTTCTGAACAACATTGAACTTCCAAAGATTGTTCCAGAACAATCCAAAGCACTAGATTCACCAATAACAGAAACAGAACTCTCTACAGCCCTACGCCTCATGCCAAACAACAAAGCACCAGGTCCTGATGGCTTCCCTGCTGAATTCTATAAACACTTCTGGCCTATTCTATCTCCTCTCTTTATGAGAGCAATAACTGAAATAAAATTAAAGTCTAGATTTACAACACATATGAATACAGCTGAAATTTCACTCATCCAAAAACCTAATAAAGATCCAATGCTTCCATCTAAACTATCGTCCAATCTCTTTAATCAATGTAGATATAAAAATCATCAGTAAAGCTCTAACACACAGGATAGAAAACATAACTCCTTCTATAATCCACCACGATCAAACCGGCTTTATCAAAGGTAGACAGTCATCCAGTAACACACGTAGATTGTTCAACTTAATCCATTACTCATCATTACAACGGGAAGAAACCATCATAGCAACATTAGATGCAGAAAAAGCTTTTGACAGAGTAAACTGGAAAACTCTCTTCACCACTCTAAAAAAGTTTGGCTTCGGGGACTCATTTATTCACTGGATCAAGATTCTGTACACTGCTCCTTCAGCTACTGTCACCACTAACGGACTAACCTCACAAAGTTTCACACTGCACAGGGGGACGAGGCAGGGATGCCCACTCTCTCCGTCGCTATTCACCATCTTTATAGAGCCTTTAGCAGCAGCCATACGCCAGAACATCCACATCAAGGGAATTCAAACATCCCAAATTCAACATAAGATTAGTTTGTATGCTGACGACATTTTACTGTATTCTACAAGACCCTCAGTCGTCTCTGCAGGAAACAGTAAATCTCATTGAATCATTCTCCAAGATTTCAGATTACTCAATAAACTGGAACAAATCCTCTATTCTTCCATTACATAACACCAGATGGGATGTAGCACGTCATATATCACCTATCCCCTTATGTTCAGGCCACATCACATACCTGGGCATTAATATTTCCTCCAGGCTGTCAGAGTTGATTGGATTAAATTTCACCCCTTTGCTTAAAACACTAGACAATGACCTCCAGCGCTGGATGAACTTACCACTATCCATTGTAGGAAGAATAGCAACCATTAAAATGACAGTACTTCCAAAAATAAATTACCTTTTTGCAATGATTCCAATTCATCCAACTCGCACCTGGTTCAAAGCTTTAGATTCAATGTTCACTAAATTTTATTGGAAAAACAAAACACCAAGGATCAAACTTACAACCCTACAAAAACCAAAACTGCAAGAAGGCCTTGATGCCCCACACATCCAACACTACTCTCTGGCAAATCAACTGCAGTATATATACAAATGGACACATCCAACTCAATCAGATATCAGCTGGTTAGATATAGAACAAACTATCTGTGAAAACATAACTATTTCAGACCTCCCATTCCTCAGTCAAACCATCAAGCATCATCCTTGTTTCAATGCAGGAACAATAGCTTCAACACTGACAGCCTGGTGGAAATTCCACAAAATCACAAACTCAAGCCTTGCACCATCCAATTTAACTCCAATCTGGCATAATCCTGATTTTCTAAGTAATAAAAAAACACTTAACCTGAATGCGTGGGCTGAAAAAGGCATCACACATCTGAAACATATTTTTCACAATAACACCCTGGTCCCATTCCACCACCTGGTCCAGGAGTTTGGCATCGGGAACAATAGCTTCCTACAATATTTACAAGTTAAAACATCTGTCCAATCCAAGATTAATATTAGAACCATCAATTTGTCTCTTCCTCCATCAACCGAGGAGCTTTTTAACATCCTCTCTCCAAAAAACCTTCTTTCCAAGGTATATAAAATAATAATACTGCAGACTGACAAATCCATAGCATTACCCTCTAATAAATGGGAAGAAGAACTCTCTATTACTCCTGATGCCGACTTCTGGGCTACAATCTTAAAAAACATTTATTTTATGACAAAAACGCAAACCTTCAACTCATACAGTATAAAGTCCTTCACAGAACTCACTACACTGCACAAAAATTATCTAAAATGGGTTTCAGGTCAGAAATATGTCCATATTGCACACAGAACTGTCCTGACACCTATGTTCACGCCACATGGCAATGCACACCCGTTAGACAGTTCTGGAAAAAAGTCACAGAGTCCCTGTCCCTCTTTCTGGAAAGCCACATCCCATTATCTCCCTCACTCTGCTTACTTGGTGATGTATCTTCACTTAACTTTAATACAAGTAAAAACAGACTCCTTCTTGTGGCCTTAGCCATCGCCAAGAAAACGATCCTCTTAAACTGGAAATCAAGGAACTCCCTTTATTTAACCCAATGGAAAAATCTCCTCTCTGACTACATCTCCCTGGAAAACCTAGCCTCTCCTCTCAACGACACTGCAGAGCATCAAGCTCACTGGTCACTTTTTATTGATTTTTTACACACCTAAAAACAACAAGTACTTAAATCTCATCTCTAATCTACTTATTTATTTATTTCTTCTTTCTGCCAGCCAATACCCTTCACACACACAATACACAAGCTCTCTCCTCTACTCTTTAAAATAGTACAGTTCCCTGGGACCCCAAGACGATGAGTATACTCTGGTGATGGTAGTCGGGGGCATCTTTTCATCTAGGTACCCAGACTTGACCCACTGCCCTGTGGGGCCCACTGGTCTGGCGGCCTCCTCGTGAGGTGCTGGAGTTTTCTGTGGCTTGCCTCCTGCGCCCCGGAGCTGCTGGATCTATGCGTGGTCGGCGGGGTCTGGGGGTGGCGCTGGCTGCCTCCTGTGGTGGCACCTTGGCCGGCCCTGGACATTTGGGGTGGGGGATTCCTCCGTGGCGCGCCAGCACCTCTTCCTTCCCGCTGTCTGCCCTGCGGCCCCTTCCCTCCTCCTTCCTCCTCGCCTGCCTCCCTCTCCCCCTTGCGGGGGGCTGGGGGCCTCCTGCTGCCAGGGGGTCTGCTGCTGGGGCCGGGCTTGCCTCCGGGTGGGGGCTCCGGCTGGTGTGGGTACCCGGTCCTTGGTGGGGCGGTTTCTGGAACAGCTATGGGGCTGGGTTTCCTCGTGGTGGGTGTCGTCTGGTGCCAGTCCTGCCTCCCACGGTGGGTCGGAGCCTGAGGTGGGCGTGGGGACTCGCTGGCCCGGGGTCCTGGGGGTCCTGCGGTCTTCCCGTGGGGAGCAGTGTCCCAGGGGTGGTCCGCCTGGGTCGGATCTTCAGTGGGTGTTGGGTCGGTGGCTCTGGTGCTGCGGTCCACTGGGTGGTGTGTTTCCTGGTGGGCGTGCCTAGCGGCTGGGGCCCATCTGGGTCGTCGCCTGCGGGTCCTGGGGCTTGCTGTTCAGGGGACCATTTGGCACCGCTCCCATGCCCCTGCTCTGTCCTGGCCAGTTCGGGGCCGGCCCTCACTAGCCTAGCCTCTTAATTTGCACCTCACTACTCACACACTGGACTCTTGTATATATTCTCACCTGGGCACACACACAACATTTAGGGTTCTTGGAGTAGGGGGTGGTAGGAGATCGAATACCTCGCCCCCCCTGCCCCTCTCGTCCTCCAATTTTAACTGCACTACATACACAAACTTGGGAGGGTGGGGTTGGGGGTGCTGGGGGAGGGGAAGCGCAATCTGGTTTAGGTTGTGACCCCTCTCTGCCCGCCTCTCACCTGCCTCACCTGCCCTCTGTTTTTATTGCACCTCAACATCCACTTGTCTGGGGCAGGCAGAGAGAGGGGCGGTCGGAGGGCTCCCACTCGACCTGTTTTTCCCCAGTTTTAATGCACCACATCACACTTAGAACTGCACTTAGGCACAGTGAAGGGAAAATGTATCTTTGTCGGGGATCAAAGATACAGAATAATAGGGGGGGACAAGGGGTGGATCACTAGTTTAGGCTTGGTGTGGCTGGTGGGGTCCGGCCCCTTATGGCTGGGACTCTGTGCTGGGAAGCACCTCTCTATCAAGTGGGACGGTGTCGGTGGCTTTCGGGCGCAGCTGGGCTCTGGTGCCTGCGGGTGGGGGCCTGGGGCGTCTCCTGGGGGTCGGGTGCCCCCTGCTGGGTTTCATGTCTCTCGGTGGCCTGTGGTGCGGGATCCATGGGCCTGTCACTCGCTGTGGACCTCGGTGTGGGTGGCTGCCTGTGGCTTGCTGCTCTGTGCGGGTGGTCTGGGGGCCTCCTTGGTCCTTCGGGCATCAGTCTCTAACCCTGTCTCCTCTGGAGGGAGGGGCGTTGGCTCGACCTCACCACCGCACATCCCGCCCCATTCCGCCCCACCCAAAACCTTCCGCCCCATTCCGCCCCACCCAAAACCAACATAAGATCGACCGGGGGCCCCCTTCTCCGGAGGGGTTGCCTGGTCCCAGGAAATCTGGCTCCTGGGGGCCTGGGGGCCTCTGGCCTGCCATGGGGGGGGGGGGGGCTGGACGTGGGGGGTGGGGGGTGGCTTGGGGCCAGGTGGACGGGTGGTTGGCGGGGGCGGGTGCCGTATGTGGGGGGCGCTGCCCCGGACCCCCTGGTGGTGTCCTTGTTGTCTTCGTGGGGATGGGTTGGTGCCCCTTTGGGTCCTGGGGCTGTTCCTGGGTCCGGTAGCTTTGGGGGCCCGTGTGGCGGGTTTCGGGTGCCCTGGTGGCTCAGGTGGTGCCCTCAGCCGTGGTCTCCCTGGGTATGGGCAACTATTTGGGTATTCGGTGATCACCTCACATGCATGCCTGTACAGATACTCAAGCTCCAGTCGAGACTTACCGTAAAGAAGTGATTTGTTCCGTCAGAACATGCTGAGTCGGGCACTCTCACACATTTTCTCACGTCCTGTGATGCATGCTCCCTCCCTGTCCCATCCCTATGGGCCCACCCCCTACTATCAAGACCCCACATCTCCGGTGCCCCTGGTTTCTTACAGCCTTTACTTCCCTCATGAACTTAGATCAGCACAGCACTTGGACTGCTATTTCAAATTAACAGCATCACCTGTCTGTCTTCCTCCCCGTTTGTCTTGTCTCGTCCTATCTGTCACTATTTCCCCTTCTTTCACACTGTGGTGTAACACAGCCCTCCCCTTCAGCTCACTTCCGGGGTTTAATAAAGTTTGAGTCAGCTTAGTCACTGGAGTGGGACATAGAGATGTTAACTTAGCCTACCTTCCGGGCTAATGTCAGATGAAATGGAGGGGTAATGGGGTGGGTAAAGGACTTATTATATTCAGCCAACTGTTAAACTCCTCTTTACTAATGTAGGAATGCTCATAGTTTAAAGTTTACCCTCCAGACTTTCAACAAGTAATGTTAACATTGACGAACATGTTGTGCAGTTACCTCTGGTTCACTTTCTACTGCTGTTAGCATTAGCTTGTAGCAATGAGCAAAATAAATACTACATCTCACTAAAATACTCACATTTCCATCATCAGGTTTGGTGACAGATTGTTTCTACTGAGCCCAGATTCAGAAGCAGTCAGACATGAAGTGACTGGCACACACATACAGGTTTTAGCCGACTGTAGCTACTCATTCCCTTCAAAATAAAATTAATCCACTGGGCCTTTGGTCCTCTGAGGCTGGTAGCCTATATGTGAAAATATATGTAGCTGTTTACAGCCAACAACCGAGCAGTGATAGGTTTTTGGTCTAGACATGATGTACTCCGATCTCCCCAAAGCATGTAAACAATATGGTGGTACTTCGCAGAGAAAAACCTCAAGCTGGGGGTGGGGATACTCAGGTAGAAGCAGGCTTATGCAAATAAAATGCTTGTTACGTAGCAGTATATCCACAGACTGAACATCTTGCCAAATACTATGAGTTTACATTTATGCAGCTTGTTAAATACAGGTTTTGTAGTCTACTATAACATTTAGTGCGGTGATAGGAGTGGTTAATGTGGTAAGCCACTAGGCAGCGCCAAGATGATGTTTTGACCTGTGAGCTCCATATTTTGTCAATGCTAGACAATACGGGTGAGTTGTAGAAGAAGACGACGATGCTGGCTGTATGTGTTACTTACCTGCTGCACGGACACATTAAAGAAGTTCAACTTTCCCACATATCTTTCATATTTCAAAGAAAACACAACAGGACGAAGGCAAAAATGTGTTCAGAAGCCTTCAAAAGTGATATTGTGTGTAAATCTTAAATTGTCTTGGACTGTTTGATGTATTCCAAAAGTCCATCAGGGGAAGATGCTGCTGAAGCTGTTAGCATTTATGCTAATCTCTGTGTAAGCAGTCACATCCTGCTGCTGTCTCACTTGTAGCTCGTCCCTCTTCCTGCTCCATTGGGCGGTGCTGCTTTTGGCTGCTCACAAACGTGGATTTAAGCTTGGTAAGATGGATCTGCATGATTACAGGTACTGGGGGGGCGGGGGCTGGAGCCCAGCTGTCAGTGGAGGAGAGGCGAGGTACACGCTGAACCGGTTGCCAGTCGATTGCAGGGCCACGTAGAGATACAGAGTCACCAGTCAACCTAATGAGCATGTCTTTGGTCTGTGGGAGGAAGCCGGAGTGCCCAGAGAGAACCCACGCATGCACGGGAAGAACATGCAAACTTCACACAGAAAGGCCCTGCCCGACCAGGGGATCGAACCAGCGACCTTCTTGCTGTGAGGCACGAGGCATGTGCACTACCTGCTGCGCCACCGTGCCGCCCTATGTGACATGTCATTCTCCATAATCAGAGTTCAGAGGTCAATGAAACACATGATTAACCCTCCTGAAGGTCACACACACAGAAGCTACTGAAGGGTTTATTAAAGTCAAAGTAAAGATGTCTCATGTTCATTTGGAGGAAACAGAAAGGCTTCAGAGCATTAATGAAGAAACATGTTGAGGGACATCTGTGCTGTGTGGAGCTGTCAGGATCAGTGAAGGTCACTTCAGCATTTCAACTCTTCTGTGTTTGCTTTCTGCTCTCTCTGTTTCTGTTGTTGATTCTTCAGACACTCTGAGTTTAACAATCTGAGGGACATTTAAAGACAGACAACTTCAACTTTAAACTGAACTGTTTTATTATTCCACATCAGTCAGAACAACCATCACATACTGACACGTCTCCAACAAGTTCATGTTCAATCAATCAAAGTAAACATGACAATCAATAATCAAAGATCTCACTCTGACACAGCTACAAGTCTAAACCATAAAATAATACAACCGTAACAACCAGACAAAGAGACAGAACACCTCAATCAAAGTAAACATGACAATCAATAATCAAAGATCACAGACAGTAAACAGATATTACAAAAGACAAGCAGCAGAGTTTCTGTTGGTTCATTAACATCCTGCTCGTTTGGCACAGATGTAGTGTCTGCTGCTTGAACATGCAGAATTATACCAACCACCTGAAAAACAGAAGAATAAAAAAGAGCAGATTAATAAGAGTAAACAAAGAGGTGAAAGAAGAAACAGAGACAATGAGGAGAGAACTTCAGAGCTTTATTACAGGGACAGGATCATTGAAAAGCCAACATGTTTCTACCTCTAAGGTCTCAGTCAGGGCTGAGTTAACTCTGTAACTAATACTCCAGAGTGGACGCTGAGCCTTACTGTTGGACTTTAACAAAGATCATTTTTACAGCCGTGCAAAGGTTTTTCTTTTAAGATTAAATTTTGGGGTAACGTGGACACACATATACACACACACACATATATATATATGTTTATATATATATACTGTGATGAACAACAATCTCTGGGGGCATTTCTGTCTGAAGTAACTTATACATGTGTGACCAAGAGCTTTGTGGGCGGAGCCAAACAGGTATGTGGACTCACCGTCAGTACGCAGGTAGATACAGGGGTATGAAGCAGGGGTGTATTGGTATCCCCATCCATTATAACTGAATATCTGTCCATCTGTCCACATCCATCGATTCTGCAGAGACAAACAGAGAGTGAGGATGATCACCTCCATCAGCTGATCATCTGAACCTGTGGTCCACCGTGTGGCTGCTGCCCCCTGTTGGGCTCCTGAGTTACTGCAGGTGAGCAGTCAGAGGTCTTGTACTTTGAACAGTAAATTAAAAAATATATGTTTTTTAAAAATTAAAGTCACGTTTTGAATGATCATAAAATACTTCAATACATGTTATAAAGTCCAGTGTACAGTCATGAACAGTTTCAGTGAGATGTACAAAGACCAGAGTGGATTTTCTCTCACAGTCGGGACATGATAGTGAACAGTTTTACTCCATAAAACACCACAAATATAAAATAACACTGACAGCAAATCTGACTGTGATGGATTTACTGCTGTTATTACATAAAAATAAAGTCATGAACTTTAAAACAGGACTTTGAAGCTCGCGTCACACCTCCCTGTCATTTCGTACAGTAACAACATAACAGAGCTGAATTTTCACTGTATTAATAATTAGGATTGCAAAACACTGATTATAAGTCTGACAGGACACAGAGCCAAGATTGCTAACATGCCAGTATCCATTGTTAAACAGCTGATCCAGGTGTTTTTTTCTTGACAAAGTGGTCCTGATAGAATTAGCATTCACATTTAAACTCTGTTTTAACTCTCCAAAGGTTTTGGTGATTAAAAGAAGATTTTTAGTCTTAAAAGAGGACAAACTCTCACCAAAGTTACAAGACGGCTGATTTCCACCTGAACCGGACTCACCTGTGCGTAGAGACCCCCTAACCAGGCAAACTGCACATTTGTGGAACGTGAGAGCTGCTGCAGGAAATCGTACTGCAAAGCAGACGTCACTGAGGGCAGCTGAGCGCCCCAACTGCCACAGTCCTCCTGTAGGACACAAGGGGGCGCACAGAGACTCAGACAGACTGACCAATAACAAACCATCATGGTCTCAAACATTCAGAAACAGCCGTTTTAAACATTTTGACCTGTGAACACATCTGAAAAACTTCACACAAGCAGAAGGAGCTGAAGTCTGATTGAGGAGGTTTACTCAACAACACGGTCTTCATGAACCACATCTGTGTCGACCATCTCCTCTGTTTGAGGACCATGTTTAAAATATCCTGAATGAATGAAGTTTATCAGAGGGTGTTCTCAGTCACAGGTGATTATTGATAAAAATGTAAATCAGTCTTTACCAAAGCATTAGTCCAGTTCCTGGAGGTGGTGAAAACCCTGTAGCAGAAACCAGAGTGTAGGTGCCATCCAAAAGGGCAGAAAGAATAACGAGCTGAAGACACACACAGAAAACAAGAGAAATCATTAATTTATCAGCAGATACTCAGTGCTCTTGGTTTAAACTGATGTAAATAAAACATTCATGAGTCTCTAACTATGATCTGTATATAAAGATGGACGACATGGCAAAGTGAAGCCAAAACACTCAGAGCTCCCCCTGCTGACTGCCTGCAGTACAGGTCACTCATAAGCTCCGCCCCCAGTGGCGCCGATCAGGGGAGAAAAAGAAGAAGGATTCTAGGGGCCCATGATTGACAGGGGCCCAGAGAGGTCCCTACAATTATAATACTGACAAAAAAATATCACACTCAGTAACAAACGTACAGTTACACACATATGTTAGATACAATGTTTTGGTAACACTAAGTTCATTTGTTTAGTTATTTGTTTTGTTTTGTTTCTCTTCTGATGATTTAAAAAGCATCAGCTTTCTCTAAAATATAATGTTTGGTCACCTAACGCAATTTCTCGATTATAACACGTCTTCGTTTATGACCCGCCCCCCCATTTTTTCATGCTTTTTTCCAGGAAAAGTGCTGTATTAAAATATATCACGCACCCACATTCTGCCCAACCTTACTCTCTCAGAAAACCCAACAGTTATGTTTATTCAAAGTTTTAATCAATGAAATTTCAGTATTTTCACAACGAATATAGAGTTTCTCCCTCAACCAGATGTGGAAACACCTTTTGCCTCCCACATGTGCAGTTACTTTTCAGTGCTTCCCCTACCAAGTAACTGTCATGTTGTTGTTTTCACACATATGGGAATGATTGTCAAAAATATCATTAAAATGCAGTTTTATAAAAACAGTATCAAAATTTTCCATCGGCCTTATGGCTGGCTGTGGGGGGCCCAGTAAGATTTCTTTTCATGGGGCCTGAAATCCCTGGCAGCACCCCTGTCTGCCCCCTCCATGTTAACAGATGGGACACGGCTCAAACTATAAAATCAGTTAAATGTTTGTCAGTCGGGTTTTCTGTCTTTATCCACAAATCTCATCATGAGGATTTATTTTTCATTTGCTGACACATTTATTTAAACTTTATCTTTTCACATCAAACAAATGAAAAATAAAATGTGACGTTACCTTCAGGATACTCCACCTGCTCAGACTCAGCTGCTGCTAGTTAGAGAGGACAAAAATTAAATCAGTATTAATGATTCATAAAAAACAATAAACTTCCTCAATGACATGTTTCCACTCTCCTCACCATCTTTGAGTTCAGGGACTAGATCTTCAGGCAGCTCCTGTTCTTCCTCTTTGACCATCATCCTCATCATCTCCTCCTGAGGCTCTGAAACATCTACAGCAGAGTCACAGACACACCCAGCCAACGTTAGCTTGTTCTGAAGGGAGCATTTTTCAATGTCCCAAAGTTTTATGGAGAAAGACGAATTACAGTTTATGATGAATCTACAAACTAACACACGTGCTGTGATCCTGCCTGATTTAGACAAAAACCATGATCGTGATTATTTATTGAATATCAATGAGACTTTATCAGTGAAGAAAAATCAGATTTATTACAAAACAACATTACTGAATAACTAAAAAAATCACTTTGAGAATTTTCAGCAACACATATGATAAAATATCAATAAATTTAAAACCCTTCTGTTGTGTCCCGGTCAAATTTGACCGATTTAAAAGTTTTATCTCTGAAAGTTGAAGTTATTATGTTTGATTGACCTAAGATCCAATGACTTTGTCCAAAAAGAGGACCTGAACACACAACATAAACTGTAAAGATTTTAATACAATTTTGCGAGTTTTATTCCACTTTTGTGCACTCTTAATGTTCCTGGTCAAAAATGACCGATCATTAGAAAAGAATGAGGGAGAAGACAATTAGTGTAAAAACTGAGCTCAGGTACATCCTCATTTGTCAGATGGACACACATGCATGCACATGTGTGCACATGCACAGTCACTCACACCCACACACACACACACCCACACACACACACACACCCTGGTCCAACACCTGCGTTGACAGTTCTCACAGAAAATTGAACATTGTTTCAGTAACACTGAGCTTTTCCTGTAAGTTAGGTATAAAATACTTTTGAGGCTTTGCTCACAGTTCACTGGGTGGCAGCACCATGACAGGTTGATATGGCGTAAGTGAGGTTCTTGATTACAAACCTGATCTTGGAATATTGTGACAATGTCAAGTGCAGTTTAGGGATAATTCCTTTTGTACACAATTAAAATAGTCATGGTCACTTTTGACCGACAAGACAACAGGTGTTACTTTTTGTGATTGTATGAAAAAAATTAAATGGTCTCAAAGAAAATGTTCTTTTATAACTTTGACCCTAAGTACGCTGTTATAAACAGTATACCATCTGTCATCTGGTTATTTCTTATACTCAAAATAATCAAAAATATGTTTTTTAGAACTTGCTTTCAAATGTATAAGATCAGATCAATGAGGAAAACAGGCCAGTAAAATCAAATAGATGCTCAAAACTTGAAATATTAACTAGACCGTCAGTTAATTAAACAATCTAACACAAAATAATAGGGATTAATAGAGTTTTTTTTATGGTGAGTTTTAGTAGAATGGTAACTTCTGACCAGGAACACCAAGTTGTTTAACACGTAATGAACACAACATGAGGGTTAATAAAGTATTACAAACATCAAATTGCCCGAAGAGACAATGATCAATTAATGTTAGCTATGTTCTCTGAATCAATGTTAATATAAAAAATCCCTGATTCTGGTGTAACTGATTCAGTGGTTGAAGAGAGATAAATTCATATGTGGAGAACATATTGTCTGTAAAATTTGGACGACGTGGCGTGACGTATATCAATCTGTCTGTGTACTTCATATGTATGTACAGTTTGTGTGTTTTCATGCCCTCAGTACTGACCTGCAGGCAGATTCTCTTTTTCAGCTGGAGCTGCAGAGAGAAAAAAACAAGTTTAGAGATAAAGTGTGTTTGCTTTTGAGTGATTGTCTGTAGTTGTGTCTAGGTTTGTGTGTATATTTTCGTGTTTGTGTATATGTGTGTGTTTCTTACCTGCAGATGCAGCACACAGCAGGATGCAGAGGACCAGCATGGGTGTCATGGTGAAGATCAGCTGATTGTTGTTGTCAAAGTATCTTCAGTCTCACCTTCCAGGTAACTCTGATTTGATCAAGGTGATGAAGCCTCTTATATAGTCACACTGGAGGCTGGAGTGGGCGGAGCCTCTGCAGGTTCACCACACAGGCCTGATTGTGCATGTGAGCTTAATCAGACTTGTCCTTCACATGGATCACATGACTGATTGTTGATCATAATTTGATAGATGATTGAAAACTAACACAGATGCCAAACAGACTGAAGTTTGATCCTTGACTTTATTTAGTACACAAACAGGCAGAGATAAAAATCATGGTCTTAAAAAGTGCAGCCAGCAGCACCAAACGGGCCCTCGCAGCCTCGGTGATCTCCGGTTTGGTGCATGTTGAGCTTCTTTCACAGCTGCATTCTGTGTCTTGATTAAATTTTTATTTAAAAGAAAAATATGTCAACCAGCTCCTAAATGAAGAGTCATTTTGACAAAACATGCAATGGTAACACACAGGGTAAAGGATATGATCACAGAATTAGGTTAGGTTTAGACTTTGTTAATCTGGTGAGTGGAGATCACACAGATGTTTCATACTTGACATTAAATGTCCTGATATGTTCAGAGGAGCTCTCTGAACGCAGGAACATTTTCATCAGTTTATTAATAAATGAAGATTTGAATGTGAGCAATTTATGACGAATTAGAGTCTAAATAATTGTGTTTTTTTTTACAAATAAGAAAAAACTGAAGTGTGTCTGAGTGAGTGCATCAGAAACTGCTACGAAAACTAAATCAAAGGTAAATCATTTAGCTGCATGCATGTTCATGTTCAAGGTCACACTGAAGCAAAGATCTGACCTTGTGAGGTCTGATCTGAACAGATATGGTCTTTCCTCTTGACGATGACCTGCTGGTCAGCATCTCATTTAGTACTATCCTGGTAATAATACAGTCCAGTGTAAGAACAAGAACTGACCTGAGTAAATAAAATGCAAGAACATCAATACTGTGTCAGGAAATGGCTCAAAGGGTGAGTTTGGGGTTGGTCCAGGGCTCAGAGGTTAGAAATCAGACCTGTAACAGAGGACCTGAGAGGTCTGGATGGTTTACAAGGTCAAAGGAGGTCACTGATATGGAAGACAGTCTAAAGACCTCTGGACTGGAGTGATGGTCCACTTCTTTTGGTCCTGGTGAGTTCTGGATCAGCTGATCCCTGTGACTGGGCCAACAGTAGATAACATCATTATTTGTAGGGATAAGAAAGTGTCCCGTGATCATCGTCATAAAGACGAGCCTGTAGTTTCCAGTTAAGTATTTCACCTTTTACTAAAGTGACCTGCAGCCTCATATCAGATCACATTAATAAATCACTGCACAGATTGGAAGGTATCACTTTATATCACCAAGACAAAAAAATTGTACAATCATAAGATTAATCATCAACATGATATCAGTTACCTCAGTGATATGAGTTCATTGGCAGCTTCATGGACTAAGACACAAAAATGCTGCTCACATGACTTCTCTGAGTGATTGTATGTGAGATGTTTAATGAAGGACTCATAATAACAGACTGTGGATTATCATGGTTTATTACATGATGGGTACAAAGATACATGGATGTGTGTGTGTGTGTGTGTCCAGTGGGGGTCCGTGCTAAGTGTGTGATTGTGTGTCTGTCTGCTCACTGTGTGAGTGTGTGTGAGTGAGGGTGTCTGCTCTCTGCAGGAGAATGTCATCACTTATGCTGATACATGTTTGGCATGCTTCTATACATTCCCAACATGGCTAAGGTACTGTGTTGGTATCTGCTCTCTAAATGGTCATGCTATATTGACTGTGTGGGGCTCATCTATAGTCAGCAGAGATTCACTGACACATGAGTAACTTAAATGATATGGATGCATGGATAGCAAACTTAAATATAGGTCCATGAACCAAATGATGATACATGAAGGTCCATGACCTAAATCTTCATGCGATCACTGAGGTCTTCAAGGGGGCACATTCACTCTAAACCATCCAGCCCCAACAGAGGAGGTCTGACCCCCAAAGTACAGTCTGTTTGACTGCATCAAGACCTTTGACCCTGGCACATATGAAGAGCTGAGCCTCAGCAGAGTGTGGATGTTCACACATAAACACAAGCGTGGGACAGGGACGTGTCCATATTCTCTCAGAAAGTGTCAGAGGTCTGAGCTATGTGAATTTTTCTCTGTAATAATTATCTATACGTATGTCTCACTCACATGTCCTCTGGGTCCATGTCTGTTTCATGTTGCACCAAAGTTTGACTTCATGTCCCAACATCTGTAAACATAAAGGGCCTGATCTAGGCCCTCCACGACGAGCTGTGGGACACGGGAAGCTCGTTCAGCCAGCGCATCATCCCCCCCAGAAGCAGAACTGAGCGCTTCAGGCGCTCCTTTGTGCCCATCGCCATCAGACTTTACAACAGCAGCGGAGGCCACAGTCTGTCACTGCACTGACCCCCCACCCCCCCCGAAACAGCAATGGATGTACTCAAGCAATATGACACTGGACTGCACTTTAATAAATTTATAGTCATCCTCCATATGCTCCAAACCAGCTCTATCCATATTGTACTGTTATTGATTCATATCCCTGATCTCATTACTCTAGGTAAATAATTTGCACTGTTACTGTGTGGTCAATAAGTGCTGTTACATTTCACATCGTCACTTTAATATCACTGTCACTTTATCTTTACTGCACTGCACAGAAGGCTCAGCTGTTTTGTACTGTGTTAAATTATTATTTTAATATGTTAGTTAATTTGATAATTGAACGCCACTTACTCTGTTAATTTAGTGCTTAGTATGTTAGTTAATTTTGATAATTGTAAATATCTTCTATTCCTTGATCTATGTCTTATGCATGCTATTATCCCTGTACTTGCCCTGTACTGCTGCAATACCAGAATTTGGGGATCAAGAAAGGATTATCATATCTTATCTTAGTAAGATCCAGAATAACGGGTGCTAAATTATGTGTGCAAACTAAAAAATTGCACGTGCTATCTACTATGACTGCGTGCACAATTGATAACAGGCGCAAAAGTGGTGCGGACTGCCCTCTTTATCACCATGGAGAGTTTGGGAGAGCAGAGTGGCTGTAAATGAAAAATGAAGTTTGAAGCCATGGAGTTTGAGGCAAATAAACACACTTGTGGTAATCTTTTTTGGTTGTCTGTCATTTTGATGGACAAGGTCGTCACTTTTCTCTCATGCCATATTTTTATCCGTCATTTTTTATTTTCTTTTTCTGATTACAGTTAAACATAATCTAAATGACAGCATTCACATAGTAACACAGCTTCATCATCAATAACCTCTCATGTAAAGAGCAGTCTTACATTTACACACACAGAGCGCATGGGTACTCTTGCCTTTTACACACTGTCAGTGTGTGGAGAGTGTGATACAGTTAGCTCTGAGCGACAAACAGGGCGATCAAATCTTTTTTAACACAGGTTAAATGACCTCCTCCACGATGTAGAGCGCAAAACAGAGAGGGTTTACTTTACACGTGTGTCTGCATGAGTATGACAGCACACTGGATTGTCCCTCTTTTTCCAGTCCATCATAATGACAGACAGCCTCCAAATCTCTCCGTCATTCATCAAAAAATTCAGTCAATGACGGAAAATATTCAGTAAATGCAACCCCTGTTTCTCGCCACAATGACTGCAGCCTCTGTGTAACGCTGTATCTGTTTTGCACCTGCCTTTCAAACGTACTAAATTTAGATGCAAAAACACCGCACACAATCTGTTGTGGGTTTGATAAATCACATTGTGAGTGCTAAATGATCACATTTGCATCTCCTCCTCACAGTATTTTGCGCGTTCTGATCATCTGCATGTATTCTGCATATTCATGATGGCTAACACGCCAAATGGACTGCGCGTGCTATTTTGCTCATTTCACAGATGCAATCTGCAGTGCACCCTATTAGTAGGTCAGCTTTGTGCCCGCTATCAAGATTAGTTTTTAAAAACACAAACCTGCAGTAGATCAGGCCCAAAGTGACTGCACTTTCAGCGAGTGCCACCCCTGGCAGCAGGGGCAGAGAGACATGGAGGCTCTGCTGTAATTCATGTGATTGTGTGGTTATTAAAAGTCATGAAGAAGCAAATGTGAGACTAATGTTCCAAATTAAGTGAGTTTAAGAGACCTGATGCACCTCATTTCTCAGGTGTTTGTGCTTCTATCCTTTTCATGAAACAAATTCACCAAAAGCTTGAGCCCTGTGATTCTGCTGCAGAGCTTTAAGCTGTTTGAGCTGAGACGGAGTAGGGACCACTGAGGAGACAGATTTGGACAAAGCCATGTTATGTTCATTGTTTGATTATCAAATGAGACTTTGGAGCAATGCTGAAACTAAACATGCTGTGCACACCCTCTTTAGACCAGGGATGGGCAACTGTGGTGAACAAGACGGCCACATAAATGTGTCAGTGCCAGAGGGCCAAATGATTGGAAAATAAATGATTTACTCTGGACACTGAAGGGATTAACTGGATTTTACAGCAATGTTTCTATAGTTATTGAAACAAATGCTGTTGGTAATTTACAACAGGGAGTTTATAGCTGAGAATGCTGGAAATATTTGGAGTTTTGCTTTTTTAATGCTTTCATAAGAGATTTTATCAGGTTTTCTTCAGTTAGATGTATTTTTTAAAAAATATTTTAAATGGACTGGCCTGTAATGCTGCTGCAGACACATACCAAAACCAAAAAAATAAAACGTGGAGCGTGCACATACATCAGGACAACTGTGAACAAACACTGGTGTGTTGTTCTCTGTGTCTTCTTGTTGCTTTGGTGGAGGAGCAGAAGATTGCTGTTGTTGTGGTTAGTGCATGTGGTTTATAAGAGAGGTGATGCTATGAGGTCATAGTTTCTGGACATACAGTATCTGCATTTATTCTACACACAAAGATTTATACACTCTGGGACCTGTTTTCAAAAATGTGAATTTTTGGGCATCCAGAACGTTGCATCGTGTGACGTTTGTGTGGACGACAAGCCTACATGATTCAAAACTTGAGGAGATGCTCCTATAGAGGATTCTTTACTCCATTCACTAAAATCATGGACGACTGGGCCGTGGACAGACTCATCATCTCCAAGCATGGAGACAATGACAGTCATCTTCAGACTTCAGGAGGTTCCTGCCCTCATACTGACAGTAACAGTCATTTCAGAACCAGAAATACTTTACCAATGCCTGAGGGAAGATTCAGTTGTTTTCTTGCATTTTGGACAATATAGAGGTAAGAAAGGAGATGTAACGTTGGTAAAGAATTAAGTGTTGATCAAATCAAAAAATCAAATCATTTGAAAAAAATAAAAGCCGAGAAAGGACACATTCCTGGAGGAAACAAGGAGGAACTTTAGTGTAAAATACATTTCAAACCCAAATTTAATATAACTGGTGGCATGGTGCCTTACAGCAAGAAGGTTGGATGCCCGTGTCGGTCAGGGCCTCTCTGTGTAGAGTTTGCATGTTCTCCCTGTGCATGCATGGGTTCTCTCCAGGCACTCTGACTTCCTCCCACAGACCAAACACATGCTTGTAAGGTCTATTGGTGACCCTAAAATTGCCCTTAGGTGTGAGTGTGAATGGTAGTCTGTCTCTCTGTGTGGCCCTGTGATCTGGTTCAGGGCGTACTGGCTCTCAGCCAATGCCAGCTGGGATAGGATCTACCCCAACGTGACCCCCAAAAGGGATCAGCAGTTTAGATTAAGGATGGATGGATTTAACTGAAATAAAAACACTTATCAAACACACATAGAGTTCATGACTTTATTAAAATACATATTATATATATTATAATGTTTTCAAAACCCTCCACTTCAGACGATCTGATAATCACTGATTCACACAGAGGTCCTCAACATGAATAAAAACTCTGCAGGGTCCATGCCGGGCCGGACAGAGGAGATCATTTATATTTGAACATCATGATCACAATGAGGTGTGACAACCATGGACTGTAAAAAGAACTGGACGAAGCCAAGAGACACCAGTTGGTTGATTATCAAAGGAGGCTTAAGAACGTCTTTAATGCCTCCCACTCTGCTTCACTGTGCGTGTCATCTCAGCCAAACTTTATCTCAACCTACTCACATGTGAAGAGGCAAAGTAGAGATGGGACTGACCAATAACAACTCTTCATGAACATGTATGTCAGTCATGTCCCCAATGACCCAAACTGGAAATCCTCAATAAAAGAATAATAGTAAAGACCCCCCTCGTGCACATCGATATTTCATAAATTTAGACCTGAGCTGTTTGTTGAACCAGGCTGTGAAGATGTTGATTTAAAAAAATGTCTATTTGCTGCACACAGTCACCTCCAGGAGTCCTGCAGCAAGCCTCAAGCGAACACTCCAGGATCTACAGCTTTTGCTTCCTCTGCATGGGCTTCATTTTTAAGCCCTGGAGGTCTTTACATGGTGACAACAGACCAATCAGAAGTAGACGTGATATTCACGAGACAGCAGCTGTGAGGTGTTGGCCAACCCTGAAGTTAGTTGGTTCTCTCAACTGAAAGGATTGTTGACTGTGTTCTTGGATCATAGCTGATAATGAGCTCTGCAGCAAACACAAAAATGATGAAACATTCATGTTTTACTCACCTAACAACCTAACCATCACAATTTTTCAAGCATGAATGTAGTCGGCCAGAGTCAAAGGTAAAAAGCTGCTGTGAGGCTCTGGTTCCTGACATGGTTGTGCTCACTGGCTCCTCTCAGCAGTGAGTAGTCCTGACAGAAGAGGTGGAGGAGGGTGTGATGTCAAAAAAACACAGCAGGAGTCGGTGTTCATGATGTAAGGGACGAAGCAGGTTGGTGGTAATTGTTTTGTAGTAGATGATCCACAGAACTTTGATGATGTGCAGTCATTAACGTTTACTTGTCTTGTGTTTTATTGATTATTTTTATGGTAAAGTTCTTTTTGTTCTGAACGTGCCTCATGAATTCATTCACATTAAATTCATGGCCCGTAATGAACTGCTCAATGATTCACTATAACTGCACTTTGACTGTAACCTGTACTGAGCATGTGCAGACTCAAACAACAGAAACATTGAAGTTAATCAATAAAAATGTTTAACGTTTCCTTATTGCTGCAGTGATAAAGATACAGAATTACTGCAGCAGACAGACATCACACTCCCACAGACCGGGACAGGCGGGGCAGGTCAGTCAGGCTGTATTTGTATGGCACCAAACCAGGTCTCCCAGGCCTCCTTCAGAGGGTCAGGTTTAATTACAGCCGTCTGATTGTCCGTCTTCTGTCTGTGAGTGAGATAACTCAGAAAGTTCAACAGTTTAAAGTTTCAGGGCTGATCCAGGAAATTTTCAAAAGACTTGTTCACATTGTGAATTTGGGCTTTTTTCCACATTTTCATAATAACTCATCTGAGAAATGTCAGAAATGTCTGTTCTCCTGCAGCATTTGTCTGCTTCTTGTTCTAAAGCTGCTTGTTTTCAGTTTGCTGCTCTTCTTTTCTTCAGGAAACAATGACTGAGTTAAACTGTTGAGTTAAAATGAGTTAAGCCAACAGAAATATATGAACTATAACTATAACTATAATGCAGCAGAGACTATCTTTAGACTTTAGTCTGACACCCTCACACATTTAAGGACAAACTGTCTTCAACTCTCAGTTTTTAGTCTAAGATGAGGTTTTAGAAAGACTGGACATCTTTTGTATACAATTCCACAGGCAGCTGTTATCACAAATGGGCTGATATCACATTTTTTTCCCCCTTACTAGGGGAACTCGGCAGGGCTGTGCGCTTTCCCCCTTGTTGTTCACCATAATTTTGGAGCCACTGGCTTTAGCAATTAGGACAAATGAGGGTATTAAAGGTGTGCATGCAGGGGCTAGAGGGCACAAGTTATTTATGTATGCTGAAGACATTTTAACTGTGATTTCAGATCCTACCAACTCTTTACCTGTGTTACTTGAATGTATAGATCTATATTCAAAACTATCAGGTCATGAGATAAACTGGCACAAGTCAGAAGGTATGCCAATATCCAACACACGTCATTCTAGGGATTTACCTCATTCAATTTTAAGTGGATACCCTCAGGCATCAAGTACTTGGGCATTAACCTTAGTCCAGATTTGGAGGAGATAATGTCTTTAAATATGGAGCCGCTCCTCCAAAAAATAAAAATAAACTTGGATAAATGGGGAAAACTAAGACTTTCTTTATGGGTAAAATAAATGTGATAAAAATGGTGGTTGCCCCACAATTCAATTATGTCTCCATGATGCTGCCTGTTGATATTTCATCACATCTGTTTAAACAATGGGACCGAATCATCAAAGATGTTTTATGGGACAAAAAGAGACCAAGGATCAACTTAAAGAAAATGTGCTCACCAAGGGATTTAGGAGGTCTGGCCCTCCCTGATGTAAGATTGTATAATTACTCATTTGAAATGTAAAAGCTGCTTAAGCATTGGAAGGAAACTGACCCAGAGCTGAGCTGGGTTAAAACTGAACAAGAACTTGTAAGACCTTTCAAACCTCTGGATGTTCTGTCCCATGGACCGACCACCAACAAACATAGTTACTCCACAAACCCAATACTGGAGCACTCTAAGACTGTTTGGAGAGAGATACATAAAATCTGTGGTGTATCACATTTAAGACAATCTTACTCCTCTTTGTGGCATAATTCCATCATCCACATAGGGAAGGGATCTGTCTGTTGGAATCAATGGCTTACTAAAGGTATATGTAAGATAAGTGACCTGTATAAGGATGGAGTTCTTATGTCTTGGTCAGAACTGATGGAAAAATATGATTTGGACAGTAAGAGCAGTTTTTGGAATTATTTACAAATTAGAGATTGTATTACCCAAGGACAATTTAGTATGAGTGGACACTCAGTGGTTGACTTTTTTAAGGTGCCCGGTGTAACACACAGAGCAGCTTTATGTTATAAAACTTTTACTAGACTACAAAAAAACGTTTGTAATGGCCTGAGGATCATTTGGCATCATTTGGGGTGTAATATGAAGAGGAAGAGTGGTTAAAAATATTATCAAATTCATGCAATAATATAAAAGAGGCAAGGGGAAAATTTACTCAGTACAAGTTAATACACAGATTTTATTTCACTCCTTCTAAGCTCTATAGAATGGGTCTGATAAGAAATAATCTGTGTTGGAAATGTCAGAACGAAACAGGAACATTTTTACATGCAATTTGATTTAAATGTAGACCTGTGTTCCCTTTTTGGGAAAAAGTGATAGAATCCATTGAAAAATCTTTGGGTATAGCGATACCCGTATCTCCTAGAATATGCCTGCTGGGAGAGCAGAGTTACCGGGTATATGTAAACATGATCTTATAGTGATAAAGGTGGGGGTTGTCACAGCTGCTAGAGTGATCCTCAGGTTATGGAGAAGTACAGCTATACCAGATATCAAAAACTGGATGGAGCTCATGTTGGAAATAATATCATATGAACAAATTTAGAATTAACAATGAAAGTGAAAACGTTAAGAAGTCTGGCTTCCAGAAAATATTCTCACTGAAGTTAACAACTTTGTGGATAAGGCCCAGATTGCACAACACAGCAAAGGGAAGGAGCGACAAACACAAAAATTTGACAGGCTGCAATCCACACAATTCAAAAGATCATCTGAATTATTATGGAGGGATAAGAAAGATAACAACACGGACTCCAACACACAAGATAAATGGGTGAAGAACTTATCAGACAGGGTTCTCACCCAACCAGAAAAGGAGGTCCTTTCCAAAGGACTAAATTTTGCTGTAACCCCAGAACAGATCCCAGTGGTAGACCTCATAACAGCAACGGAGTCAGCCATCCGAGACAACAAGCTGACGGTCACAGAGGCAGAGCAACTCAGGTTGAAGATAACAGCGGCTCTCTCGAGTGCTAAAACACCTCCTTCTAACCTCACAAGCCAGGAAAGAAGAGCCTTGTCATCACTGCAAAAAGATGAAAACATAACCATCTTGCCTGCAGACAAGGGGAGATGCACTGTGATACTCAACACAAGTGATTACCATGACAAGGTAATAAGCCTCCTCAGTGATACCAGCTACTTATGAGATTCTGAAACGGGACCCCACCTAACATCTACAAGAAGAAGGTAATAAACTTACTCCAACAGCTGGAAAAGGATGGAGTGATCGACAAGGCCACTCTACTACAGGCTCTACCCAGGGGAAGCAGTCCCATGCATTTATGGACTTCCAAAAATACACAATGAAGGTGCACCCCTTAGACCCATCGTCAGCAGCATCAACTCAGTCACCTACAACATAGCAAAACATTTGGCCACAATCTTAGCTCCCCTTGTTGGCCACACTACTCACCACATCAGAAACTCACAGGACTTCGCACAGAAAATCAAGGACATCACACTGGACCCAGAGGAAACCATGGTTTCCTTTGATGTCACATCACTTTTCACCAGCATTCAGACCACAGAGGCAGTCCAAGCAGTAAGAAAACATCTCTTACAGGACAGTACACTGGAGGTCAGAACCAACCTCACCCCTGACCACATCTGCTCCTTACTGGACCTCTGCCTGAGTACCACCTACTTCCAGTTCAGGGACCACTACTACAGGCAGAAACATGGATGCGCCATGGGCTCTCCTGTATCTCCCATAGTAGCTAACCTGTACATGGAAGAGGTGGAGAGAAAGGCCCTAGCCTCATTCCATGGAGCAACACCAAGCCACTGGTTTAGGTATGTGGATGACACCTGGGTCAAAATCCAGACACATGAAGTAGAGGCTTTCACAGACCACATCAACACAGTGGACAACAACATTAAGTTCACGCGTGAAGATGTTAAGGACAACGTTTTGGCCTTTTTGGATTGTGCAGTACACTTGGAGACAGATGGGGGTCTCAACGTGGAAGTGTACCGGAAACCCACACACACGGATCAATATTTACTCTTTGATTCGCACCATCCGCTTCAGCACAAGCTGGGTGTCATCAGAACCCTCAACCACCGGGCTGAGAGTGTTCCTACAAGGAAGGAAGGAAAGGAAAAGGAACAGAAACACATTAGAGAAGCCCTGAAAACCTGTGGATACCCAAAGTGGGCCTTTTTGAAGAACAAGAAAAGAAAGGAGAAGGAGCATGAAAGGGAAGAGAGACGCAAGAACATTGTGATTCCGTATGTTGCAGGTTTATCTGAAAAACTCAAGAGAATCTTTGGCAAACACCACATTCCTGTTCACTTCAAGCCTGGAAACACATTAAGGCAGCAGTTGGTCCATCCCAAGGACAAAACACCAAGACATAAACAGAGCAATGTGGTGTATGCAGTCCAGTGCAGTGAGGAATGCTCAGACCTGTACATTGGGGAAACTAAACAACCGCTTCACAAGCGTATGGCTCAACACAGGAGAGCCACGTCCTCAGGTCAGGACTCAGCAGTCCACCTTCACTTAAAGGACACGGGACACTCTTTTGAGGACAGCAATGTACAGGTGTTGGCGAGAGAAGATAGATGGTTTGAAAGAGGAGTTAAAGAAGCCATCTTCACCAGACTGGAGAAGCCTTCTCTTAACAGAGGTGGTGGACTCAGACACAACCTCTCACCTACATATAATGCAGTGTTAAGCTCTCTCCCCAGAAAGCTCTCCAAACACTCTCACCTGGGCACATGTGACCATAACACCTCACATGACAGGGGGAGTTAATGACCCATTCAGGGTAACGACTCTCAGGGGTTACATCACCCTGGGATAAGTTTCTATGAGTCGTTCTCCAACTCCTCCCTTCCTTTGTTGTTGTTTTCTCCTCTAGCAACATAAATACCTGCTTCCAGCACCAGCCATTTGGAACTGAAGAAGCTTCTTGGATGAGAAGTGAAACGTCTTCCCAACAAACTCTACACAGTCCAGTTGCCTTGCTTTTGAATCTTCAGAAAGTCCTGGGAACGTTTTCTAATGCAAAACCACATTAGTACTTAGTTAAAATGAATCTGCTGCAACTGTTTCATATAGTATAGGTACGCTTCTATCATCTAAAGGTATGAATATAGCACAGGCCTGTTGTGTATTTTGTTTTATTCTATTATTATTTATTTTATCAGTATATGTATTTTTATTATTATTATTTTATTCCTTTTTTATTATTTGTTTTGTTTAACTTCTTTTGTTGATTTATATATTTGGCAAAGCAAAAGTGAATATACTGTCTGTTTGACATTTGTCATAAAGAGAAAATAAAAACTTCAATAACAAAAAAAAGGGGTGGCACGGTGGCGCAGCAGGTAGTGCACGTCCTTCATAGCAAAAAGGTCGCCGGTTCGATTCCCGGGTCGGGCCTTTCTGTGTGAAGTTTGCATGTTCTTCCCGTGCATGTGTGGGTTCTCTCTGGGCACTCCGGCTTCCTCCCACAGACTAAAAACATGCTCATTAGGTTAATTGGTCACTCTAAATTGCCCTTAGGTATGAGTGTGAGCATGAATGTTTGTCTGTCTCTATATGTTGCCCTGCAATTGACTGGCGACCGGTTTAGGGTGTACCCCGCCTCTCACCCAATGACAGCTGGGATAGGCTCCAGCCCCCCCCCCCCCGCAACCCCCGAAAGGGATAGTCGGTATAGAAAATGAATGAATGAACAAAAAAAAGAAAGACTGGACATCTTTGTGCGACTCCTACCCTCTGAATGTGGCCCAAAAAACATTTGAAAAATGCACATAAATGAAGAAAGTGTAATTAAATCTACATTTAAGCTTTTCAATAATCAAATTTCCAGTATTCACTGTATAGTTAGCTGTGTCTGTTCCTATTAAACTCCTTTTCTTGCATTAAAAAATGCATTTGTTAAGAATTTAAGTGTTAGTATAATAAACTTTAAACTTTAAACTTTAAGACTGATTGGCTGCAACAATGTTCCTGAACTTCCTCTGATAATCAACCAATGGACCTAAAATGGCTTCACCCTCCTCACTCAATGCTGCCCACCAGTTCACTTCAGATTTCCACAAACTGCAGCCATGAAGAGAAAAATCTGCCGTCATGTATTTAAGACTAAACTGCCATTATTTTGATCTACAAAATGGAAAATATTTCCACAACAGTCTTTAATAATTGGCTTTATTCTTTTTTCTAAAGGAAGTAGCAGTTGTAATTTTCCGTAATAATTTCTGTAAAGGTCTTTTTTGAAGCATTGGTCGTTCTTTTGGGAGGAAAAAGTGAATCAAATGAACTAAAACAACCACCAGTAACAGATTTTTACTTCTATAAACTTGGCTGTCCAAAAGTCCTTTAACTCAGTGAGCTTTGAACCGGCAGCCTTCTTGCTGTGAGGCACGTGCACCAGTGTGCTGCCCTCCTTTTCTAACTTCTATCAAATGCTCACCTCCTCCCTCTTGTTTTCTATCAGTCTTCTGTTGTATTTATATATTTTATACGCTTTGGTTAAATTTTAGTTTTAAACTTGCCTCATAAATTTAAAAAATGTAATGAACGGCTCAATGATTCACTGATTCTGCACACTTTGCCTTGAGCACCATGTTAAGTGTTATTATGACTATTTTGATTATTTGTGTTCGATTTGAGACAAATTGTCTCTCATGTTCGCTCCTGGAATCCTTCAACAGTCTTTTTTTAATAAACATTATTAAAAAGCCAAAAAGAGTGAGCAGTTTCATCACCATCATAACTCCAAATCAAGGCCGTCAACTTTATCATCCAGTGGTGGCCAAATAAATCAAATCAGGATTTTTACCCTTAAACGCCTTTTGTATCATCTTTGATACCTTATGATACCTCTATCTAATCAATATGATCAACAAATTACTAAACAAACATCTGAATACAATCAAATAAATGATAAAAATGTTCTCAAATGGATTATCACCTAATGCATCAAATGAGATACAAAATATATATATATTGAATTTTATGGAAATTTTGATATTTCAGGATTTCAGTAGAAAGTGAAATAAACATTTCTGCTCAAAAAATTAGAACTTTGTGTTTTCAGTCATTAAAGGGTTAATGGTATAAAAGTCAACAACATTCATTATTAATGATGAAATTTGCCAAAAGAAAACCACGCAGGCTTTTTACCCTGTGGCTACAATAATATGGAGGTTGTCTGTTTTGTCAGAGGCTCAGGTTTCCCATCATCAGTTATTAATGGAGAACCCTTCTCATTAATTACAGTAATGACAGTCGTGATAAAATAAGTCCAATAAAACCTCTTTGTGTGTAAGTTGGTGACCTAGGAGACGTAGAAAGATCGTTTTTATGAGTGCATTTTCACCAGGTGACCTGAGGGTTTCTCTCTTCAGGGTGCCTCGACCGACAAAAGGTTGAGAAACGCTGCTCTGGATGATGACTGAAGGTGTGAGAGGACGAAGAGGCTGACTTCACTGTGGAGACCATATTAAAACATCTGTGACTGGACCTTTAGAGGAGCAACACTGAGACCATGAGAATGAAAGATGAAGGTTGTCTCCCTGATCGAACTTCTGTTAGAACTTTGACATGGGGTTAAATGATTAAAAAATCAGGTGATCCTGTTTTTATTTTCATTTTTCTTTCTGACTGTTTCAGGACTCACTGATCATAAACCTTCATTAAATGATTTTATGATCCCTCTGCTCACGGGCAGCTGAATCTGTGTCAGTTATTGTGTAACAAAGGACGATCATTGTAATATTTTTATATCACAGTTTCTATCATAGTGCTCCTATCACTGTTTCCTTACTGTGGAGAATCTGTGTCAGCCCCAGGTAAAAAAACAAACAGAATAATAATAATAATAATAAATAATATAATGACAAAATAAGAAGAAGAGTGTTTGAGTTCGGCTAAACTACGTTTGGTGATAATGACAACATCTTGCATCCTTAGTAAAATCAGACAAATTTATGAAAACAATCAAACATGACTTTTACTTATTGCAGCTGCAGTGAAAGTTCCAGAGGCTGAGGCTGCAGCACTGAACAATGATCTTCTGGCATTTTGAGTTGATTGTTCAGATATGAAGTACTTTTTAAGGCCCTGTTTACACGACAAGGTTGTCACCAGAACAAAAAGGTTTTTCCTTTGCATTTTCAAAAGCACTCCATGTTGACTTGGAGACGGTGAAATAAGGCACAGCGGTGTTACAACACACGTCTGCCCACTAAGGACTTGGTGAACATAACTGTGAAAAGTTTGTCTTCAGTGGAAAACGTTTGTGCACAGACAAGTGTTTTAGCACCACTGTTTCACTACAGACCTACTTCACTTGGCCTGACATGTACACTATTTTATTCATTTTCACAGATCTGTGTGAATGCACATCATTAGCACACTGTCTCTGTATGAACACGGAGTGCTGTTGAAAATGCAAAGGAAAAACCTTTGTGTTTCTGATGACAACGTTGTCGTGTAAACAGGGCCTCAGTCCAGCCCAAAAAATTAGAAAAAATTAGCAAATGCTTCATTAATTACCCATTGCAAATACAAAAAAAATAAGCACTTCTATAAGAATGAAGTAAGACTGATTTGAGAAAAAATATCTTGAAGTAGAATGATAATAGTAAAAATAAGAATCAGAATAACAATAGTTCATTTCTGACACCACAACATTTATATCTGAACTTTAATGTCATCATACTTAAACTGACGAGGACCCAAAAGCCCGACTCAACAAGTCCAAAATCTCAAAAAGGCGTTTAACACAGTCGGAGGTTCAGTGCACAGAGTGGCAGTCAGAACAGGCAGAGGTATCAGACATGGCAAGCAAAAAAAACACTTACACACACGGACAAAATTTTTGGTTCCCTTCCATTAAAGAAAGAAAAACCCACAATGGTCACTGAAATAACTTAAAACTGACAAAAGTAATAATAAGTACAAACTTACCTAAAACTACCAAATGAAAATCAGACATTGCTTTGAATTGTGGTTCAACAGAATCATTTTAAAAAACAAAATAATGAAACTGGCCTGGACAAAAATGATGGTACCCCTAGAAAAGACTGAAAAAGGTTTGACCACAGGGACATGTTAAACTAAGGTGTGTCCTGTAATTAGCATCACAGGTGTCTTCAAGCTTGTAATCAGTCAGTCTGCCTATTTAAAGGCTGAAAAGTAGTCACTGTGCTGTTTGGTATGGTGGTGTGTACCACACTGAACATGGACCACAGAAAGCTAAGGAGAGAGTTGTCTCAGGAGATTAGAAAGAAAATTATAGACAAGCATGTTAAAGGTAAAGGCTATAAGACCATCTCCAAGCAGCTTGATGTTCCTGTGACTACAGCTGCACATATTATTCAGAAGTTAAAGGTCCACAGGACTGTAGCCAACCTCCCTGAACGAGGCTGCAAGAGGAAAATTGATGACAAATTGAAGAGACGGATAATACGAATGTTAACCAAAGAGCCCAGAACAACTTCCAAAGAGAACTTCCATCATTTTTGTCCAGGCCAGTTTCCTTATATATATATTTTTAATAATTCTGTTGAACCACAATTCAAAAGATATGTCTGATTGTCAGTAGATAATTTTCGGTGAATTTTTTTTATTATTACTTTAGTCAGTTTTAAATTATTTCAGTGACCATTGTCAGTTTTTCATTTTTTAACGGAAGGGTACCAACATTTTTGTCCACGTGTGTAGAGACGGACATATTAAAACAAACAGGAGCTCTGTGATTCGACTGTTAGAGGAGTGACACTGACACCATGACAATGAAAGATGAAGGTTGTCTCCCTGATTGAACTTCTGTTTGAAACTTTACATGGGGTTAGATGTTTAAAAAATCAGGTGATCCTGTTTTTGTTGTCATTCTTATCGTGACTTTTTCAGGACTCACTGATCATAAACCTTCATTAAATGATTTTATGATCCCTATGCTCACGGGCAGCTGAATCTGTGTGAGTAATTGTGTAACGAAGGACGATCATCGTAACATTTTTATATCAGTCAGTTTATATCATAGTGCTCCTATCAGTGTTTCCTTACTGTGGAGAAACTGGGTCAGCCCAGGTCAAAGGTCACACTCAGGTGTGTATAAAAAGGGAGAGTGGTAACTCTTATCAAACTGGAGCATCAGCGCAGATTCAGCTTGAAGATTAGACCATATCTCTGACTGACTGTCAGACTGCCAGCAGCTTCAGCCTCCTCCTCCTCATCATCTTCATCATGAAGGCTCTCCTTCTCCTCTCATTTCTCGCCCTCTCAGCTGCTGCAGGTCAGATTTTTTCATCATTTGATTTTTTGCTGTTGCATCTTGTGGTTGGAGGTTGATATTTTCACTTTGGACTTGAGTCTGAGTCTCAGTACTCAGTGCGTCCTGTGTCTGAGCACAGACATGTTGGAGCTCCTAAAAGGCCGTCAGTTACAGTTTGTCCTTCATCGTTTGGGTTCATTTATTTAAAACACATTTTCACACAGTCAGTGCAGCTGCCACAGCAGTGCATCAAAACTCTGTTTGCAGAAAATCACCCAAAAATATTTTGTTTTCATTTCTAGATTAAGTTTTTCTTATCGTCGTAATTACCAGCGACACATAAATGAACAGTTCTTGGTTTTTGTTTGAGATGTTGTGGCTTACATGTGAAGAATCTCTTTCAGGAAGCAGAATTAGACAGTATACCCATGTTAATTTAGTTTTAGTTATCATCTTTTGCCTAAAATATCTTTTAGTTTTAGTCTTAATTAGTCATCTAAATTCTTTTTAATTTTATTCTGGTTTTAGTCGATTGAACTGCTGTAAATTTAGTCACTAAAATATGAAGTGTAAAGGGTAAGGCATTTTTTATGTTTCCTTGAATTTCTGAAGTCATGTTTTACACTTGGATAAAATGAAACATCTAATAACCCTTTATTAAAAGCTAGTAAAGTCTGAATGTATAAATGAACAGAAACAAATTGAACTTTTGTGTGAAATGCAGTCACCTTTATTTAGGCTACCTGGCAGAGCATCTCAGTTACAATACCAGAACTGACAACAAACAGTGAACCTGCTCTACATGAATATATCAATTCATAAAGAGAGGAGCTCTGATTGGATCGCTCCACAACTTATCCCACCACCACCAAGCTAAGGCAGCTGTGATTGGATGTCCCTCTTAACTCATCCAACCTTTCCACACAACCAAAGTGGCTGTGATTGGATATATTCCTAACTTGTCCCTACTTTCTACATGACCAAATTAGGTCTGATTGGATTAAATCTGTGTCAAACATTTTAGTCTAGTTTATATTTGATGAAGAAAATGAAAGTTAATTTAGTTTGAGTTTTTGTCCATGTGCACTTGTTTTTAATAGTTACTGTCTAGTTTTCGTCAGAGGGAGGTTGTTGACTAAAATAAGACGAAAATATTTATTCAGCAAAATTAATGCTGCTCCTAAAAGGCCATGATTTCACAATTTTCCTTCTTCATTTTGGTTCATTTTATTAAAACACTGAACATTTTTACACAGCAGTTTCATGATACATCAAAACTCTCATGTTTGCAAAAAGTTGTCAAAAATATTTTGTTTTCAGTTCTTAATTATTTGTTTCTTTTTTATTTATTTATTGATTTAAATATTTACTTTCTACAAAAATCCCAAATCTTCAAAAACCCTATCACACTCTCAGATAAAAACACTGAAATAATCCTGAATCAACCCGGTGAGCTGCATGTGTGAAAGCAAACAGCAGGATTTGTCAACATGAGGGGACCCTCAGATTTACCTGCTGCCCCCTGAGTGTTCCCTCTTTTTCTTCCTGCTGTCACAGCCAAACATGAACCAGCAGGTCAGAGAATTATCTGAGCAGCTACCTGAATGTTTTCTAGGAAGTATCAGGGTCACAGTTGTGCTCCTTCTTTCTGGATCAGAGTCAGAGCTTGAACTTTAACAATGTCGACACTTTACTGCCATCATGTGGCTGCACAGACATGTTCGCCAAAGCCTGTGTGAAATAAACTGTATTATAAAGAATATAATGACAAAATAAGGGGAACAAAAAGAGTGTTTGAGTTTGGCTAAACTACGTTTGGTGATGTCCTCATGTAGAATAATGTGGAAAATAATCAAACATGACTTTTTCTGATTGCAGCTGTTGTAAAAGTTCCAGAAGTTGAAGCTGCAGAAGTTCCAGAGGCTGAAGCTGCAGCACCGGAGCTGCAGGAGGAGGAGCACCGTAAGTCTGCTGTGAAATGAGACTTCAGCAGCTTTTTCTCTGAATCACTGTAACTCTTTTTTTTCTTTGTATTCTCAGAACCAGAAGATGAACTTCCTGCTCCTGAAGGTAAAAGCTGAAGGACGAATTTATGGCATCTTGAGCTGATTATTCAGAGATGACGTACTTTCTAAGTCCAGCCCAAAAATATATATAAAATAAGATAAAACTTCATAATATCCCTGCTGCAACAACATATAGTTAAGCACTTTAATAAAAATTAAGTTTTAAGACTAATTAGTAAAATAAGTATGTTTAAATAAATTAATAACAGAATAATAATAATCATTACTGAGGACAAAAGACCCACAGTTTATCCTTTGTTTTTTGTTTTTTTTTTGAAAATCCACTCTGCTGCTGAGCAGGGCAAAGCAAGCTTGTTTGAAATGTACAGATCAGGAAAACAACATTTATTTGGTTATAAAGAATGAACCCAAAAAACGATCAAAACAGAGGACTGGAGAGCAGAAGAGAGACAAAAACTGAGCTCAAACAAAATCCAAAATACAGAAAAGAAAGAATAAACAGATATGGTCACACTTTCTATGAAGCCCGCCATTTTAAACATGTTTACAGGATATTATTAATGTTCTTATAAAGCTATAACAATCCAGCATGATTAAATAACTCTTTATTTAACCTTTGTTTAGTTCGGTTAATCCCTCTGAGACCTGAACGGCAGCAACAAACAGTCACAACAACAAAAACTCGGATTCATATGAAACATTTCAGATTTTAGGATCTCTGTAAATAATCAGTTTAACAGCCACACACTGAGAGCCTGGATTCAGGACTTTTCACCAAAGATTTCAAGAGTTTTAGACTAAACTTTTAAAACTTTTAAAATCAGTCAGAAGACTGTTTCCAACAACCACATCAGCTGTGTTCAGCTTAATATTAGAAAAGTAAGCTGCTGTAAATGTGTTTCACACAGTGCAATCCCTCTCTGCTGGTCTTGTGGCTTAATTCCCCTTGAGCTCTTTTAAATAGAGATTTGGTGGCTCCATCTGCAGCTCTTAATCCACAGACTGTGACAGTAAAACAGGAAGTGCTCACATTTTTGTTTAATCATGGACTCAGTCCAGCCCCCTTTTCTGATCTAAACTGGACTTTCTCTTCTGTGCAGAGGAGGACACTGACATGCTGGCTGCAGCAGAGATGGATGCACAGCCTCAAGGTTTCTGTCTTTATGAATTCACTGTTTGTTCCTGTTAAGGACTCTTTAATCAGTCTCTCAGATCCAGGATGTTCTCATCTTCTTCTGTCCTCTGCAGAGGCCGTCGTGACGTGTCCCTCTGGTTGGACCAGATACAAGAACGCCTGCTATTTGTACGTGAACAGGTTCTACTCCTGGACCACCGCTGAGGTAATGAATCTACCCTGCTATTAGCCTTCTTGTCCTCAAATGTTTACTGTCGTCATATCTGTCAGATGAGGACTGTATTCACCTGATGCTCCATCAAAACATTTTGCAGGATTAATTATGCATCATGAGTGTATGTGAGCCTGTTGTCTCACCCTAATGTTGACCTTTGATGACCTTTGTCTTAAAGGAAACACTTAAATGTAAAGGACTGTTGTTTTAAAGGGAAGTTTCTCACCATGCAGTCGAGCTCCAATAACATGAACATTTCACTGAGATGCCTGGTTTAGTTTTTTTAAAAACAGACTCCTGGGAAAGATTTTTAAAGCTAGTTATCCTGGTGGTCATACATGGAATTGCAGGTGATTCACTTTAGTTCAGTCTTTTATGGTAGCTTTTCTAGTCTGAACACTTAATGGGAATTTGTGTTGCTAAAATCCACGAGGAGTATGTAATATGTCTGTAAATTAATATTTGGCACATGTGTCTGTTTGTCTGTAAGGCCCACTGTGCCAGTCTGGGAGCTTCCCTGGCTTCTGTCCACGACTGGTATGAAGACAACTTTCTCAGAGGTCTAAGGACGTCCTACACCAGCATCTGGCTCGGAGGATTTTACTTCCAGGTACTCTGAGTATCACAGTGAAGATAAATGTAATGATGGAATAGTATTATACAGCTAACTGAGCAGTCTGGCTGGACATAATAACTAAAATGTAAAACTGTTAGAAGTCCTCATCATGTTTGACCTCCTGTTTGTTTATGTGTGCAGACCTGGAGGTGGGTGGACCAGAGCCGCCTGGGCTACTCCAACTTTTGGACTTTGAACAGCATCCACACCCAGCAGTGCATCTACCTCCAGGCCTTCAGTGAGTCAGCGTTTTCACTTCATCAGGGATTATAAAATTGATTATTTCTCCCCTTTAATAACACCAGGTGGTTTTATGTTTATATCGTTGGAAAGCCTGATTGGTCTCCTTCATAACGAAGTAGAATTTTGTTAGGATCATGCATTCATGGACGGAGCAACACAGATAATCACTTGGGTTAGCACCCCCTAGAAACTGTGCCCAAACCCCCTCTTCACCTGAAGAAAGCCCTCGGTTCCTCAGTGTTCCTGGGCTGTTGTCTAACTGGGACGCCTTCATCACTGTCTCACAGAACTTGGTCCTAAGTTCAGAAATGGTGCCAGAGCTGACACCAAATAATCCTGCTGCTCTGAGTACCAGAACACCAGCTTCCACAGCTGTGTTGTTCAATTCATGAATGCAGGATCCTTACAAGTTGTACCTCTTTATAACGAGTAATCAGATTTTCCAACGATATAAGATATAACACTAACTGATGTCATTAAAAGGGTAAAAATGATCAACTGAAACAACACTTGCAGACTTTTTGCTCTGGGTGTAGTCATATTGTTTGCCTTTGTATCAGGTGTTCAGAATATTAATGATTGATTGTTTTATCTTGCAGATGGTTGGGCTAATGGATACTGCAGTTCAGCAAGACACTCCATCTGTAAGGTCAACCTCAGCACCTGTTAAATGATCAGAGGGATGGGGGACATTTTGAGACGATGTTGGCGGAGAGCTTGATTTGTTTTTTTTCACTAAGCCTGATTTATTCACACGAGCTGTAGGTTTTACAAAGTGATAACATGTTGATAACTTCATGATGTACATATGAAACTCAATGCTTCAACTTTAGGACTCTTTAGGCACAAAGCTGATTTTATTTTTTATATTGTTAAAATATTTTGTACACATAATAAAGACAAATATCACAACCTTTACTGGTTTTCTTTGTCTCTTTTAGCTCTTACTGTTGAAAACTAATCTGAGTCATTGAATATTTTGATAATGTTAAAACTAACATATTGAAGCACACTGGTTTTCCACACTCGTGCTTTGGGAGTTTAGTAAAACTATGAGGTATCATTCAACCAGACACACCAGACAGACAGTTCAGTATATCTCACTAGTCCATCTGGGAAAGAGCTCGTAGAAAGTGTTTGTGGAGGGCAGAACATGTCAGAATCACATCCAGCAGATGATTGGACGATCAATCCATCAGTCACATTCACGGGCCAATCAGACAATAGGTGGGCACTACTTGGTTAAAGAACAACATGTAAGCTACTGGATAAAACAAACCCTCTCAAAACATGTCACAAGTGAAGCAAAAATATTTATTTTATGGATCCAAGAAATGTGGTTCAGATCTGAAGAAACTGCCACTGAAGGTGTTAGCATCTATGCTAATCCCTGCTTGATCAGTCACTTCCTGCCATAAAGAACTCTGGTTAAGACGTCCCACTTTGGCCTGAGGACATTCACTGTAGATTGGAGCTTTGGATTTCAATCCAGTTCAATGTACTTCATTTATATAGCACAAATTTAAAAACACAAGGTTGCCAAATTGCTGCACAATAATACATAAAATAGATACACTGAATCAAACAGGGACCACACAACACTCATGCTGTTTTAAAAGCCAAGGAATAAAAGTTTCTGTGGCGGGGGCTGTTTTGAGGGGAGGGGGGAGCGGTAGCTCATTCAACAATTTTGGGGCTACTGCTGAAAAAGCACGGTGACCCCTCGTTTTCAGCCTGTTTTTTGGGACAATAACACTCAGCTGATCAGTGGACCTCAATGAGCTTGTGTGGCCATAAACAACTAAGAGATGTACTGAGGTGCCAACCCATTTAATGCCTTAAAGACAAACAATAAATCTTAAGATTAATTCTAAAATGGACAGGGAGCCAGTGAAGGAAAGCCAGGATGGGGTAAAGACAAGCAGACGTATTTTGGACTAACTGTAAGCTTGGATCTGCCTGATTACAGAGATGGAATCAGGGGGATTCAGCTACACTGCAAGATTATATTATTACAACTTAACAAATAATTAATGATTCTTGAATTGACTCTGAGTTTGAATTTCGGGTTAATTTGTTTGTAAATATCTTATCCATACTCTGTTAGGTATTTGTGTATAAAAAATGAAAATGTTAGCTGACTGTTAAGAACTATAACAAACTAAAGAGGCAGTCTGGTGTAGATATAAACAAGGTGTTAGTCTAAAAACCATTGCTATAGCTAATGCTAATCACAGCCGGATTCTTCACATGGAGTAAAAAAAAAAAAGGGGATGTCGACATTCAGTAGGGAAACGAGCAAAAGGCCAAATTTAAGCCCAGGCCGCCCCTGTTTTGGACACATGAAGTGCACAGACATAACCACCAGACTGTCGGCTCTCCTGCTCGTACTTTGCTGAGATCTGTTGACTTATGGTCCAGGGCACAACAACAGCACTGACCTGAATAGGTGGTGGGCCAAGGCTGTGCATCTGCTTTAGTTTTTGAAATTAATGATCTCCAGAGTGGGAGGACCTCAGTTTTTAACATATTTAAACTTATTTTTTTCTGAATCAGATTCCGTTTGTTGCTACCTTAGATTTTTGCACACTTTTCTACATCAAAGTTCAAAGTTCATTAAAATTGTAGGCAAACGCCACTGCCTGCTAAGTCAGTTGAACCTTTCACATGTAAAGCCACAGATCACCTGATCTTATTCAGCCAATCAGACATAGCTGGTGTTTACACGAATCAGCTGGAGGAGACGTCGTGGAAAAAGTGAGAATCCACTCGACAACCGACATACAACCAGCAAAAGAAGCTTCTACATGTGGAGGTAAGTAGCTGATGAATGTTGTTGGAAGATGCTAACTATGCTAAACACATGGCGACGTTGTATATCGTCTGAAGGTAGCGCTAACCATTAGCCGTATGTCAGCTGTTGTAACACTAAAGAATTAGCACTAGCTTGTTAGTATCAAGCAAACATTAGATGTAAAAGACCTGAATCGAAGTTCATTTTTATTGTAATAGTTTTTTGACAACAATTAATCTGTTAAACCCTTGGAAAACAAGGGTCCCCCAATTGGAGAACTTTGAGAGGCAGTCGCAAACACAGTGAAAGATAAGGTGCTAATCACGATCCTAAATAGGAATGCTATACATCAAATTAAACAGCAGAACCAGGGCAACAAGACGATATAAACCTTTTTTAGACACCTTAAACACAACTCGAATAACAACCAAATGAATAACAACATCTCAAACTCCATACAGCTCTGCTGTGTCAACCCACTCACCATATTACGCCATTTTCATATTTATATTAATTCTGAAAATGCTTTTTTTTAAGGTGTAGCTAGACTTTGTTTTAACATTTTTGCAGTGTGCCATCATCTACATCCATATCACATATACTCATATTAACACATTTCAACAAATCTCACAAGTTTCCCCTGTACTGGGACACCAAAAGTATTCCTGTACACCTTGTGGTTGCAGAGGTAAACCCATTTCATTATGGGTATGCAACTTCTGGGCAGAAATCTAAAAAATAGGCTCAGGCAACAAAGGGTTAAGGAATATGCTCTCAAGAACAAATTAAATGTTTCAAGAAAATCTGATGAAAAGCATTGTGTCAGTGTTGCTCCTGTTCATCTTAATTTCATGACATCAGTCCCCATGGCCTATAATGATGTTGTGTTTCCAGTTGTGGTTTTTGCAGATGTGCTCCAATGTTGAAGAGATACAGCAAGTTTTCTTGGTTTTTGCACCCATGCCAGGAGTTTTCTCCACTGTTTTGGTGTTTTCTGATCTGCTCCAAATATTTTAAGTTTTTAAAAAACCCTGGCCCCACCTGCATATTTCTCTCTGCATGTTTGATGCTGTGATGTTTATTTGTGTTTGCAAATAAAGGTGCCTTTTCACTTCAATGGGCTCTTTTTGTTCTTGTTATGTTTGTAAAGTTGCAGTTGCAGTCCCTGTGACAGGCCACTGTTAAGCTGGAATCGCAGCAGGTCGCTGAAATCTGAAGGATAAAGTTTACACATTTGTAAAGGACAACGTGGATCAATGAACATATACAGCCAAAGATAATTTTTATCTCCTGTCCCTTGGCAGACCAAAGCCAGCCACTTATCACAATACTTTGTAAGATTAGTACATCAACAACAAACCTGGTTTTCCAGATTAAATCCTTGCACCATTAACATCAAGTTCCAGTAGCTATTATTTAAAAAAAATCTCTAAAGCTTAAGGATTAGCATTAAACCTCAACAAATGCGAAACTATTTACTTTTCATGAAACTCGAATTAAAGAAATATGTAATATTCCAATCAAATCAGAAATTAAATACCTAGGTATTCACCTTTCAAAGGATCAAAACATCAGCCAATCACTTGATATAGAAAATAAAATAAAAGAGTGTAAATCCAAATTAAACTCAGGACATCAGACGGACATACCAGTATTATAGGCAAAATGTATCCATCAAAGATGGAACGTTTATCAGGATGGATTTATCCAGCCCATTCCAGTGCCATCCCAAATAAATAGATAAAATCTATTAACCGTATTAATTTAAATTCCTTTTGGAGGAATAGACCATATTATTTGAAAAAGGGTAGCTTGGTGAAAGATGTAAAGGATGGAGGTTTGAAAGTACTTGATTTTGATTGCCTTGATGCAACCATTAAAACAAATTTGGTAAAATCTTGGTTGAAACATATTGACTCATTTGTTATTATATTCCTAATTGCTTATTTAAAAAATTTCAAGGTCTGAATTTTCTTCTCAGGACAGACTTCAACATTGATAAATTGCCTATATCACTATCTGAGGTCCTCAAGCAAATGTTGTATTGTCAATTTTTATATGTACACAATTTATCTCCCCACAAGATTGCACTGTAGAAAAATAGATATATACTGTATCTGAACAAGTCCTTGTTTTATGAAGATTGGTTTTGGGAGAAATATAAATAAAAGTATATGTTCTGTAGTTGATTTAATTGACTCAGGAGAGAATCTTCTAAATTATGATCAATTTTGTTGTAAACATATACAGCCCCTTAAAGTAAGACTTTGTTGATTTACATAAAGCACTGCCCCAGGAATTGTCTTTTTAACAAAAATATGAATTGGCCATCCTATACAACCTATACAAGATACATAATCACTTTATTAGAAACTTTTTCACTGAATTCTTTTCCCAGGAAAACATATATATGTATGTAGGCCTATGTGTAACGAAAATTATATTACTGATAGACTCAGAACAAATTACATGAAATTTCCCATAACCCCCAACGTTAAAGAAACACACTTAAAAGTTATGAATTATTTAAACTCTTCTTAAAGTCCCTCAAATAGATTAAAAACCTGACGCTATAGAATTATAATAATTGTTGAACCATTTTCCTAAAGACATTAATACTTTTTATGAACTTTTGTTTTACTTTTTTATATTCTGTTCCCTTAGGCAAGTTGACATACTTAATGTGTATTTGCCATGTTTATGTACAAAGCAATGTTATTAACTAAAAAACAAGTCTTTGCACTGTCTCTTCTGCCACAGTACTTTCTGCTGTACCAACACCCCTCCACAGAAACAAAGAATACACTTTTTTTTTTCATCCAATGGCTGTTAAAGGTATTACAGGACCGTCTTTTTGTACAACATGCATACAACACTTCATTTTTGTGATGTTTGCCAGTAAACAAGACATGTGCGGTGCACGTGGCTATTTTTTTTTTTAACATTATGCTCATTATTTAGACACAAGATTAACAGGTGAAAGAAACAGCTCAGTGGACCTCAAATTTGGGAAATAACCATATATTTATTAAATCACAATGACATTTTGAGGACATTAATGTTATTTAAAAAAAAACATTAAGAGAATGTTAAAATTAAATCCTGTTTTGATTCCATTTAACAATTTCTTTGACATCTACGTAGATCAGAGTAGATTTTATGTTACTGTTGGGACATAAAGAATATGGAGGTTAAAATATAAACTATGAATGCTGAAGTCGCAGAGGATTTGCACATCATTCTATTCTGTTTAGGAAAGGCTGGTCTCCACCTGCACAGACTCACCTGCAGGTATAGCCCTCCTAACCAGGCGGACTCCTTAAGATCTTTCTTAGTGAGCTCCCACAGGAATTTGAACTCCAGCACTGAGGCCAGCTGAGCTCCCTGACTGTAACAGTGATCCTGTTGGACACAAGGGGGCGCAAGAAGACTGAGATAGGCTGACCAAAAACAAACCATCATGGACCTGCTCACCTGAGAACACACCTGACAAACTTAACCCTTAAAGGGCCTGGTCAATATTAGTCACACACTGTTAAGCACAGAACATTGGCTTTAAAAAGGTAGCTATAAAAATCTTATATGATGTTCAACTTTTTAGGATTGATTTTAAAACCAAAATCAAACTCATTTTAACCCTTTAAATGGCAGGTTTTTACATGAATATAAAAAGAAATATATAGTTTTTAATATACATCCTTTAAAGTAGTTTTTAGCATTGATGATTAGCAGAAACATTGATTTTATGTATTATTATTATTGTGCAATGTCAATAACTCTCACTCATACTCGTGCAGTTAAAAAGATGCCAGGAGGAGGCTCATGCTGGGAGGAGGCTCATGCTGCTGTGACTCGAACTCCCGTGAGAAAGCGCGAGATCCAAGATGGCAGCGACCGGCTGCTAGACGTGATACAAACTTTTTTCCAACCGACTTAAAACTTTACTCTTTTCTTTTTTCTTTTTTCCCCGTCCACTCTACCGCACACATAAAACCGGATTATCAAACCACGCGACCTGGATTTACTTGAGGATTACATAGACGAACGCTTTCACAGACTCTGCAATATGGATGACAACCTGCCAAACATTACCCCCATCTCCACCACAGGTCACGAAAAGAAATGAGCCCGGCCATCTCCACTCTCAAGCTCTGATTCACCCCCAAACCACCCTGCTGTACCGAGGTAAGTGACATTCTACTCTCCATCGAACAAAAACTCACCGGACTGGACAAAAGAATCGCCCTCATTGAAGTTTTACACCGCGAATTCCAATCCCTCCGTCAGAGCCTGGAATACAGTTAGAAACAAATAGACACCTTCACCTCCGAAAATAAATCACTGAAATAGTCCGTCAACACCCTCACCACCCAGCTCAACTCTATCACCACAGACAATAAAAACATGAAAGAAACAATATGAGACCTACAGGCTCACAACATGCGCGACAATCTTGTTTTCACTGGCATCCCAGAACACCCCACAGACGCGTCGGAAAAAACTGTTAAGGACTTCATGATTAGACAACTCTCCTCCGACACGGTTAAAAGCATTACATTCCACCGAGTTCACCGCATGGGTCAGAAAAACACCACCAACAACCGTCCCTGTCCAATAGTCGCCAAATTCGAACATTTCAAACAGAAACAACAGGTACAGCAACAAGGCAGGCAGCTCAAAGGAACGGACTATGGACTCAATGATCAATTCCCAAAAGAAATCATGCTCCGCCGTAAACAACTCAATCCCATCTGCAAACTCATGATCCAACAAGGAAAAAAGGCTGTCATCTCCGTTGATAAACTCTACATAGATGGACAGTTATACCGTGATAAGGACAAAAACCCCTGGCTTTTCTAACCCCTCCTCATGCTCCCCTATACTCTCTCCCCCCACCTCATTAGTCTGACACACACACACACACACACACACAGGACAGCACACACACAGCTCACCCCGACAAACTCTGTATTTTCTGAAATGCTACCACTAAAATTTTTAACATGGAACATAAGGGGAATTGGTTCTCAGGCTAAAAAAATGAAAATAATTAATCACCTGGACAAATTACAAGCAGACATCTGTTTATTACAAGAAACTCACCTTACTGACTCCGATCAAAATAAATTAAAATCAGCAGAATTAACTCACATTTTCTCTTCAACTTACAATAGCAAACAGAGAGGGGTCTCTATTCTGATTAACAATAAAGTTTCATTTGTTCACAATTCAACCATCACGGAAACAGAAGGACGTTTCATTATAATAAATATATCAGTCAACAATAACCCAATCACAATCGGTAATATCTATGGCCCAAACTCTGATGAACCATCATTTTTTCATAACTTTTTCTCATCCATCATCAACAATTCCAACTGTCCAATCATCATAGGGGGTGATTTCAACACAGTCATTGACCCATCCATCGACCGCAGCAATAACACAACCAAACGAGCATGCCAATCATCTGATACAATCAAACAGTTTATTACTGACATGGGACTTGGCGATAGCTGGAGGCTTCAACATCCATCCACAAGACAATACTCATTGTTCTCTCTGGTTCACCAATCATTTTCACGCATTTATTTTTTTCTCACCAGCAATTCAATGATATCTAATATTTCAGAATCAAAAATCCACCCAATCATCATCAGTGATCACGCCCCAGTAACATTTACATGGAATAAAACCACCCCATACAGACCCAACACCAGATGGCGCTTTAACACATCCCTCCTCAATGACCCAGACTTTGACAGTCTCATTAGAAAAGAGTGGACATCCTTCCTAGAAATAAACGATTCCCCAAAGTCAACTCCATCTATCATATGGGAAACAGATAAAGCAGTTTTAAGAGGCATAATCGTATCATATTCCGTACATAAAAAAAGAAAGAACAGCAACAAGAAACTGAACTGGAACAAAAAATCAAACACTTAGAGGACATCATCACCAACAACCCAACAGAAGAATCACATACTGAACTTAGAAAATGTAAACTTAAACTGAATGAAATCCTGAATAAAAGAACTCAATTCCAAATACACAGACTCAGACAAGAACATTTCCATTACAACAATCTGGCAAATACCTAGCAAATCAAATAAAGCAAAATAAAGAAAAAACAACTATTCCCACCATCAATAACTCAGCAGGGAAGCCAACAAGCTCACCTGAAGAAATCAATCAAGTATTCAAGGAATTTTATGCAAATTTATATTCATCAGAAAATACCCCAAACCATGAAGACATCATCTCATTTCTGAACAACATTAATTTACCACAACTTAACCAAGACCAAATCTCAGCTTTAGAAACTCCAATAACTCCTGAAGAACTTTCATCTGCACTACGACTCATGCCCGACCACAAATCACCAGGACCTGATGGCTTCCCTGCTGAGTTCTACAAACATTTCTGGTCAATTTTATCCCCACTATGCCACAGAGTAATAACCGACATAAAACAATAGTCAAAACTTCCTCCACATATGACCTCAGCTACAATTTCACTCCTCCTCAAACCCAACAAAGACCCATTACTCCCATCCAGCTACCGCCCCATCTCCCTCCTAAACGTAGACTTAAAAATCATCACAAAAACTCTTTCTCACAGAACAGAATAAATCATCCCATCCATAATCCACCCCGATCAGACCGGTTTCATCAAAGGCAGACATTCATCCACCAACACACACCATCCATCATTGTCACACTAGACGCAGAAAAAGCATTTGATAAAGTTAACTGGTCATTTCTCATCTCTACACTGCAAAAGTTTGGCTTTGGGGAATCAAATATCAATTGCGTCAAAATTCTCTACACTGCACCTTCAGCCACTGTTATCACAAACGGACTAACATCACAACCATCCACACTTCACCGGGGGACTAGGCAAGGATGTCCACTCTCCTCCTCATTATTCACCATCTTCATAGAACTGTTAGCTGCTGCCATCAGACTGAACACCAATATCCATGGATTCAAAACACCAAACCACCATCACAAAATCAGTTTATATGCCGACGACATACTGCTCTTTCTACAGAAGCCACATTCATCACTACAGGAAACAATCAAAGCCATAGAAAAATACTCAAAATATCAGACTACTCCATAAACTGGCATAAATCGTCAATCCTCCCTCTCCAAAGTAACAGTTGGGTTGTGGCAGCCCACACACCACCCATCTCTTTATGCATTGGTCACTTCACATATTTAGATATTCACATTTCCTCCAGACTGTCAGAGCTGTTCATCCTCAACTACACACCATTACTTAAAACAATAACTGACAGCCTCCTCCGCTGGACAAAGCTACCACTCTCATTAATCGGCAGAAAAACATCAATAAAAATGACCATATTATCCAAATTAAACTACCTATTCTCAATGATTCCATCTAAACCCACATATTCCTGGTTCAAATCTCTAGACTCCATTATCAATAAATATTACTGGAAAAATTAAACACCCAGAATCAAACTTACAACCCTACAGAAACCCAAAACACAAGGAGGACTATCAGCACCAAACTTTCATCAATACTTCATCGCAAATCAATTACAGTACATATTCAAATGGATCCACCCCCAACATTCAGACAGTATATGGTAGATATTGAACAAACAGCATGTTATAATATTTCTCTCTCAGATTTACCATTCATCAGCCCATCTATCAAACGCCACCCCTGTTTTAAATCAATAACAATATCATCAGCTCTGACAGCCTGGTGGGAATTCCACAAAATCACAAACTCCACTCTTGCACTATGTAAACTCACCCCTATCTGGAACAACCCCGACTTTCTCAGCAACAAAAAACCTCTCCACTTCCGCTCATGGTCAGACAAGGGCATCACACATTTACAACACATTTTTCAAAACAATAAACTGGTTTCATTTCCACACCTGGTCCAGGAGAACGGCATCAGGAGCAATCAATACCTGGAATATCTGCAAATCAATTCATCTATTCATGCAATATGTAAGACCACAGACACTTACCTACCTCTCCCACCACTTACATCAGAATTAATTAATATCACCTCAACAAAGAAACTCCTGTCCAAAATATACAAAATCATATCTCAGTCAGACTCTACCATAACCCTCCCCATAGCAAAATGGGAAACAGATCTGTCAATTGCTCCTGATGCCGACTTCTGGAACCAAATCATCCAAAATATTTATTCAATGTCAAAAAATGCAAACCTCCAACTAATCCAAGACAAAATACTCCACCGAACACACTTCACAGGACAGATAATGTTTAAAATGGGATTCACCTCAGAAGTCTGTACTAACTGCACCCAAAAAACACCAGACACTTACTTTCACGCCTTCTGGCACTGCACACCAATTCAACAATTCTGGATCGAGGTCACTAAATCACTTTCCACCATGATGGGCTGCCACATCCCTATGTCCCCTTCACTCTGTTTACTCGGTAACACATCAATTACAAACCTCAACAAATCAAGTAATAAACTACTCCTCACAGCCCTGACTGTCGCCAGAAAACCATCCTCATCAATGGGAAAACTAGGAAAAATACAAACAACACACACTGGAAAAACTTACTCATAGAGCACATCTGCCTGAACATTCACCCCTACCCACCCAAAACTCAGCAGCAGATCCTCTCTCTGTTTGGGCTCCTCTGCTCAACTACCTTCAATCTTAAACCCACTTTTTATTATTTACTATTTCCATTATTACCATTATTATTACTATTATTTGTTTAATCATTTTCCATCATTATTATTAACAATAACTGTGATAGTAGTTGCCTGAGAGCCAATTCCCCCACCCCTCAACACTACAATAACATTATTATTCATATCTGCAAGCTTTGTTTTTGTCTGTTGTTTGTATGTCTGCTCACTGTATGTCTACTGCTTTTGTTGTGTTCTGTTTCTGTCACATTGTCTCACTATAAATACATTTAAAAGGAGAAAAAAAATGCAGATACTCATACACACAGATGTACACATTTTGACATGATACACCCACTATTCATCTATGTATAGATCTGTTTTTTTTTTTTACTTATCAGATTTTCTTCTGCTCTCTTTTTATCTTTATGTATTTATTCCTTTTCATTACTGTTAATAATATATGTATTTTTATTTATTTTATTTATTTTTTCTTTTCTTTTTCTTTATAGATTATTCCCATTTTTTTTTACATTGAATGCAGTGTTTGTGGACTGGGCTTTTTCCGCGCGCAGTGATTGTGTTTGGGCCCGGGCGGCAGGTCGTGCAAGTCTCATCGCGGGGTCATGCCCGGGTCTGGGGTGTTGCTGATGGAGGTGTAGTGGTGGTGGTTGGGGGGATTTTGGATGGGTGTTTACCAGGTTGCCAGGCCTATGGCTCCCCCTCTCCCCTTATTGTCTCTCCTCTCTCCCTGGCTCTCTGCTCAGGCTGATGTCTTAAAACAATCCTTCCTACCTCCTAATGAATGGCACTCCAGTTTAAAACCAGAACTAACAAAACCCCATGCATCCCCTACCCTGTGTTTTTAATGCACCTCATGGACCCTGTTTTTAATGCACCACATTAACATAAAGCACACACACAGGTTGAAAAAAAAAAAAAAAAAGGGGGGTGCAGCTGGTATTAGGGCTAGGTATGTGGGAGCTGGAGGGTTGCTCAGGGTTGGTAGGGGGGGGGCGTGGCCCTGGGCTGGCGCTCTGCCGATCAAGGGGATCCCAGGCACCTTGGTGTGACATCATCTCTGTCAGCTCAATTTATTTATTTATTATTACTATAAGGTTTTCTTTTTTTTACCTTTTTTTCTCTCTCCTTCTTTTCTTTTGATTGCCATTACGGCAGCTTTTGCGGTGGCACTTTGGACCTGGGCGTGGCCTTGTGGTGGGGCAGTCGTGCCCTTCTGCCCAGGACCCTCGCTTGGTTTCCGTGCGTGGAAATTGTCTAGTTTCTATTACTATTGCTATCACAACTATTAATATTCCTGTTATTATTGCCATGATTTATATAACTGTTATTATTCTTCGATCTCTCTCTTTGTGTTACTGCCATTACCAACATTTATATTGTATATCATACATGAATTATACACGAACACACACACTCGCACACACACACCCACACACACACTCCCTCATACACACAGAGTACAGCCATCTCTTCTTTCATTTCCTTTTATTTATTTATTTATTTTTTCTTTCTTATCTTCTTTCCCTTTCTCACTTTGTTGTACGTATAATCATTATAAGTCATTAACAATTATAATTGTTCTCTTTTTTGTTAAGCATTATCTATTATCTTCTCCTAACTTGTGAAACTTAGCTGTTTGTATGTCTTTTATGTTCTCTTCTGTCCTGTTTTTAGTCTTACGCTTTGTCTGTTTTGTTTTGTCTTGCAATCAATAATAAGATTTAAAAAAAAAAAAAATGATGCCATCTGGTGGAGAGTGGTGGTACCCAGATTTACTAAAATGCATGTTCTATGCTTTAAAGGCAGTGAGATCAAAAACAGCAGTTTGAATGGGTTTCAACGGCACATTTTTTTAGCCTAACTGTACAAGTCTAACACTTGTTTGTACTCAGTGTATTTTAGATTTACTGTAGGAGCTGCAATAAGTAAAAGTCATGTTTGATTGTTTTCATAAATTTGTCTGATTTTACTACGGATGCAAGATGTTGTCATTATCACCAAACGTAGTTTAGCCGGTCTCAAACACTCTTTTTGTTCTTCTTATTTTGTCATTATATTATTTATTATTATTATTATTATTCTGTTTGTTTTTTTACCTGGGGCTGACACAGATTCTCCACAGTAAGGAAACACTGATAGGAGCACTACGATATAAACTGTGATATAAAAATATTACAATGATCGTCCTTTGTTACACAATAACTGACACAGATTCAGCTGCCCGTGAGCAGAGGGATCATAAAATCATTTAATGAAGGTTTATGATCAGTGAGTTCTGAAACAGTCAGAAAGAAAAATGAAAATAAAAACAGGATCACCTGATTTTTTAATCATTTAACCCCATGTCAAAGTTCTAACAGAAGTTCGATCAGGGAGACAACCTTCATCTTTCATTCTCATGGTCTCAGTGTCGCTCCTCTAAAGGTCCAGTCACAGATGTTTTAATATGGTCTCCACAGTGAGGTCAGCCTCTTCGTCCTCTCACACCTTCAGTCATCATCCAGAGCAGCGTTTCTCAACCTTTTGTCGGTCGAGGCTCCCTAAAGAGAGAAACCCTCAGGTCACCTGGTGAAAACGCACTCATAAAAACGATCTTTCTACATCTCCTAGGTCACCAACTTACACACAAAGAGGTTTTATTGGACTTATTTAATCACGACTATCATTACAATAATTAATGAGAAGGGTTCTCCATTAATAACCGATGATGGGAAACCTGAGCCTCTGACAAAACAGACAACCTTCATATTATTGTAGCCACAGGGTAAAAAGCCTGCGTGGTTTTCTTTTGGCAAATTTCATCATTAATAATGAATGTTGTTGACGTTTATACCATTAACCCTTTAAAGACTGAAAACACAAAATTCTAATTTTTTGAGCAGAAATGTTTATTTTCACTTTCTAATGAAATCCTAAAAAATCTAAATTTCCATAAAATTCAACATATATATTTTTTGTATCTCATTTGATGCATTAGGTGCTAATCCATTTGAGAACATTTTTATCATTTATTTGATTGTATTCAGATGTTTGTTTAGTAATTTGTTGATCATATTGATTAGATAGAGGTATCATAAGGTATCAAAGATGATACAAAAGGAGTTTAAGGGTAAAAATCCTGATTTAATTTCTTTGGCTACCACTGGATGATAAAGTTGACGGCCTTGATTTGGAGTTATGATGGTGATGAAACTGCTCACTCTTTTTGGCTTTTTAATAATGTTTATTAAAATAAGACTGTTGAAGGATTCCAGGAGCGAGCACATAAGAGACAATTTGTCTCAAATCTAAAAAAAAATCAAAATATTCATAATAACACTTAGCATGGTGCTCAAGGCAAAGTGTGCAGAATCAGTGAATCATTGAGCCGTTCATTACATTTTTTAAATTGATGAGGCAAGTTTAAAACTAAAATTTAACCAAAGCGTATAAAATATATAAATACAACAGAAGACTGATAGAAAACAAGAGGGAGGAGGTGAGCATGTGATAGAAGTTAGAAAAGGAGGGCAGCACACTGGTGCACATGCCTCACAGCAAGAAGGCTGATGGTTCAAAGCTCACTGAGTTAAAGGACTTTTGCTACAGCCAAGTTTATAGAAGTAAAAATCTGTTACTGGTGGTTGTTTTAGTTCATTTGATTTACTTTTTCCTCCCAAAAGAACGACCAATGCTTCAAAAAAGACTTTTACAGAAATTATTACGGAAAATTACAACTGCTACTTCCTTTAGAAAAAAGAATAAAGCCAATTATTAAAGACTGTTGTGGAAATATTTTCCATTTTGTAGATCAAAATAATGGCAGTTTAGTCTTAAATACATGACGGCAGATTTTTCTCTTCATGGCTGCAGTTTGTGGAAATCTGAAGTGAACTGGTGGGCAGCATTGAGTGAGGAGGGTGAAGCCATTTTAGGTCCATTGGTTGATTATCAGAGGAAGTTCAGGAACATTGTTGCAGCCAATCAGTCTTAAAGTTTAAAGTTTAAAGTTTATTATACTAACACTTAAATTCTTAACAAATGCATTTTTTAATGCAAGAAAAGGAGTTTAATAGGAACAGACACAGCTAACTATACAGTGAATACTGGAAATTTGATTATTGAAAAGCTTAAATGTAGATTTAATTACATTTTCTCCATTTATGTGCATTTTTCAAATGTTTTTTGGGCCACATTCAGAGGGTAGGAGTCGCACAAAGATGTCCAGTCTTTCTTTTTTTTGTTCATTCATTCATTTTCTATACCGACTATCCCTTTCGGGGGTTGCGGGGGGGGCGCTGGAGCCTATCCCAGCTCTCATTGGGCGAGAGGTGGGGTACACCCTAAACCGGTCGCCAGTCAATTGCAGGGCAACATATAGAGACAGACAACCATTCACGCTCACACTCATACCTAAGGGCAATTTAGAGTGACCACTTAACCTAATGAGCATGTTTTTGGTCTGTGGGAGGAAGCCGGAGTGCCCAGAGAGAACCCACGCATGCACGGGAAGAACATGCAAACTTCACACAGAAAGGCTCGACCCGGGAATCGAACCGGCGACCTTTGTGCTATGAGGCACGTGCACTACCTGCTGCGCCACCGTGCCACCCCTTTTTTTTGTTATTGAAGTTTTTATTTTCTCTTTATGACAAATGTCAAACAGACAGTATATTCACTTTTGCTTTGCCAAATATACAAATCAACAAAAGAAGTTAAACAAAACAAATAATAAAAAAGGAATAAATAATAATAATAATAATAAAAATACATATACTCATAAAATAAATAATAATAGAATAAAACAAAATACACAACAGGCCTGTGCTATATTCATACCTTTAGATGATAGAAGTGTACCTATACTATATGAAACAGTTGCAGCAGATTCATATTAACTAAGTACTAATGTGGTTTTGCATTAGAAAACGTTCCCAGGACTTCTTAAAGTTTTTACTCTCATTGTTAATTCTAGCTAACATTTGTTCATATGATATTATTTCCGACATGAGCTCCATCCAGTTTTTGATATCTGGTATAGCTGTACTTTTCCATAACCTGAGGATCACTCTAGCAGCTGTGACAACCCCCACCTTTATCACTATAAGATCATGTTTACATATACCCGGTAACTCTGCTCTCCCAGCAGGCATATTCTAGGAGACACGGGTATCGCTATACCCAAAGATTTTTCAATGGATTGTATTACTTTTTCCCAAAAAGGGAACACAAGTCTACATTTCCAAATTGCATGTAAAAATGTTCCTGTTTCGTTCTGACATTTCCAACACAGATTATTTCTTATCAGACCCATTCTATAGAGCTTAGAAGGAGTGAAATAAAATCTGTGTATTAACTTGTACTGAGTAAATTTTCCCCTTGCCTCTTTTATATTATTACATGAATTTGATAATATTTTTAACCACTCTTCCTCATTCATATTACACCCCAAATCAGTCTGCCAAATGATCCTCAGGCCATTACAAACGTTTTTTTGTAGTCTAGTAAAAGTTTTATAACATAAAGCTGCTCTGTGTGTTACACCGGGCACCTTAAGAAAGTCAACCACTGAGTGTCCACTCATACTAAATTGTCCTTGGGTAATACAATCTCTAATTTGTAAATAATTCCAAAAACTGCTCTTACTGTCCAAATCATATTTTTCCATCAGTTCTGACCAAGACATAAGAACTCCATCCTTATACAGGTCACTTGTCTTACATATACCTTTAGTAAGCCATTGATTCCAACAGACAGATCCCTTCCCTATGTGGATGATGGAATTATGCCACAAAGAGGAGTAAGATTGTCTTAAATGTGATACACCGCAGATTTTATGTATCTCTCTCCAAACAGTCTTAGAGTGTGCCAGTATTGGGTTTGTGGAGTAACTGTTTGTTGGTGGTCGGTCCATGGGACAGAACATCCAGAGGTTTGAAAGGTCTTACAAGTTCTTGTTCAGTTTTAACCCAGCTCAGCTCTGGGTCAGTTTCCTTCCATTGCTTAAGCAGCTTTTACATTTCAAATGAGTAATTATACAATCTTACATCAGGGAGGGCCAGACCTCCTAAATCCCTTGGTGAGCACATTTTCTTTAAATTGATCCTTGGTCTCTTTTTGTCCCATAAAACATCTTTGATGATTCGGTCCCATTGTTTAAACAGATGTGATGAAATATCAACAGGCAGCATCATGGAGACATAATTGAATTGTGGGGCAACCACCATTTTTATCACATTTATTTTAGTCCATACAGAAAGTCTTAGTTTTCCCCATTTATCCAAGTTTATTTTTATTTTTTGGAGGAGCGGCTCCATATTTAAAGACATTATCTCCTCCAAATCTGGACTAAGGTTAATTCCCAAGTACTTGATGCCTGAGGGTATCCACTTAAAATTGAATGAGGTAAATCCCTAGAATGACGTGTGTTGGATATTGGCATACCTTCTGACTTGTGCCAGTTTATCTCATGACCTGATAGTTTTGAATATAGATCTATGCATTCAAGGAACACAGGTAAAGAGTTGGTAGGATCTGAAATCACAGTTAAAATGTCTTCAGCATACATAAATAACTTGTGCTCTCTACCCCCTGCATGCACACCTTTAATACCCTCATTTGTCCTAATTGCTAAAGCCAGTGGCTCCAAAAATATGGTGAACAACAAGGGGGAAAGCGCACAGCCCTGCCGAGTTCCCCTAGTAAGGGGAAAAAAATGTGATATCAGCCCATTTGTGATAACAGCCGCCCGTGGATTTGTATACAAAAGATTTCCAGTCTTTCTAAAACCTCATCTTAGACTAAAAACTGAGAGTTGAAGACAGTTTGTCCTTAAATGTGTGAGGGTGTCAGACTTAAGTCTAAAGATAGTCTCTGCTGCGTTATAGTTATAGTTATAGTTCATATATTTCTGTTGGCTTAACTCATTTTAACTCAACAGTTTAACTCAGTCATTGTTTCCTGAAGAAAAGAAGAGCAGCAAACTTAAAACAAGCAGCTTTAGAACAAGAAGCAGACAAATGCTGCAGGAGAACAGACATTTCTGACATTTCTCAGATGAGTTATTATGAAAATGTGGAAAAACGCCGAAATTCACAATGTGAACAAGTCTTTTGAAAATTTCCTGGATCTGCCCTGAAATTTTAAACTGTTGAACTTTCTGAGTTATCTCACTCACAGACAGAAGACAGACAATCAGACGGCTGTAATTAAACCTGACCCTCTGAAGGAGGCCTGGGAGACCTGGTTTGGTGCCATACAAATACAGCCTGACTGACCTGCCCCGCCTGTCCCGGTCTGTGGGAGTGTAATGTCTGTCTGCTGCAGTAATTCTGTATCTTTATCACTGCAGCAATAAGGAAACGTTAAACCTTTTTATTGATTAACTTGAATGTTTCTGTTGTTTGAGTCTGCACATGCTCAGTACAGGTTACAGTCAAAGTGCAGTTATAGTGAATCATTGAGCAGTTCATTACGGGCCATGAATTTAATGTGAATGAATTCATGAGGCACGTTCAGAACAAAAAGAACTTTACCATAAAAATAATCAATAAAACACAAGACAAGTAAACGTTAATGACTGCACATCATCAAAGCTCTGTGGATCATCTACTACAAAACAATTACCACCGACCTGCTTCGTCCCTTACATCATGAACACTGACTCCTGCTGTGTTTTTTTGACATCACACCCTCCTCCACCTCTTCTGTCAGGACGTACTCCCTGCTGAGAGGAGCCAGTGAGCACAACCATGTCAGGAACCAGAGCCTCACAGCAGCTTTTTACCTTTGACCCTGGCCGACTACATTCATGCTTGAAAAATTGTGATGGTCAGGTTGTTAGGTGAGTAAAATATGTATGTTTCATCATTTTTGTGTTTGCTGCAGAGCTCATTATCAGCTATGATCCAAGAACAGGGTCAACAATCCTTTCAGTTGAGAGAACCGACTAACTTCAGGGTTGGCCAACACCTCACAGCTGCTGTCTCGTGAATATGACGTCTACTTCTGATTGGTCTGTTGTCACCATGTAATGACCTCCAGGGCTTAAAAATGAAGCCCATGCAGAGGAAGCAAAAGCTGTAGTTCCTGGAGTGTTCGCTTGAGGCTTGCTGCAGGACTCCTGGAGGTGACTGTGTGCAGCAAATAGACATTTTTTTAAATCAACATCTTCACAGCCTGGTTCAACAAACAGCTCAGGTCTAAAAGTATGAAACATCGATGTGCACGAGGGGGGTCTTTACTATTATTCTTTTATTGAGGATTTCCAGTTTGGGTCATTGGGGACATGACTGACATACATGTTCATGAAGAGTTGTTATTGGTCAGTCCCATCTCTACTTTGCCTCTTCACATGTGAGTAGGTTGAGATAAAGTTTGGCTGAGATGACACACACAGTGAGGCAGAGTGGGAGGCATTAAAGACGTTCTTAAGCCTCCTTTGATAATCAACCAACTGGTGTCTCTTGGCTTCGTCCAGTTCTTTCTACAGTTCATGGTTGTCACACCTCATTGTGATCATGATGTTCAAATATAAATGATCTCCTCTGTCCGGCCCGGCATGGACCCTGCAGAGTTTTTATTCATGTTGAGGACCTCTGTGTGAATCAGTGATGATCAGATCGTCTGAGAGTGGAGGGTTTTGAGAACATTATAATATATATAATATGTATTTCGATAAAGTCATGAACTCTATGTGTGTTTGATAAGTGTTTTTATTTCAGTTAAATCCATCCATCCTTAATCTAAACTGCTGATCCCTTTTGGGGGCCACGTTGGGGTAGATCCTATCCCAGCTGGCATTGGCTGAGAGCCAGTACGCCCTGAACCAGATCACAGGGCCACACAGAGAGACAGACTACCATTCACACTCACACCTAAGGGCAATTTTAGGGTCACCAATCAACTTAACAAGCATGTGTTTGGTCTGTGGGAGGAAGCCGGAGTGCCTGGAGAGAACCCATGCATGCACAGGGAGAACATGCAAACTCCGCACAGAGAGGCCCTGATCAAGTTCCTCCTTGTTTCCTCCAGGGATGTGTCCTTTCTCGGCTTTTATTTTTTTCAAATGATTTGATTTTTTGATTTGATCGACACTTAATTCTTTACCAACATTACATCTCCTTTCTTACCTCTATATTGTCCAAAATGCAAGTAAACAACTGAATCTTCCCTCAGACATTGGTAAAGTATTTCTGGTTCTGAAATGACTGTTACTGTCAGTCTGAGGGCAGGAACCTCCTGAGGTCTGACAATGACTCTGTTATTGTCTCCATGCTTAGAGATGATGAGTCTGTCCACGGCCCAGTCGTCCATGATTTTAGTGAGTGGAGTAAAGAATCCTCTATAGGAGTATCTCCTCAAGTTTTCAATCAATCAATCAATCAATCAATCTTTATTTGTATAGCGCCAATTCATAACAAGTGTTATCTCAAGACACTTTACAATAGAGCACAAAGCTCTTCACATTATGGATACACATATATGCATAGATACATATATACATATATAAAATACACATATACATATACATACAAATATATACATCCAACACCCAACATGAATCCATATAGCCAATCATGAATCCCTCCATCATGGCGGCAAGAAAAAACCTTCTGTTAAGCAGCAGGAAATCTTGAATGTGGACCCCAGTCTCATGATGAACAGCAAATCCACACCATGCTGTGTTGGGTGTGTGGGCAAAGGGAGGGAGGTAAGTGGAGACAAGTGGACTAAAGTAAGAACTAAAGCTAGTGACAGATCAATGGACCAATCATAGACCTGTCGTCGTGAAATTTGTTTCTGCTGCAAACAAATTTATTAGAGGTTAGCCTCTTGAGATGCTACAACTTTTTTTCAGGAGGGTCCTCGTGTGTGTGGTTGTGGTGATAATTTTATAGAAGTATAATCAATAAAAGTCTTACTGAAAATAAGAATTTATGGTAGTGACGAACTCATGGGTGCCCAGACCACAAGTGCATCCCTACCATATTTGTCTCTGTTAAGTATAAATGTATTAATGGTAGACCTCTTGAGATGTGACACCTCATTTTCAAGAGGGATCTCATGTCCATGGATGGTCCATGTGGAGCAAGAGATAGTTACTATAGATGTATCAACCATGGATAGAAAGATCATGCTAATATCTACATTAACAGCTATAATGATTATGGACTGGAATGAGACGGCCAAATATGTGTTATGTCTGTAATTGTAGTTATTGAGGCTTCGTGACTCCACAGCAGCAGGCAGTCTCCACCGAGGATCCCAGACCACCTACAAGACCAGAGCCAGAGACGAGTACAGGAGTTTTGCATCATGTAGGCTTGTCGTCCACACAAACGTCACACGATGCAACGTTTTGGATGCCCAAAAATTCACATTTTTGAAAACAGGTCCCAGAGTGTATAAATCTTTGTGTGTAGAATAAATGCAGATACTGTATGTCCAGAACTATGACCTCATAGCATCACCTCTCTTATAAACCACATGCACTAACCACAACAACAGCAATCTTCTGCTCCTCCACCAAAGCAACAAGAAGACACCGAGAACAACACACCAGTGTTTGTTCACAGTTGTCCTGATGTATGTGCATGCTCCACGTTTTATTTTTTTGGGTTTGGTATGTGTCTGCAGCAGCATTACAGGCCTGTCCATTTAAAATATTTTTTAAAAAATACATCTAACTGAAGAAAACCTGATAAAATCTCTTATGAAAGCATTAAAAAAGCAAAACTCCAAATATTTCCAGCATTCTCAGCTATAAACTCCCTGTTGTAAATTACCAACAGCATTTGTTTCAACTATAGAAACATTGCTGTAAAATCCAGTTAATCCCTTCAGTGTCCAGAGTAAATCATTTATTTTCCAATCATTTGGCCCTCTGGCACTGACACATTTATGTGGCCGTCTTGTTCACCACAGTTGCCCATCCCTGGTCTAAAGAGGGTGTGCACAGCATGTTTAGTTTCAGCATTGCTCCAAAGTCTCATTTGATAATCAAACAATGAACATAACATGGCTTTGTCCAAATCTGTCTCCACTCAGTGGTCCCTACTCCGTCTCAGCTCAAACAGCTTAAAGCTCTGCAGCAGAATCACAGGGCTCAAGCTTTTGGTGAATTTGTTTCATGAAAAGGATAGAAGCACAAACACCTGAGAAATGAGGTGCATCAGGTCTCTTAAACTCACTTAATTTGGAACATTAGTCTCACATTTGCTTCTTCATGACTTTTAATAACCACACAATCACATGAATTACAGCAGAGCCTCCATGTCTCTCTGCCCCTGCTGCCAGGGGTGGCACTCGCTGAAAGTGCAGTCACTTTGGGCCTGATCTACTGCAGGTTTGTGTTTTTAAAAACTAATCTTGATAGCGGACACAAAGCTGACCTACTAATAGGGTGCACTGCAGATTGCATCTGTGAAATGAGCAAAATAGCACGCGCAGTCCATTTGGCGTGTTTGCCTTCATGAATATGCAGAATACATGCAGATGATCAGAACGCACAAAATACTGTGAGGAGGAGATGCAAATGTGATCATTTAGCACTCACAATGTGATTTATCAACCCACAACAGATTGTGTGAGGTGTTTTTGCATCTAAATTTAGTACGTTTGAAAGGCAGGTGCAAAACAGATACAGCGTTACACAGAGGCTGCAGTCATTGTGGCGAGAAACAGGGGTTGCATTTACTGAATATTTTCCGTCATTGACTGAATTTTTTGATGAATGACGGAGAGATTTGGAGGCTGTCTGTCATTATGATGGACTGGAAAAAGAGGGACAATCCAGTGTGCTGTCATACTCATGCAGACACACGTGTAAAGTAAACCCTCTCTGTTTTGCGCTCTACATCGTGGAGGAGGTCATTTAACCTGTGTTAAAAAAGATTTGATCGCCCTGTTTGTCGCTCAGAGCTAACTGCATCACACTCTCCACACACTGACAGTGTGTAAAAGGCAAGAGTACCCATGCGCTCAGTCTGTGTGTGTAAATGTAAGACTGCTCTTTACATGAGAGGTTATTGATGATAAAGCTGTGTAACTATGTGAATGCTGTCATTTAGATTATGTTTAACTGGAATCAGAAAAAGAAAATAAAAAATGACGGATAAAAATATGGCATGAGAGAAACGTGACGACCTTGTCCATCAAAATGACAGACAACCAAAAAAGATTACCACAAGTGTGTTTATTTGCCTCAAACTCCATGGCTTCAAACTTCATTTTTCATTTACAGTCACTCTGCTCTCCCAAACTCTCCATGGTGATAAAGAGGGCAGTCCACACCACTTTTGCGCCTGTTATCAATTGTGCACGCAGTCATAGTAGATAGCACGTGCAATTTTTTAGTTTGCACACACAATTTAGCACCCGTTATTCTGGATCTTAGTAGATCAGGCCCTTTATGTTTACAGATGTTGGGACATGAAGTCAAACTGTGGTGCAACATGAAACAGACATGGACCCAGAGGACATGTGAGTGAGTCATACGAATAGATAATTATTACAGAAAAACATTTACGTAGCCCAGTCTGTCTTGTTTACATCATTGCAGGTACTGTCTTTATAATTAAAATTGACTGACTCGGCCAACTGAATGAGTAACAGGGCCATTGTTGGTTCCCAGGCCACAGGTTGAGCCCAGTTTCTCTGCACCATGCTGAAGCTCCACTGTCCCCCTACCCTTTGCTCCCTTTGGCCTGAGCTCACACTGCTCCAGAACCACTCAGGCCCTCCTACAATTAAATGATCACACTACAATACGACTCCCATGAGGATCATGGTCTCAAATCGAGCACAAAGGAGAGCAACACTGACATGACTGACACTTCACTGACTGTGGGGGTCGTTAACGATGATTGGGTCACACTCTGACCTCTGACACTTTCTGAGAGAAGATGGACACGTTCCTGTCACACGCTTGTGTTTATGTGTGAACATCCACACTCTGCTGCGGCTCAGCTCTTCATATGTGCCAGGGTCAAAGGTCTTGATGCAGTCAAACAGACTGTACTTTGGGGGTCAGACCTCCTCTGTTGGGGCTGGATGGTTTAGAGTGAATGTGCCCCCTTGAAGACCTCAGTGATCGCATGAAGTTTTAGGTCATGGACCTTCATGTATCATCATTTGGTTCATGGACCTATATTTAAGTTTGCTATCCATGCATCCATATCATTTAAGTTACTCATGTGTCAGTGAATCTCTGCTGACTACAGATGAGCCCCACACAGTCAATATAGCATGACCATTTAGAGAGCAGATACCAACACAGTACCTTAGCCATGTTGGGAATGTATAGAAGCATGCCAAACATGTATCAGCATAAGTGATGACATTCTCCTGCAGAGAGCAGACACCCTCACTCACACACACTCACACAGTGAGCAGACAGACACACAATCACACACTTAGCACGGACCCCCACTGGACACACACACACACACACACACAGCATCCATGTATCTTTGTTACCATCATGTAATAAACCATGATAATCCACAGTCTGTTATTATGAGTCCTTCATTAAACATCTCACACACAATCACCCAGAGTAGTCATGTGAGCAGCATTTTTGTGTCTTAGTCCATGAAGCTGCCAACGAACTCATATCACTGAGGTAACTGATATCATGTTGATGATTAATCTTATGATTGTACAATATTTTGTCTTGGTGATATAAAGTGATACCTTCTAATCTGTGCAGTGATTTATTAATGTGATCTGATATGAGGCTGCAGGTCACTTTAGTAAAAGGTGAAATACTTAACTGGAAACTACAGGCTCGTCTTTATGACGATGATCACGGGACACTTTCTTATCCCTACAAATAATGATGTTATCTACTGTTGGCCCAGTCACAGGGATCAGCTGATCCAGAACGCTGCTGCTCCAGTTCTCACCAGGACCAAAAGAAGTGGACCATCACTCCAGTTCAGAGGTCTTTAGACTGTCTTCCACATCAGTGACCTCCTTTGACCTTGTGAACCATCCAGACCTCTCAGGTCCTCTGGTAAAGGTCTGATTTCTAACCTCTGAGCCCTGGACCAACCCCAAACTCACCCTTTGAGCCATTTCTTGTCACAGTATTGATGTTCTTGCATTTTATTTACTCAGGTCAGTTCCTGTTCTTACACTGGACTGTATTATTACCAGGATAGTACTAAATGAGATGCTGACCAGCAGGTCATCGTCATGAGGAAAGACCATATCTGTTCAGATCAGACCTCACAAGGTCAGATCTTTGCTTCAGTATGACTTTGAACATGAACATGCAGGCAGCTAAATGATTTACCTTTGATTTAGTTTTCGTAGCAGTTTCTGATGCACTCACTCAGACACACTTCAGTTTTTTCATATTTGTAAAAAAAACACAATTATTTAGACTCTAATTCGTCATAAATTGCTCACATTCAAGTCTTCATTTATCAATAAACTGATGAAAATGTTCCTGTGTTCAGAGAGCTCCTCTGAACATATCAGGACATTTAATGTCAAGTATGAAACATCTGTGTGATCTTCACTCACCAGATTAACAAAGTCTAAACCTAACCTAATCATATCCTTTACCCTGTGTGTTATCATTGCATGTTTTGTCAAAATGACTCTTCATTTAGGAGCTGTTTGACATATTTTTCTTTTAAATAAAAATTTAATCAAGACACAGAATGCAGCTGTGAAAGAAGCTCAACATGCACCAAACCAGAGATCACCGAGGCTGCGAGGGCCCGTTTGGTGCTGCTGGCTGCACTTTTTTAAGACCATGATTTTTATCTCTGCCTGTTTGTGTCCTAAATAAAGTCAAGGATCAAACTTCAGTCTGTTTGGCATCTGTGTTAGTTTTCAATCATCTATCAAATTATGATCAACAATCAGTCATGTGATGCATGTGGACAAATCTGATTAAGCTCACATGCACAATCAGGTCTGTGTGGTGAACCTGCAGAGGCTCCGCCCACTCCAGCCTCCAGTGTGACTATATAAGAGGCTTCATCACCTCAATCAAATCAGAGTTACCTGGAAGGTGAGACTGAAGATACTTTGACAACAACAATCAGCTGATCATCACCATGACACCCGTGCTGGTCCTCTGCATCCTGCTGTGTGCTGCATCTGCAGGTAAGAAACACACACATATACACAAACACTAAAATATACACACAAACCTAGACACAACTACAGACAATCACTCAAAAGCAAACACACTTTATCTCTAAACTTGTTTTTTTCTCTCTGCAGCTCCAGCTGAAAAAGAGAATCTGCCTGCAGGTCAGTACTGAGGGCATGAAAACACACAAACTGTACATACATATGAAGTACACAGACAGATTGATATACGTCACGCCACGTTGTCCAAATTTTACAGACAATATGTTCTCCACATATGAATTTATCTCTTTTCAGCCCTGAATCAGTTACACCAGAATCAGGGATTTTTTATATTAACATTGATTCAGAGAACAAAGCTAACATTAACTGATCATTGTCTCTTCAGTCAATTTGATGTTTTTAATACTTTATTAACCCTCATGTTGTGTTCATTACATGTTAAACAACTTCATGTTCCCGGTCAGAAGTTACCATTCAACTAAAACTCACCATAAAAAACTGTATTAATCCCTATTATTTTGTGTTAGATTGTTTAATTAACTGACGTTTTAGCGAGTATTTCAAGTTTTGAGCATCTATTTGATTTTACTGGCCTGTTTTCCTCATTGATCTGATCTTATACATTTGAAAGCAAGTTCTAAAAAAACATATTTTTGATTATTTTGAGTATAAGAAATAACCAGATGACAGATGATATACTGTTTATAACAGCGTACTTAGGGTCAAAGTTATAAAAGAACATTTTCTTTGAGACCATTTAATTTTTTTCATACAATCACAAAAAGTAACACCTGTTGTCTTGTTGGTCAAAAGTAACCATGACTATTTTAATTGTGTACAAAAGGAATTATCCCTAAACTGCACTTGACATTGTCACAATATTCCAAGATCAGGTTTGTAATCAAGAACCTCACTTACGCCATATCAACCTGTCATGGTGCTGCCACCCAGTGAACTGTGAGCAAAGCCTCAAAAGTATTTTATACCTAACTTACAGGAAAAGCTCAGTGTTACTGAAACAATGTTCAATTTTCTGTGAGAACTGTCAACGCAGGTGTTGGACCAGGGTGTGTGTGTGTGTGTGTGTGTGTGTGTGTGTGTGTGACTGTGCGTGTACACATGTGTGCTTGCGTGCATGCATGTGTGTCCATCTGACAAATGAGGATGTACCTGAGCTCAGTTTTTACACTAATTGTCTTCTCCCTCAGTCTTTTCTAATGATCGGTCATTTTTGACCAGGAACATTAAGAGTGCACAAAAGTGGAATAAAACTCACAAAAAAATCTTTACAGTTTATGTTTTGTGTTCAGGTCCTCTTTTCGGACAAAGTCACTGGATCTTAGGTCAATCAAACATAATAACTTCAACTTTCAGAGATAAAACTTTTAAATCAGTCAAATTTGACCGGGACACAACAGAAGGGTTTTAAATTGATTGATATTTTATCATATGTGTTGCTGAAAATTCTTAAAGTGATTTTTTTAGTTATTCAGTAATGTTGTTTTGTAATAAATCTGATTTTTCTTCACTGATAAAGTCTCATTGATATTCAATAAATAATCATGATCATGTTTTTGTCTAAATCAGGCAGGATCACAGCACGTGTGTTAGTTTGTAGATTCATCATAAACTGTAATTAGTCTTCATCCATAAAACTTTGGGACATTGAAAAATGCTCCCTTCAGAACAAGCTAACGTTGGCTGGGTGTGTCTGTGACTCTGCTGTAGATGTTTCAGAGCCTCAGGAGGAGATGATGAGGATGATGGTCAAAGAGGAAGAACAGGAGCTGCCTGAAGATCTAGTCCCTGAACTCATAGATGGTGAGGAGAGTGGAAACATGTCACTGAGGAAGTTTATTGTTTATTTTTTATGAATCATTAATACTGATTTAATTTTTGTCCTCTCTAACTAGCAGCAGCTGAGTCTGAGCAGGTGGAGTATCCTGAAGGTAACGTCACATTTTATTTTTCATTTGTTTGATGTGAAAAGATAAAGTTTAAATAAATGTGTCAGCAAATGAAGAATAAATCCTCATGATGAGATTTGTGGATAAAGACAGAAAACCTGACTGACAAACACTTAACTGATTTTATAGTTTGAGCCGTGTCCCATCTGTTAACATGGAGGGGGCAGACAGGGGTGCTGCCAGGGATTTCAGGCCCCATGAAAAGAAATCTTACTGGGCCCCCCACAGCCAGCAATAAGGCCGATGGAAAAAATTTGATACTGTTCTTATAAAACTGCATTTTAATGATATTTTTGACAATCATTCCCATATGTGTGAAAGCAACAACATGACAGTTAGTTGGTAGGGGAAGCACTGAAAAGTAACTGCACATGCGGGAAGCAAAAGGTGTTTCCACATCTGGTTGAGGGAGAAACTCGGTATTCATTGTGAAAATACTGAAATTTCATTGATTAAAACTTTGAATAAGCTTTTCCTGGAAAAAAGCATGAAAAGGGGGGGGGGGGGGGGGGGGGGGGGGTCATCGAGAAATTGCGGTAAGTGACCAAACATTATATTTCAAAGCTGATGCTTTTTAAATCATCAGAAGAGAAACAAAACAAAACAAATAACTAAACAAATGAACTTAGTGTTACCAAAACATTGTATCTAGCATATGTGTGTAACTGTACGTTTGTTACTGAGTGTGATATTTTTTTGTCAGTATTATAATTGTAGGGACCTCTCTGGGCCCCTGTCAATCATGGGCCCCTAGAATCCTTCTTCTTTTTCTCCCCTGATCGGCGCCACTGGGGGCGGAGCTTATGAGTGACCTGTACTGCAGGCAGTCAGCAGGGGGAGCTCTGAGTGTTTTGGCTTCACTCTGCCATGTCGTCCATCTTTATATACAGATCATAGTTAGAGACTCATGAATGTTTTATTTACATCAGTTTAAACCAAGAGCACTGAGTATCTGCTGATAAATTAATGATTTCTTTTGTTTTCTGTGTGCGTCTTCAGCTCGTTATTCTTTCTGCCCTTTTGGATGGTACCTACACTCTGGTTTCTGCTACAGGGTTTTCACCACCTCCAGGAACTGGACTAATGCTTTGGTAAAGACTGATTTACATTTTATCAATAATCACCTGTGACTGAGAACACCCTCTGATAAACTTCATTCATTCAGGATATTTTAAACATGGTCCTCAAACAGAGGAGATGGTCGACACAGATGTGGTTCATGAAGACCGTGTTGTTGAGTAAACCTCCTCAATCAGACTTCAGCTCCTTCTGCTTGTTTGAAGTTTTTCAGACCTGTTCACAGGTCAAAATGTTTAAAACAGCTGTTTCTGAATGTTTGAGTCCATGATGGTTTGTTATTGGTCAGTCTGTCTGAGTCTCTGTGCGCCCCCTTGTGTCCAACAGGAGGACTGTGGCAGTTGGGGCGCTCAGCTGGCCTCAGTGACGTCTGCTTTGCAGTACGATTTCCTGCAGCAGTTCTCAAGTTCCACAAATGTGCAGTTTGCCTGGTTAGGGGGTCTCTACGCACAGGTGAGTCTGGTTCAGGTGGAAATCAGCCGTCTTGTACTTTGGTGAGATTTTGTCCTCTTTTAAGACTAAAAATCTTCTGTTAATCACCAAAACCTTTGGAGAGTTAAAACAGAGTTTAATTGTGAATGCTAATTCTATCAGGACCACTTTGTCAAGAAAAAAACACCTGGATCAGCTGTTAAACAATGGATACTGGGATGTTAGCAATCTTGGCTCTGTGTCCTGTCAGATCTATAATCAATGTTTTGCAATCCTAATGATTAATACAGTGAAAATTCAGCTCTGTTATGTTGTTACTGTATGAAATGACAGGGAGGTGTGACGCGAGCTTCAAAGTCCTGTTTAGAAGTTCATGACTTCATTATTATGAAATAACAGCAGTAAATCCATCACAGTCAGATTTGCTGTCAGTGTTGTCATTTTATATTTGTGGTGTTTTATGGAGTAAAACTGTTCACTCTCATGTCCCGACTGAGAGAGAAAATCTGCTCTGGTCTTTGTACATCTCTCTGAAAACTGTTCATGTCTGTACACTGGACTTTAAAAAATGTATTGAAGAATTTTATGGTCATTTACAACATGATTTTAATTTTAAAAGAATATTTTTTTAATTTACTGTTCAAAGTAAGAGACCTCTGACTGCTCACCTGCAGTAACTCAGGAGCCCAATAGGGGGCAGCAGCTATACTGTGGACCACAGGTTCAATGATCAGCTGATGGAGGTGATCATCCTCACTCTCTGTTTGTCTCTGCAGAATAAATGGATATGGACAGATGGACAGAGATTCAGTTATAATGGATGGGGATACCAAAACAACGCCACTTTATACTCCTGTATCTACCTGCGTCCTACCGGTGAGTCCACACACCTGTTTGGCTCCGCCCAAAGAACTCTTGGTCACACATGTATAAGTGAACATTGATAGATAGATTTTTATCTTCTTTCACCTCTTTGTTTACTCTTATTAATCTGGCTCTTTTTTATTCTTCTGTTTTTCAGGTGGTTGGGCAAATTCTGGATGTTCAAACATCAGACAATACATCTGTGCCAAACGAGCAGGATGTTAATGAACTGAAGGACTGAAACTCTGCTGCTTGTCTTTTGTTATATCTGTTTACTGTCTGTGATCTTTGATTATTGATTGTCATGTTTACTTTGATTGATTGAACATGAACTTGTTGGAGACGTGTCAGTGTGTGATGGTTGTTCTGATTGATGTGGAATAATAAAACAGTTAAAGTTGAAGTCGAAGTTGTCTGTCTTTAAATGTCCCTCAGATTGTTAAACTCAGAGTGTCTGAAGAATCAACAACAGAAACAGAGAGAGCAGAAAGCAAACACAGAAGAGTTGAAATGCTGAAGTGACCTTCACTGATCCTGACAGCTCCACACAGCACAGATGTCCCTCAACATGTTTCTTCATTAATGCTCTGAAGTCTTTCTGTTTCCTCCAAATGAACATGAGACATCTTTACTTTGACTTTATTAAACCCTTCAGTGGCTTCTGTTCAGGGTGTGACCTTCAGGAGGGTTCATCATGTGTTTCATTGACCTCTGAACTCTGATTAAAGGCCAGAGAATGACATGTCACAGAAGGTCAGAGGATCCTCACTCACCCTGAGTTCATCAGCTCATAATCAGAGCTGCTCAGCTCAGGGTGACTGAAGGTCCTCCGTCCTCTGAGGTGATCTTCTGTCATGGGCAGTGCTGGGGTTTCATCCAGCTCTCTGCTCCAACTGTCCGATTTCAGACATGAAATGGAAAGCACCCTCAACCTGCAGGACTTATTGCAACTAAAAAGTAACTTTCTGTTTTTTTACACCCTTCAGTGTGTTTTAAATGTCTCCTCCATGTGATAGAGCACTCTTATTCATAATACCAAATGTCCGTGGCACCAGGACTTCTCTGCCTGTTTCTGAGGGACCAGCAGCTGCCTGAACGGCTCATTCCTCCAATCCAAAAAAACAACTAGTGTGACGTCCCACCATCGTCTCATCCTCAGTTTAAGAACAGCTCAGAACTTCAGCAGGTTGTCTTGATAATGTCTACATGCCTGAATGCACTGAGTAGCTGCCATGTGACTGGCTGATTAGCTATCTGGAGCAGTTGGTCTGGTATACCTAAAAAAGTGGCCAGAGATTAAACCTTAGTGATGGATTATTTGATGATAATGATGAATTTGTCTATAATCACCCCCAAGTTTATAAAGCAGCAAACTTTAATGTATTTGGATTTACTAAATTATAGTTAAATAGTTTAATTTTTAGGTTTTAAACTGATCAAAAGAGTCACAAAAGTTTAACTCTGCCGTGTGTCCCTGAAACAATGATATGATTACATTTTGTAAATATTGTAGCCCCTTATAGTGCTGGTCAAAACCATCAGGATACCAGCTGGTGTTTCCTGACCTTGCAGTGTAGCTGGATCTGCCTGATTCAGTGCCTGTAATCATGCAGATCCATCTTACCAAGCTTAAATCCACGTTTGTGAGCAGCCAAAAGCAGCACGGCCCAATGGAGCAGGAAGAGGGACGAGCTACAAGTGAGACCGCAGCAGGATGGGACTGCTCACAAAGAGATTAGCATAATGCTAACAGCTTCAGCAGCATCTTCCCCTGATGGACTTTTGAAATACATCAAACAGTCCAAGACAATTTAAGATGTACACCCAATATCACTTTTGAAGGCTTCTGAACACATTTTTGGTATTTGGCCTTCGTCCTGTTGCGTTTTCTTTGAAACATGAAAGATATGTGGGTAAGTTGAACTTCTTTAATGTGTCCATCAGTGGCGGCTTGTCAATAGGGGGCGCTGGGGCGCCGCCGCCTCCAAAATTCAACGAAAATTCAGAAAGTCTACTTAAACATAACATAATTGTCTTTAAATTATAAAAAATAGCGGATAAAAACATTTATTTTTACCACACAGTAATAGTCTGTCAGCAGCACCTGTCACCATTCAATAAAAGGGGTTTCACAATGTTTTTACGTAGTAACTCTGTTGTGAATACATAGTTTACGTACAGAGGGGCGCCGGCCTAATGGGTGTCTATGCAAGTCCTTAAACTTTTGCTCAGCATGTGACCTGAGGCGTCTTTGGGATTGGCCGCTTCAACTTTGCCCCCGGGGCGCAGACCAGTGCGCCCCGGACACTCCCACTTGGACTGGCAGCACATCAGTATTGTTCTGGTGTTTCTTTTCCTCGTGTGACTGGACAACGAGCGCTGTCAATCATATCCACACGTCACCGCAGCAGATATGATTTACTCATGCGCAAGTATCTCACGTATCCTCACGCGTCCGACCGATGCTCCCATGCACCGAGGAGGCGTCGTCCAGAGATCCGTCAGAGGATCACAGGAGAGGTGAGATTGCATTGGAGAAGAAAATCAGTAAGAGGCTATGCTGCACTGAAGATTAGATTAGGATGTGTCTTTCCTAGTAGACATAACATAATTCAAGGGCAAAGATTTGCATTTTATGTCACACATGGCACTAAACCATAGATCAGGAGCCACAAAATGAGTTTGCCAAGAGGATATAAATGCTTTGTTCAGTAGAACATTATCCTTTTGCAGACTTAAGTTCTCAAAAATCTATATAGTTTTTAACTCTTGCATATTTTTACAAAAACAACATACTTTTAGGAGGAATTGGGGCTTTTATTGGGTGGGTAAGTTTGTTTTTACCCTACCAGAAGTTCATTTTAAATTTAATTGACAAAATTAATACATTATTTTGATGAAAATATTATATAAAGGGACCTATAAAAATATATTTATAAAAATCATGGCAAAGCAGGAACAAGATAGGAGAAATTGTAACACACAAGTGCATGCAGATTATTGCAGAGGTTTATTGCACTGCTCATTAAATATTACTGTTAGATTGTGTGAAAGCCTTTGAAAAATTACAAAAAGAAAACTTGATAATGCTATCAAGTTATGTGTTGCAATTTACTGGTGAAAACAGTGGGGTTTTATAAGTCTCAAAAGTGTAAACAACACAAGTTCTTTACCTCTTAGGTGTATGTCCATTACAGAATTATTTTTTAATCTAATGGAGCTTTTAGATTTGACACTTACCTTGTGCCTTTCCAGCTTGTACCATTGTGCACAGTATAAAATCAACGAAAACAGACCAACAAAATGTATCTCTTGTCTTTAAATGTTGTAGTTTTATTATGGCAACTAAACATGTGATAAAAAATAATAAATATCAATATAAATATATACAGTATTGTCATTTTATAGAATTGTATACCATATGTTTAGTCGCTATAATAAAATGTTCTGTTTGGATACAGACATTATACATTCTGTTGGTGTTTTTTGCTGACTGAATACTGCACATAACGGTACAAAGTAAAAGTATTCAAAGCTCCAGCAGATGGAAACAGACTCCTGTAATGTAAAGTTTATTTTTTTGACTTTTTAAAATTTGAAGTAGTTTTGCTGAAAACTATAAATGTCATCCAAACACTGACAGCCTCCATTTCAGCTGTGAGAATCAGTCAGCTGGTGTGAGCCGTCTGCCCTTTGTGCTGCATGCTTGTATCTGATTTTTTTTTTCTTATTTGTTTTTGTTTTGTTTTGTTTTGTTTTGTTCATACTTTTTACAGTTAATCTAAACCAAAAACTGTATCACATAGTTTTACCCATAGTTTTAAAGCATCAGTTTAGTGGTACATAAGATTCTGTTTGTGTTTACAATCTTGAGCCATGAGACATCATGTATAAGATAAGACACTGTTCAGGTGACACAAGAAATGTTCATAAAATGGTTAAATGACATAAATTACAGCTTTATTTTATGGGAGCAGGTTAAACTTTGGCTGTTTTACTGGGGGGTTTTTTCAGTAAATACTGATGTTAACTTTTGGTAATAAATGTGCTTTTCCTTGTATTTTTAATGACAGATTCACACAGTACCACACCATGTTTCCTGAAGATTCCCTCAGCAGCACTTTGAAGGCCGACCCAGTGCTCAACTAAAGCTGAAGACAGAGCTCAGTCTGAATCTACAGCAAGGAGGAGTTCAAGGCCTGCTGTGGAGCTGTGGACCTTATCCTGTTGTTGATGGAAAATAATCTTGGAGAGGTATTTTCAGAGACTGTCACTCTGCTAAAGATCCTCATCACCACACCCATGACCACTGCAGAAGCTGAGGTGCTTCTCAGAACTTTCCTCAGAAACACCATGAACCAGGACAGGCTGAATGCACTGGCTATGCTGTCAATGGAAGAGAGACTGGTGACGGATATGATGGACTTCAGTCAGAGGGTCACTGAGAAATTTGCAGCCCAGAAGGAAAGGAGGGCAAAATTTCTGTTCAAATAGTGCATTGTTCAAAGTAGGTTGTACTGTGATTATGTTTTGTCTTTAGTTTCTTTTCACTGTAGTATGGAGCGCTTCTTTGGTTTGTTTCCTCCAAAGCTGCGCCCCCCTTTAAATTTTTGGCACCAGCCGCCACTGGTGTCCATGCAGCAGGTAAGTAACACATACAGCCAGCATCGTCGTCATCTTCTTTGACTCACCCGTATTGTCTAGCATTGACTAAATATGTAGCTCACAGGTCAAAACATTATCTTGGCACCGTCTAGTGGCTTACCACATTAACCACTCCTATCACCGCACTAAATGTTATAGTAGACTACAAAACCTGTATTTAACAAGCTGCATAAATGTAAACTCATAGTATTTGGTAAGCTGTTCAGTCTGTGGATATACTGCTACGTAACAAACATTTTATTTGCATAAGCCTGCTTCTACCTGAGTATCCCCACCCCCAGCTTGAGATTTTTCTCTGCAGAGTACCACCATATTGTTTATATTCTTCACGAGGGATCGGCATACACCATGTCTAGACCCAAAACCTATCACTGCTCCATTGTTGACTGTAAACAGCTACATATATCTTCACATATAGGCTACCAGCCTCAGAGGACCAAAGGGCCCAGTGGATTAATTTTATTTTGAAGGGAATGAGCAGCTACAGTCGGCTAAAACCTGTATGTGTGTGCCAGTCACTTCACGTCTGACTGCTTCTGAATCTGAGTTCAGTACAAACAATCCATCACCAAACCTGATGATGGAAATGTGAGTATTTTAGTGAGATGTAGTATTTATTTTGCTCATTGCTATAAGCTAATGCTAACAGCAGCGGGAAGTGAACCAGAGGTAACTGCACAACATGTTTGTCAATGTTCACGTTACTTGTTGAAAGTCTGAAGGGTAAACTTTAAACTATGAGCATTCCTACATTAGTAAAGAGGAGTTTAACAGTTGGCTGAATATAATCAGTCCTCTACCCACCTCATTACCCCTCCATTTCATCTGACATTAGCCCAGAAGGTAGGCTAAGTTAACATCTCTATGTCCCACACCATAAAGCTGAGGTTAGCATGTTGTGCGTTAGTCTGTGATGTTTGGGGGCAACGAGCTTCTCTGTTATCTGGTAAGTGGCATGAATTTGTGGTTTGTGTGTGTTCAGCAATGTAACGTGAAGTCCCCGTTGTATGTTACTGTGTTGGCCGCTGCTCTGCTCTGGCTGTTATGAAGGTGACCGCTCTCCAATCCAGCTGTTCTGAACAGAGGGGTTATGTGAGCATGGAAGAATGCAGCGGTGCTTTATTCATAGGCTTTTTGGACCAAAGTTACTGACGTTTCATGAAGACACCAAGGATCCATGTTAAACTGCAGAAAAGGAACAAAATATGTCTCCCTTAAGAAGCTGATCTATCACTGTCTGAGTATTTCTCAGGGTCTTTGCTTGACGAGGGAACTCTGAGGTTGTGATTTTGTGTAGTTAGCAGTCAAAGTTCAGCCATACATTGACAGGAATTCACATCTCCTGAGTAGTTATCAATAATTCCTACTTGGCTGGGTAAACCATGCTCAAAATTGGTCAGGCACATCCAAAGAAGCTGAGTTTATAGAGTTCTGATTTAAAAGCTGTGATGTTGGCATTTTTTTTTCCTGTTATGAAACAGTTTTTACAATCATCTGAAATACATACAGAGATTAAATTTGGTCAAATATGCCCAGTAGAAAGAAAACATGGATGATATGACATTTGTTTGTAGGCGTGGCTAAAGGGCAATATCAGATCCTTTTTAGTTATTCCAAAGTAAAAATTAATATCTCTACTGCATTTGTTTATCACAAATGCTTTAGAGATGCATCTGATATTCATTAGAAATAGTTATTTTGAAATCCTGTATACTTTTAGCCTCGAAGGCTAACTCACTTTAGCGTTATTGGACTCATCCCTGCACCGGCCTTTATGAAAGAATTGATCTTGGAGTAAAGCTGGCTCTTTTAGCTCAGATAACAGCCAGCACTACGCACAACACGTCTGCGTTTAGAGAGCTCCTCTGATCATATCATGACATCTTATATTAAACATCAAACATCTGATCTGATCTCTGCTCATGTTTAGTAAAGTTTAACCTGAACTACTAACCTTGACTAGTTATCAGAACATTTACCATGTGTGCCATCATTACATGGAGTGTTAAAATGACCCTTCATATAATATTATTAGACTTTTTAAAAATCTTTTTTAAAGAGATGACATCTCTTTAAAAAAGATGTCATCAAGATGCAGTTGTGCCAGAAGATCGACATGTACCAACCCCAAGATCCACGAGGCTGTGAGGGCCCGTTTGGAGCTGCTTGCAGCTTTAAATTTTTTTGACAATCTCAAATTTGACTTTGTGTCAATCTTCATTAAAAGACTTTTCTATTCTCTTTCTTATCTAAATAAAAAAAATACACAGAATGATGTATGTGACTGTGGGCCTGCCGTCTCAGAGGTGTAATATTCACACCCCTGAGACGACTCTCATGATTCTAATGGATGAAAACTGTTGTAAATATCAAATGAGCTCACATAAGATAAATAAATGTATCACAGCTTTAGTCTGTTTGATAGATGATCTAGACATTTCTGCCTGTTTGTGTCCTAAATAAAGTGAAGAATCAAACTTCAGTCCTGTTTGGTATCAGTGTTTTCTCCTTTGTTTTCCATCATCTCAAACTATGATCAACGATCAGCCATGTGATCCGTGTGAAGGACAAGTCTGATAAAACTCACGTGCCTACACAATCAGGTCACAATAAGTGACGTCTGTAGTTCGCTGCTAGCTGCTGATTTCAGTGCACGTGTTTTGGTGAGTGTCAGAAGTTTGTGGCTTCACTTTAAAGGAGCTGCCATGTCGTCCAGTTGAGTTTGTTTGACGCTGTGGTAAAGACTGATTTATGTTTTTATGAGAAATCATCTGCGACAGAGAACATCCTCTGATAAATTTCATTCAGGATATATTAAAACATGGTCCTGAAACAGAGGAGGTGGTAGAGACAGAGAAGTAGCTCATGTTGGTTAGTAACATGTGAGGAGTCGACACTCAGAGCCAGACTGCAGATCCTTCAGCTTGTTTTAGCCCTTAAGGACTGTTGTGAAAGATTTACGTGCTTCTCATTCTTCATTTATAGATAATTTTGGCTGTGTTCATGCATATGGCATAAATGTTGGAAAAACTGTGCATTTATTTGATCTTATCTCCGGCTCAGCTCCTACAGTAAATCTAAAATACACTGAGTACAAACAAGTGTTACACTTGTACAGTTTAGCTCAAAAAATGTGCCGCTGAAACCCATTCAAACTGTTTTTTATCTCAGTCTTTACAGCATAATACATGCATTTTATTAAATCTGGGTACCACCACCTCTCATTTTGAACTAGTTATTAAGATGTCATTAAGTGTCATGATACAGTCAGATGAAATCACATTAATACCTGTACAAAGCAACAGTTAAGTCAAGAAATATTTATTTTCTTTAACTGTATTTACTCAAAAACACATAACATGATATCTTCCACAGACAGCCCTCAGCATATTTTTAACTATACTTTGGATAAAACAAACAGGATCATCAAACATAAATTGAAACTTTTCTCCCTACTTGACCTGATTTTGAACATAATGGAAAAGTCGGCCCAAAACACCGTTATAATTGCGTATACCTAACCAGTGGTGCCACTCTATCATTTTGAGGTGAATCCTCAGTGATTCTGGGGTGCGATTACCTCTATGTTGTCAAATTTCACACTTATGTTTCAATATTCTGAGTATGAGCACCAGTCTCTGGGTCAACAAAGTTCTTTTAATGGCAGACAGAATCATGGCCATATCCATATTGGGAAAGCTGACCCTTGTCGGTCATCTGTGAGAATGGATGTTCTAGGTCTGATATGCCTTTGGATGTGGCTGATGAGGGTTTGCCTTGATCGATCCTTGACGAGTCTCAGAATGGGTCCTCTGGAATTACCATCAACCTCCAGCACCCCAAAAACCCACTGACGATCACGGCGCCAAGTGTTCCCACGACGACTACGATGGTACTAAGAAAAGGAAAGAAAATTAACAGATACTTGAATTACATTCTAGGTACTTTCTAATTCTGAAAACTGTTACCTGAGCATGAACTCAAGCCATGTCCCCAAAGGTGTGTGAGACCTGGAAAAGAGTGATCCTCTGCGTACAGATAGAAGGGAAGCTTTATGATGCTTACATACCCTGAGGAAAAAGAAGACAAGACACTGAAAAACAATCAGATATAAATCTAAAGTAGCTAACCTTGAATACATTTATATTCATCAGAGACAAATGTGATAAGGACAGATTTATGATCTGGGTGTCCATGGGTTTGTGTCCATCATAAAATCTTATTTGTATCTGGCTTGATGGATACACTTCTGGATGTATGTATGCGTATATATGTGTATATGTGTATATGGATATTTCACATGTATTTGTGTATTTATCTAAAATGAAGAATATAGCTTCAGCGTAGTGTATTGTAAAGTGCCTTAAGATAACACCTGCTTTGAATTGACGCTTTAAAATTGAAGATGAATTGATTGATTGATATACTAGTGTAGTGGTTCTTGCAGATATACCTGCATATCCCCTGCACCACACTACTGCATTAAATATCATATTATTTATACACACACACACACACACACATATAAATATATATATATGTGTGTGTGTGTATACATTTATATATATATATAAATATATATATATATACACATGTGTGTGTGTGTGTGTATATATATATATATATATATATATATATTTTTTTTTATTTTTTATTTTTATTTTTTTTTCTTTCCTCTGTCATCATTCAATAATTTATTGCCGCTGGAACCCTAATTTCCCTGAGGATACTTTTCCAAAGGGATTAATACAGTACTATCTAATCTAGTCTAATCTAATATTGATGAAGTTAAAGCTTGTTTGCTGATTTCGACTTCTGGCTCCTAAATAAAACAATGAACAGTGAGTACAGCAGTGAAAACTGAAGCAGGTACAATCGTCCAACCCAACATTAATAGTATGATGTAAGCCTTGATAACTACAATAGATTAAAATTAAAACAATACACAACACAGCTAGCTGTTTAGTGCAGAGCTTCTGCTTACCACCGTAACTCATCGCTGTGATGATAGGTTATCAGATCCATGCTTCTGTAGCATTTCATCCTCCTCCTCAGGATACCCCATCTCTGCATCCATCTAACTATTCTTCTTTTGCTCCTGATAGTATTCGCATGTCTCGTATTTATAAGAAGTCCTTTTAATTATCGAGCCATAGCACCAGTACTGAGGTTTCTAACCTTACAGCCTCTGACTTCAGTTTCCTTCAGCTTTGAGCTGCATTTTTTTATTTTTTCATTGAGCTCTGAAACGTAATGTGTTAGTTGAATTTATTACCATGTACATTGTTATTGATGTTTTTGACGAGCGAGGCAGTGAAAGTGAATGATGTACACGTGTGCCAGAGGTAAACAAATCGAACTCACCCCACACAACTGTTAATGCGCCTGCACCTCACCTGACTGAGAAACTGGAGCCGGACAGGTGCCAAAGGAAGAGAACAGGGCATCACCGAGACAAAGTACCCACAAAGTCATCCATTCAAGGTAAGTTAAACATGTAAGGACAGTTTAAGGACAGCTATTTTAATGCAAATCACAAATTTTTACAAGTCTTAAAACTCAGTTTCCCTCTTGAAACATATGGATGTGACTAATACCTGGAAAAATCATCACCTTCCCTTGAGGTTTTTATGCAATGGAAACATTTACTACTCCAACAACACTTGGCAAGGAGACAATAAATAACCTGCTCAAATTATTTAAGTGTCTTTTACAGTATAATCTTTTAGTGAAAGTAACCCCATAGCCAGAATGACAGTATATTGCATTGCATACAACTGACAAACACTGAATAAAAATTGATAATATGTCACCTGAGCTAGCCATGTCCAAGAATAAACGTTTCTCACACGCAGTTTCATAGCAGTTGATGGTTACCAGGAATAAGTTGGTAATAAAAACACTCTTAATTATATTTTAGACATCAGTTAAACATATAACAGTACTGATTTTAATATTACGTGTCAGATTGCCACTAACACATTCAAAATAACATGCTTGTAGAAACTGTATCCAAAGTTCTTAAAATATTATTCCTCCTTGTTATAATCCATTTGATGATCTAGTTAAATCTTTAAAAAGTTATAGGGGCTGTTTCATTAATTAATAGCTGGACTGGATTTTCATTACAGATATGTGTGATTCAATTTTTCTTGTCAAAATGAGCATATCAGATATCTGCAAAACAAATTACAGTTTGTAGGGTTATATATGCAAAGACACATCATGTGCATCTGCCTACACACATACGCAGGTTCATAAATATAAACATGTATGCATTAAAAAAACAAAACATTTAACAAAATAACTGAACTTAAAATACTGGCAGTTGCACCCACCCCATAGATTTATCTCCTTAAAAGGCACAGTAGGGTGTTCACTTACTGAAAAATGTAAAGTAATGATAATGGACAATATCATCATTATGAGAGACAATATGATGCATCTGTTCTCATGAATTCTTAAATGTTGCTTTGGGCTCTTGTCCAGGAACTTGTAGTTTCCTCTTTAGTACTTTATATCTCAAACAGGAAACAAATGTGAATGAGCTCCTTAAAGTAACAAGCAGAGCTGAGCGTTTACTAATGTAGCTGAGATGGCATGGTATTTTTTTCTTTGCTTTTTACTACATTAGGTAGATGGAAACTCATAGGGCCCTCATTGTGCATTGTTCACCCAGGTTGTTTATGTTACAGTAGATGCATCCTCTAAGGCAGGTAGGAAAAGTTAAATACTTGTGCTGGTCTGCTGTGCATTCTTCTTGGCAAGAAATGGTAGACTTTGCTAAACTCAAAGGTAGATTGAAAATGAACTATAACTAGCCTGGAGGGAGGATGCACTGCTAACCAGCAGGGTAAGTAGAATCCTTTTTCATCAGCTACTTATGAACCCAGTTAAAAATTATACAAAAATGTAGGCATAAAAACATTCTGTCTTTGATTTTGTTTCTCTTAAGCTACTACAACTGATGGAGTCGTCTGCCACTATGAAGAAGCCATGAGGAAATTTGCTAATTGTGGATCCATGAGAAGGGCCTTCACCAAGATGAACGTTGACCACAACACAATTGTGAGAACGGCAGAAATGTGCTTGCTATCACATTTCCAGACACCTTCAAGGAGCTTCTCCCAAGTGATGAAGATCACAATTCAAAGAAGATCTTTAAACTCGCAGAACACTGTAGGAGAGCTGTAACCGATGAGATGGCTGAAACAATCACAGCAAAGAGAACAAGGGGGAAACTCCTGCCAATAGTATTTAAGTACACTTAAGTGAACAAACATGATCACAAATGTTAGGACTCTTTTTTCAAATAAGTGGTACTGTCTTTTTTTTTATTGAGTTGCATCACTGCTAAGTCATATACCATTATAATTTGGAATATGTTGGGGCCCTCTGTGTTGTTTTTAGAATAAATCTAAAAGAAAAGAAATATTTCTTGACTTAACTGGTGCTTTGTACAGGTATTAATGTGATTTCATCAGACTGTATCATGACACTTAATGACATCTTAATAACTGGGTTAAAATGTTTCACTTTACTTCAGGTCAAGGAAATAAATCATTTTACAATGGTCCATTATAATTGTCTAATGACAGTCAATGTCAAGTCCAACCATTAATTTAAAGTTAAGAGATTATACTAAACTTTGTCTTTCTGTTTGATGATCAGGTCTGTTATGACATGTTAATGTCAAGTGGTCATATGACAAAACTGGATGTTATTTTATTCTGACAACCTTCATGAAGCCTTATTCATGTTAATGACAGGTGTTGTAACGATTATGACAGCGTAATGTCAGTCTTCTGTATACCCCTTCAAATAAAGTGTTACCAAATGTTTTATACTCTTATAACTCTGTACTCGAATTCTGTCACTGTTTGATGTCACAAAAAAGGATGGATGCCAAAGTTGTCTACAACATTTATTATGTGATGAAAAAGTCTACAGATATTCAGCAAACATTATAAGATCTTTGTTAATGGTGAACGGGGTTCACTTTAGATTAGGGGACATAATAACATCTGCAAATGACTTATAGATGTTTTATGAATGTCAAACAAATTGTTTGTTAAACAAGTTATTAATTGCTTTGTATCTGTTTTCACAAAAGCCAGATCGTTTATAAGAGGAGAGTAAAAAACATTTGTAAATGGAGAATAGTTTTCACTTTAGATTAGGGGACATAATAACATCTGCAAATGTTTTATAGATGTTTTAAGAATGTGTAACAAATCATTTGTCAAACAAGACAAGTTAGTAATTGCTTTAAATCTGTATTCAAAAAAACTAGCTCATTTAAAAAAGGTGAGTAAAAAGTCTGCAAATCATTTATAAACATTTACAAACATTTGTAAATAGAGAATAGTTTTCACTATAGATTAAGGAACATAATAACATCTGCAAATGCTTTATAGATGTTTTATGAATGTGTAACAAATCATTTGTTAAACATGAATAAACAAATGGCGGTACAGTGGGTTCTAAAGTATTTCATTGATAGTTCACTAATGAGGTTGATCATATTGAAAAAAGTAATCCGCACATACCCGCCTGCACAGGAGCAGACTATGTAATGATCCTGTATGCCTTTACAGAGCCGTGTAGTTAAGCTGGGTAAACGAGCGGTCGCTGTGGCAAAACCGTGATAGCTATCAAAAAAGGACTGCACCGTGAGCATCCCAAGAACCAGCTGAACAATTGATGTAAGTTTCATGTCTGTACTGTAGAAAATGTTGACACGAGAGCAGTTTAAAAACGGTCTTCAAAGTGAAGTGATCAGCTCTCTGAGGACTTGTCTAATGGACGCATATGGAAGAGTTTGCGGGATACCCGTGGCTCTGAAGCTCACTGAGACAAAATGATGTGAATGTAGGGTTTGAAACGAATTTCAGCTGAAATAGGAGAAGTGTACCTTTATTTTGATGTATAAATCATATTTGTGTAGTAAAGTTTGAGGCTTTTATTGCAGTTTTTCAGCTACAAATTTAGGAATTTTTAGGCGAAGCTCACGCTCTAACAGGTCATGTGACACGCTCTAAGAGCTGAGAGTTTTTGGCTCAAACCTGCAAACTTATTGTTGCTTAAACAGTGATATCTCAAAAACTGAAGATAGCAAAAAGCTGAACACATGTAAATTTAGTTGAGAGATCAGTGAATCTGTCAAAGCAAGAATGAAGTCTGTAGGTGGAAGTATGCCGAAGCTGTACAGCGTGAAATTTAAAGCACTTCAGCAGAACTGCACAAGTCTCCCATTCATTCAATCAATTTTAACTGTAAAAACTGTAACAGTTAAACATGTGAAAAATACAAGCCCAAATCTCCTGAACATGCTGCACTGCTGGGGTTTTTTTCTGTGAAAATCTGTGCAAATTTGAAAGCTGTAAAAAGGGCCAAATTGTTGAGGGAAGAAGAAGAAGAAGAAGAAGAAGAAGAACAATAACGTCGGACAACAATATGTTGATATGCTGACTCAGCATTTCAACATAACAAGACAAGTTAGTAATTGCTTTGTATCTGTATTCACAAAAGCCAGATCGTTTATAAGAGATGAGTAAAAAGTCCACCATTCATTAATAAACATTAACAAACATTTGTAAATAGAGAATAGTTTTCACTTTAGATTAGGGGACACAATAACATCTGCAAATGATGTTATAAATGTTTTATGAATGTGTAACAAATCATTTGTTAAACATGAATAAATAAATGGTGGTACAGTGTTTTTTTTTAACACATCTAAAGTATTTCACTGATAATTTACTAATGAGGTTGATCATATTGAAAAAAATAATCCACAGATCACTTATGAATCTTCAAGTAGCACCTTTACAAACTATGCACTATTAATTTGTAAATGTATAGAAATGGTTTGATAACAAACAGTTAGGAATTAATTTTTTTCACAAATGCTTGGGCTGGAACAAGGACTTCACGTGATTTGTACTGACTCATTACAAATCATTTATCAATCATGAGAAACACAATACATGCAGTTAAAGAATATTTCGTTATATTATTAAAAATGTTTTCTTACACATAAAAATAACAGCAGTTAATGATGAATAAATCATGAAAAAATAATGTTGATGCAATGTTTTTAATAATGTATAAATCATAAATAAATGTGCAATTTTAGTTATAAATGGTTTAATAATCATTTATAAATGTATATCTATAGTTTATTCATGATTAGTTCAATATCAACTAATAGCTTATAAATTTCTTGTAAGTTAAGTTGTAAATGATATAATAATCATTTACAAATGTGTATAAGTGGTTTGTTCATGATTGGTTAACTATCTACTAATAGCTTATAAATGCCTTACAATGGATCGCTATTCTAGAGTGTTACCAAAACTCTGTATATTATTTCACACAGAGGGGATCACAATTTTTGTTTGTAGTTTTCAGTTATGATAATAATATTGGCAATAATAACTTAAATATTTTGTCTTTTTACATGACAGTAAGCTGAACTTCGCTGTAATAATGGCAATAAGGGAACACTAAACTGTCATAAGGACTGGGTTCAGAAAAGGACACAAATGCAGGACACCAAAACGGAGGCAAAAGGGTTTTACAATAGCTAAGCCCAATGGTAAAAGCTACCTTGACGGGCTACCAAAAAGCAGTTTGACTGACGCGCTGCGCCCTCCACACCTGCACCGTGATTTGCGTTAAATGATGTCCAACTTCGTGAATTGTAGTTCTTTCTTTTTCATTTTGCTCACCCAGTTGAGTCCAAAAACAGTGCTCATTCAAGCAAAATAGTCTGTAAAACACAATAAACTTCATACAAGCACGTCTTTGAGCATGCGGCGTTGCAGTCAGAAACATATGCTCCCACCATCAAGCAACACCTGATCTAACAAAGGTCCCTACCTAAATACACAAACATTGTCACGAACAGCCCACAATGCAATTGCACCTCCCTGTGGATAAAATGGTGTCCTGCACACACCAACAGACATGAACACAGATAAAATGGCCATTACAGGTTTAATGATGAACAAGCTGGAGTCGGTACACGGGAGGCAGTCAATCAATCAATCAATCAATCAATCTTTATTTGTATAGCGCCAATTCATAACAAGTGTTATCTCAAGAAACTTTACAACAGAGCACAAAGCTCTTCATATTATGGATACAAATATATGCATAGATACATATATACATGTAAAAATACACATATACATATATATACAAATATATACATCCAACACCCAACATGAATCCATATAGCCAATCATGAATCCCTCCATCATGGCGGCAAGAAAAAACCTTCTGTTAAGCAGCAGGAAATCTTGAATGTGGACCCCAGTCTCATGATGAACAGCAAATCCACACCATGCTGTGTTGGGTGTGTGGGCAAAGGGAGGGAGGTAAGTGGAGACAAGTGGACTAAAGTAAGAACTAAAGTTAGTGACAGATCAATGGACCAATCATAGACCTGTCGCCGTCAAATTTGTTTCTGCTGCAAACAAATTTATTAGAGGAGGGTCCTCATGTCTGTGTGGTTGTGGTGAAAAATTTATAGAAGTAAAAAGTCTTACTGAAAATAAGAATTTATGGTAGTGACGAACTCATGGGTGCCCAGACCACAAGTGCATCCCTACCATATTTGTCTCCGTTAAGTATAAATGTATTAATGGTAGACCTCTTGAGATGTGACACCTCATTTTCAAGAGGGATCTCATGTCCATGTGGAGCTAGAGATAGTTACTATAGATGTATCAACCATGGATAGAAAGATCATGCTAATATCTACATTAACAGCTATTATGATTATGAACTGGAATGAGATGGCCAAATATGTGTTATGTCTGTAATTGTAGTTATTGAGGCTTCGTGACTCCACAGCAGCAGGCAGTCTCCACCAAGGATCCCAGACCACCTAAAAGACCAGAGCCAGAGACGAGTACAGGAGCAAACAGAAAGGGGCAGAGGCAGATATGGAGAGAGAGTGTGAGAGAGAGAGAGGGATAGAGCCCAATGTGCCAGATCCCCCCGGCAGTCTAAGCCTATTGCATCTTAACTATGTGTCTAAACTATGGACTATGAGCTGGTCCCTAACTGAAAGCTTTATCAAAGAGGAATGTTTTAAGTCTAGCCTTAAAGGTAGAGAGGGTGTCTGCCTCCCGAACCGTGGTCGGTAAATGGTTCCAGAGAAGAGGAGCCTGATAACTGAAGGCTCTACCTCCCATACTACTTCTAGAGACTGATGGAACCACGAGCAGGCCAGCATTTTGGGAGCGTAATGTTCTAGAGGGGTTGTACGGCACTACAAGCTCTTTGAGGTAAACTGGTGCCTGTCCACTGAGAGCTTTATAGGTGAGAAGAAGAATCTTGAATTCTATTCTATATTTAATGGGAAGCCAGTGCAGAGAGGCTAATACTGGAGTAATATGGTCTCTTCTCCTAGTTCTAGTCAGCACACGTGCTGCAGCATTTTGAACCAGCTGAAGCGTCTTAAGCGATTTACTGGGACAGCCTGAAAGAAGAGAATTACAATAGTCCAGTCTGGAGGTAACAAAAGCATGGACTAGCTTTTCGGCATCGCTCTGGGACAGGATAGGCCTAATTTTAGCGATGTTACGAAGATGAAAAAAGGCTGTTCTTGAAATTTGCTTTATGTGAGAGTTAAAGGATAGATCCTGATCGAATAGAACCCCAAGATTTCTAACAGTTGTGCTTGGCGTCAGGCTAATGCCATCTAGGGCAGTTAAATCATTAGAAAAGGTTTCTCTAAGGTGTCGAGGGCCCAGCACAATGATCTCTGTCTTGTCTGAGTTAAGAAGAAGAAAATTTTTGGCCATCCAGGTCCTAATGTCCTTTAGACACGCGTCTAGTTTAGATAACTGATTTGTCTCACCTGGCTTCATTGATACATACAGCTGAGTATCATCAGCGTAACAATGAAAATTAACGGAGTATTTCCTCATGATATCACCGAGGGGAAGCATATAAATGGAGAAGAGAATTGGACCTAGCACAGAGCCTTGAGGAACTCCGTAACTTACTTTAGTGTACACAGAGGACTTGTTGTTCATGTGTACAAACTGGTATCTATCAGATAAGTAGGACTTAAACCAATTTAGGGCACTACTTTCTCCAGGATCTTTGAAGTAAATGAAGGTTTGATATAGGCCTGTAGTTAGCCAATGTTCCCGAATCGAGGTTAGGTTTTTTAAGGAGAGGTTTGATTACAGCTACTTTAAAAGACTGTGGCATGTAGCCTGTTGATAGAGATATATTTATTGTCTCCAGCGGGGATGGACAAACTAGGGGAAAGACCTCCTTGAACAGTTTAGTTGGGATCAGGTCTAAAAGGCAGGTAGATGGTTTGGAGGAGGAGACAAGAGAATTTAGCTCCTGAAGGCTAATTGTAGAAAAATGATCTAACTCAGGTCTGACTTCAATCAATGGTACGGTAGGTTCAGGTGAAGGCAGGGAGTTGCTAATTTTATCTCTAATTTTGAGAATTTTATCATTAAAAAAGCTCATAAAGTCCTCACAGCTGAGAGCTAGAGGTATCACAGGCTCAACAGAGCTCTGACTCTGTGTCAGCCTGGCTACAGTGCTGAAAAGGTACCTAGGGTTGTTTTTATTTTCTTCAATTAGTGAGGAGTAGTAGGCAGCTCGAGCATGTAAGGCTGTCATGTACTTATTATGACTTTCCCGCCAAAGTATACGTGACTCCTCCCTTTTATTGCAGCGCCATATTCTCTCTAATTTACGGGATGCTTGTTTAAGTTCACGAGTTTCAGGAGTAAACCAAGGAGCCGCCCTCTGACGTTTAATAGTTTTTTGTCTCAGTGGGGCAATTGAGTCCAAAGTGGATCTTAGTAGACTGGCAGAGTCGTCAACAAGCTGATCCAGCTGAGAGGGGCTATAGCTAATACCACAGTTATCAGTTGGCCAAGTTATTGAGTTTAAGGCAGCAGGAATGGCTTCTTTAAATTTAGCCACGGCACCATTGGACAGATTTCTACTCTTCACAATTTTGTTACAAAACACAAAATCCTCTAAGAAGATGTTAAAAGTTACTAAGAAGTGATCGGATAATAAAGGATTCTCAGGAAAAACTGTTAGTCTATCAACATCAAGGCCATATGCTAGAACCAAATCAAGAGTGTGATTGAAAGGATGAGTAGCTTCACGAACGGCCTGAATAAGGCAACAGTGTCCAAAAGACGTGAGGCAGGCAGGATCCAAAATAAGCAGGAGTTGACACACAAAAAAGGGTAATTAGATCAGGCAGCAGTATCAAAAAACGTGAGGCACAAGACAAGGTCAAAAAACAGGAGGGGCAATACACAGCTTGACAATACTTATGAATGCTGGGGCGAAGACTGTGAGGGAAGATGAACTGGCAAAAGACGTTGAGAGACATGAGGTTAAATAAAGGAGGTAATGAGGGGTGATGAGAAACAGGTGAGGCAATCAGGAAGCAGGGCTGCATTCAAAAAAGTCAAGCAAACTCCTCCCTAAGTCGTTTCCTATCCACTTTACCTTAACCTTGATGGAACACGTCACAGGGTCAAGGAAAGGAGGGAATATGAGGAAAGGAAAGGAGAACTGCGGTAAAAGAGGAATTCGACTGCACTTTCACTTTGGTGTCATATTTATGTCACAAAGATTTCTTGTGATGTAGGTAAGCCATGACGAACTACAATGTTCTGAAAATGAACTACAAGAAGTGTCTTTGTCCTCTGTTTTACCTCACAGTGTTGTTTTGTGTCTTCACCTGTTAACATGAACAATCCATCATCAGAGGATTTACCTGTGACAGGTGTTTGTCCTTTGGTCATGCAGTGTGTGTTTTCTGCTCACAGCTGTGAGGTCTGGTGAGAGCATCTATAAATGTGGACATCTTTGACAGGAACTGAAAACCTGAGGTCTGATAATACAGAAGCACTGTTCTCCCTGTTTCATTTTAAGTATTGTAAAATGTCTTTTTTTGTCCCTCTTTAATTGATTGTTTTTTTAATAAATTCTTTTAGAGACCCCATTGTTCTGTCTTATTATTGGCATGATTAACTTCATAAATTAAGAAAGATGGAAATGTGGTAATTCATATATAACATTAATATAGGAAACAAGTGCCACAACTGTATGTTTTTAATATTCATCAACATTGTGGGCGGTTATGGAAAAAACAAATGCTTTAAAGCGACACTATGTAACTTTTTCACCTTACTATAACTGTTTTCAAGTCCGTCTAATAGTGGGGAGTCAGTAAATAGAGTGAATAGTCTCTCCCTCTCTCTCTCTGTGCAGCTGGGAGATCTCCCCTGGCATTATGTAACTATTGACCATGTGCCATGGTTGATCAATGGACATCTCACGAGAAGTACAAACTGCTTTACTGCACGAACGTAAGTTCAGCTTTAGGAAAACAAAAGGCTGATTTGAATAGTAGATCACATATGCTTGCTACTGGTTTATGAAAGCCGAGGTTATGATACTAAAGAGGACTGTGACAGATGAGAACCGGAAAAGAAAGAGGAGGAAAAGCGGAGCAAGAAGCCAGACCAGAGAGAAGATTGGACAGGCTTTTAGTGTTGGCTTGAACTTCCGGAAACAACAGGCTGAAGTCAGACTGTGAGCTGTTCTGCTGCTGTCAGAGGTGAGTAAAGAAGTCTTTAAAGGTTTGTTACTTCATTTGGGCTGCTGGGTTTTATTCTGTCACTTTACTGTTCATCAAAAATCAATTCAGCCTCTCAACAACAATATGGCATCAACACTGACACAGCTGAACATTAGAAATACAGTTACTGTAAGTATGTGTGTTAGCCTCACATGCTAATGTTATGAGTTAGAATCAATTAGATTTAGTATCTGACAATATTAGAATGATTAGTATAGCGGTGATGCAGAGTGTTGAACAATTCAGAGATGTATCGACCAACAATCACATGGTCTGAAGTTAGCTCATGTCCCACTACTCTGTAACACTGGAGATGATAACACATAAAACTTACTGGCCCAGTGTATGAGATGATGATCATATATTCTGTACAGTTCACTGCAGCACTGACTTCAGTATTTATTTCAGATATCAGCTCAGGTGATCAGCATCAACTCCAGACAGGAGACACCAACACCACTACAGGAGTCAGACAACAGCAGGTATGTTTTCTGAAGTGTCTGCAGGGCTGAAAGTTTCTGAATATAGAAACTGCGGTGGCGCCGCTGGATAGTGCACTTTGTTGGTAATCAGGAGGTTTCAGGTTCAAGCCCAACTCCAGGTAACACATGGCAATGTGTCCTTGGGCAAGACACTTAACTGTAAATGGGCATGTAAGAGCGTGAATGTGTTAGCTGATACTGATGAATACCTGACATAGAAACTCTGAACCATCAGTGAGTGAATGTGAGAGTGAATGGGTGTGAATGGATAAGTGTGACCTGCGGCGTAAAGCAGCTTTGAGTAGTCAAAGACTAGAAAAGCGCTATATAAGCTCAAATACATTTACCATTTACTATTTACTGTCATTAATTAGCCTTTGTGTGCTTGTTCTATTCGAATAGTTAAAAAAGAACAGTGGGCCTCATTCACCAACTGTTCTTACGAAGAAATTTCTTCTTAAAGAAATTACATTTACAGATTACAATTACAGACAGTACTATCTAAATTACATTTTGCAATTTTTTTTTTTGCCTCAGATTTTAGATCAAACCATTTTTTTTTAAATTCATCAGTTGAGCGCGCTTCCCCAGACACAGCGTTCACCTTATGAGCAACAGTATCCCATACTTCTTGTTTTCCTGTTCCTTTAAATCCACTGCTAACACTACTAAATAAATTGTTTCTTTTTCGCTTGACTTCCTGCAGAAGTACCTCAATTTTAGAACTGCTAAAGTTCTTCTTTCTCCTCGATTCAGGTGCTGCGTAGCCTTTAAACTTGTGTTTAGGCATTATTTACTTATCGTCTTTGTCTTCCTATGTTGTGCACACGGCCCAGCAGCGTCATGCCTGTTTATGGGCATTGGCGGGGCATTTACCTATGTTAATGAGGATAAACCTGCACGCGCTTGCAATTTACGAATCAGTGGAATTCATCAAGATAAGAACACAGGTGTGAACAAATCTGGCAGTTTAAGAATGCATCATGAATCTGACGTAGACTTTTCTTAGGGCTGTTCTTAAGAACAAGTTTAGAAAAAACTTAGGAAGATATTGGTGAATGAGGCCCAGTGTTAGTATTCTTGTCATTTTTGTGTGAGGATTATAGTCTGTGTGCAATGATAATTTGGTACAATGCAGTGTGTGCTTATGTAAAACTATAAATGAAATAGTGTACAAAGTATATTATTTCTGATCTCTCTGTTATACTTGTCGTATTTAAAGGAACAAAGTGCCCCTCAGTTCTCTTTTTTGGGTGAATTTATTATTGATTTTATTTTTCTGTGGTGAGATAAAAAACAGATTTACTCGTTACAATCCATCTAATCTTTAGTGTACTCTAAGTACTTGGTCTTTGACTACATTTTATTTGCAGAACTTACTCACTTTACTGAAGGAATCATTCAGAGCTGCTTTTTCTTGGGTAGAACATGGCCATCGTTTCTATACTTTTCATTTTATTATTTTTTTCTGTGGCACCCTGGACAATTTATTTATTCAAATTATGTCCAGAATTCTAACTTTATTGGTTCTTGAGATTAACTTGGTCGACCCTCTCAGGGAACTGTCCTTTTAAACTTTAATGTTGGACCCAGAAGCTGAGACGGAGACCTCATCAAAGGTTTACGGTGATTTATTTTACAGCACAGTCCAAAAAAACCAAACATCCAGTGATCAGTGAAACACAAGGTGAGTATACACAAACAGGCAGGGAGCTCGGGAGACACTGAAGAGAAGGAGAAGAAAAACAGGTAAGTATCCAAAAAAATGGAAGAAGCAATCTTCAGACTGAGTGAGATACAAAAAAGGTTTAAGGCTACGAGGAGCCAGAATGACGGCCAACAAACCACTCGAGTAGAGGAAATCCACCCGCGAAGCAGAAGTGAGTCCGAGCAGCCTTTATACCCGAGTAGATGAGTGAATGAAGTGCAGGTGTACGAGATTGGCCGTCTGCAGCAGGAGGTAACCACGCCTACCACAGGCAGCAGAATCAGGAAGGGAGGGGGAGAGAGACTGAAGAGGAGGATGAATCCTCACAGACCCACCATTATTTTTTCTATTAATGTAGTTTAAAACACTTCGCGTCACTTGTAAAAGACTCACCATTTTCACCTGAAGTAATTGTGGGACAATACCCATTTGTGTTAGAAGGTGGCAGTGTCAGCTTTGGTAATGAGGCTGACTGGCGCTGTAAACAGGAAGTAAGCTCAGTCATAAGAGCGTGCAAGATGGTCAGAACAACAACACAGAGGGACTTCCTTCCGGTTGCTGTCAGTTAGAGCGGAGTTTGAATTATTTTGCGAGGTATTGACATACTGATACTGATCGCTAATTACGAGTTATTTAAACCGCTTTTACAGCTTTCTGTGTCTGATTGTGCTCTGGGCAAGAGGAGAGTGGATGTGTGAGCCGACAGCCTGTATAGGTCCGGTATACAGCACTTATGCGTTACTTCTCCTCGGCTGGTCTGTCAGGAGCACACGGTTTTTCTGTTTGCACTTACTATTGGAGTGTGTGTTTCGTGATTGTACTCCTAAGTGTTGTAACTATGGGGGAAGCCATTTGGCTTCCATTAAAGGATGTGGTCACTTTGTATGAGAAAAGCAAGTCCAGGAGGTCAGAGATCAGCATAAAATCACCTATGCAGCTGCAATAAAGAGAGAGGAGGGAGTCAGGGGTCCAGCCATTGCTGGCAGTATATCTGTGGGCGGGTGCTTGGTCTCTCAGCATCCATCGTCAGTAATGACCAATCAAATTGTTATCAAGGAGTCCCTTCTAGCGTTTATCGTTGATGTAATTTACAGTGCTCGTGAAAAAAAGTCAAGGTCGGATATCATCAAGTTTGTGTCTGAAGCAGCAGTGCAGTTCTCGGATATCAAGTAGTATTCTCCTCAAGCACTGCATGAGTTTATGAAGGCAAAGCAAGTATTCTCAAGTCAGGAATCAAGAAATCCCTCTGAAATGGGGGATGATGAAGGGGAGGATATGGAGGAAGCTGAGTTCTGTGAGAATGTTAATGATGTTTAGAACTTTTATGATGGTTTGCATCCTCTAGTGGAATGCAAGGAGTCTTATTGCCAATGGACAAGAATTTAAGAAGTTTATATGGGATTTAGAGATAAACCTGGTTAAAACCTGTCTTGATTTTGTAATCCCAGGGTATACATGCCTCCGCAAAGATAGAGCTGATAGAACAGGTGGTGGATGTGCAACCTTTGTCAAATCAGGGATTCAGTATAAAGTTTGGGAATATAACCCAACTCTTGAATGTTTAGTAATAGAAATATGGAGTTCTCAAGGAAAAATAAATTTAGTCAATCATTATAATCCTTGCAAACCTTTAGTCTTGGCTGATCTGGAGGAAATAATGAGTAAAAATTGAGTCCCCTGTTATCTGGGTTAATGATTTTAATGCCCACAATCCCCTGTGGGGAAGTCAGGAAAGAGATACAAATGTCATCACCACTGAGGATTTCTTGGATAACAATAATTTAGTCATTATGAATGATAGCAGACCAACTTGATTTGAAATGACCCTTTTAAAAGTACCCCGACTGTAAAGACAAATAGTCATAAATATGCTTTAATGATTATCGAATACTAGAGTGTGTTGTTAAAAAAGCACGAAGAATTGTTATTTCTTTGAAAAATCGCAATTTATAACACATATTCTTTACAAGCGCAATGCATGCTGGGTTGATGACATTATAGGGTTGCACTGTGCCGAACCGCTACATTTACTCACTGGCTATCAGGAGCGAGAATACCATAATAATGCCACATTGTGCTACTTATGGGTGCAATTTTCAGTCAAAGGGAAACAAGAGGGGTCATGTAAGTCTACACAGCTTCACAAGAGACAAGAAGAGAAGAACGGAGTGGGAAATCGCTTGTGGGCGTACAAAACTTCTGAAGGACCCGCGGCTATGTTCTCTCCACTTCTCTCCAGATGCATTCGATGGATGCAGATGCAGGTGCTGCTAGTTACATAGACTAAAGCCAAATGCCTTGCCTACAGTTTTCTCATACAAACAGACAAAACGAGGGAAGTCCGCTGGAGGAAACGCCATAGGCAGAGACATATGACGTAGCATACGTAGTGGCTACACGTAGCAGCTAACGGCTAACAACAGTTAACAGCTACTTCCTTTCCTTTCCTGAGGATCAAACTCACGATTCCCGGGGCAAGAGGCAGTGACAGTGCCGCTGAGCCACAATGAGCATGGCTAACAATGGCTAACAACAGTTAATGGCCGTTAGCCCTTGCGACTAACTGTTAGCCGCTAGAGCTTAAACTACCTGAAGATTATCGTTTCACATTAAATAATACCACACAGATGTATCATTAAACACTTACATGTGACACTAACCTCACCAAAGACAACCCTACCAAGTTTTCCCAGTAAACTTCTGAGGAGAGCATTTTTCGCCATGTATCGCTGAGTAACCATGACGACCATAGACTAACCTGCATGTCCGTGGATTGATTTCGTTGTTCTTTCCCAGTTACCCAGCAGTGATCCCCGGTCAGGAGAAGAGCAAAAACATGACTTCTCATAAAACAAGCTTCAAGTGACGCTCCTCCCTCCCTGCCTCTCTTTCCTGATTGGGCCGATAAGATTCCAGCCGGAGTGAAGTCGTTGGACAGTGGAGGCTGGCAAGACTGATATGCATGATTTCAGAATCAGTCATGTCCATCTGCTCTGCAAGGCTAATCAATGCAGGGCAGTGGCAAGAAAGACAATAAAGGCTGCTAAAAAGAGGAGTTGGAGGTCCTTTTGTGGCACCTTGGCGCTAGATACTCCTGTCAGAGAGGTTTGGTCCAGAATTCATAAAATGTCAGGAAAAGTGGTCAGATCAACAATGCCAGTCCTGAATGATGGTTCTGTTGAGGCAGTCAATAACAAAGAAAAAGCAAGTATGTGTATTAAAGTTTTTCAGGAGGTTCATAAATCAGCAGGACTTGGAGATGAAGGTTTTAGAATGAGGGAAGAGATCTTGGAAACAGAGGGATGGAAATTGAACTTTGCCAGTGAAGAGAGTAACTCCTGTAACCTATTCTTCTCTCTCAAAGAGCTTAGGGATGCAGTACAGGCAGGGGCAAATACCACCCCAGGCCACGACCAGATCAGCTATGAAATGCTCAAACACCTAGATGATATTGCTTTGGAAATCCTAGCTCCTTTTAATTATATTTGGGAGGAAGGTAAACTACCAAAAAAATGGAAGCATGCTGTTGTGATTTCAATTTTGAAACCAGGAAAGAATCCATCGTGTCCATCTTCTTATTGGCGCATAGCATTAACATTTGTCCTGTGTAAAATTATGGAAAGAATGGTCACAAATAGACTAGTTTATACCCTTGAAACAAATGGTTTTTTTTTTGTTTTTTTCTTTGTTTTTTTGTAAATTATCAAAATGGGTTCAGAACAGGAAGCAATACTATGGATTTAATTGCAATCCTGGATCAAGAAATAAGGAAAACTATTATTAATAAAGAAAGTGTAATTGCTGCATTTTTAGATATTGAGATAGCATATAATACCATGTGGAGGGCGGGTGTGCTAATTAAACTCCATGATGCTGGTGTTGTGCTTTTATGATCAGTGGACAACTATTCACTGTGTCACTATATAATATTGACTATCAGAAATAATTGATAATAATTCACATTAAGTAATCGGATTTAATTTACATTAAATCTACCTCGGGGAACCACCCATAGAGGGAAATTATAGCAAAATTAAGTCAGTCTCATAAAAGTTACTGACTATAAATTTGGAACCATGATTTATAATTAAATTAATCGAAATAACCAAAGTTACCTAATCAATTGTCAGTCAAAGTTGAAGGATTTTGAGTTCTGCAGAGAAGAGGTTGGCAAGATTCCCTCTTGTGCAACATTAACAGACCAGTAACTGACTTTGTGTTCAAAATCATTTACTGACAAACCAAACATGAAAACATAAAATATCTAACTTAACAAAGCCCTATGTGCAAGTGTGTATTTGTGCGTGTGTGTGTGTGTGTGTGTGACAAACAAAGACAAGATGGCTGCTCAAAGGCATTTACAACCAGGACCACATGGGGAGTGGTGGAGGTTAGGAAAGGTTTCTTTGTTTAATGCTGATGCCGTTATATGAAGTGGTAATGTTAAAATACACAGCAGTTAGCCATAGCTTAAACCCAAAGAGTATATTCAATAAATCAATGAAGTGATTGTAGAAATCGAATAGTCCTGTGCTTAGCCATGCTACACTAAACTCTGTAAGGCCCAGTTACATTACCAAGTCTATCCAAGGAAAAGGTGTCCTTTTTGGGTGTTGCTCAACAAAGTCCAGTATTGCAAGTTTGGCAGTTTCCTAGTGCCCCCAGGCCAGTCTGGCCCTTCAGCTTCTGGCTCTGAAGACCACTGGTTGTTCTTTTGTCCCATGAGTTAGCAGCTTGATGCCAACTCTGTCATGTTGCTTCTTGTTGTTTCGACTGGGAACTCTTGTTCCTTAAGCAGGGTCTCATGTTGCTTATGTGGTGCTACAGTCTGCGCTGAGCAGGACTGCAGAAGAAGTCTTGAGGTTGTAATCCTAAGAAGAGACTGGAGGAGTTCTGTGTCTCTTTCTACAGGTTGAGAAAGAGCTGAGAGAGAGGAGCTGTGTCCCCTTCTCTGCATGGTTCAGAAAGAGAGAGAGACTGCATAGCAGAGCTGGGTCTCATACCTCTTTCAGACTGGCCGAAAAACCTGTTTAAATCCAGTAACAATCGGCTCCTGTCGGCAGTTTGAAAGGGTCTAATCAGCATTTGGACCCAAGTTGACTGCCCCTCGGCTCGCCTCTAATCGGCTCCAGTGGGAACACCAAACCCAGGTCAACCCGCTAATTCACGAATGACGCCGGCGTAATGTGCCCACGGCAAAACATCGCGTCCGGCCCCTCGGTCTGTAACTTACATGACTCTTTGCCATCTCAGCAACAAATTCCATCTGCCTTTGTATCATCAGCACCTAGTTTGTACATTTTTAAAGAGGGACAAAAGTACAAAGCACAGAAAACCGTGTCCACGGCGTCCATGCTCTTTTCCATTGTTTACGTGGTCATGTTTTGTCGCGCCGATGATGTCATCAATGTGATGACATCAGCTTGATGCGCCAGAGGAAAAAAAACAGCCACGCAGCTTGTCTGCTGCTGATTAGACCTGGGTCTACTGGCAGTGGGAGATGAGTCACTTGCCGATTGTTAGCGGGTTAACCCGCGTTAAAAAAACCCAAGTTGACCCGCTAATTTTAGTGTGAAAGCGGTGTTATTGTCCTTATCACTAGTGGTTAAAGTGGGATTTGATAGGTGGGGAGCCCTAAAATACAGTGTTATGGGCAGTAGGAAAAATGACGTGAATTATTGCAAAAACCTGTGTCAGCCTTATTCTCAACAGAAAAATACAGGCCGCATTAACAGGCAAAACACACACATAGCAATCTAACATGGCTAACTCACACAGAGAAAAAACAGCAAACTAACACCCTAACACTGAGACTCGGACAAAGACTTGAGTTAAAACCACACCTATGCAGACACACAGGTGAGAGAAGAAAGACAGGAGAAACACAGGAGGAGATCAACTAAGGCAGGGGAAACACAGAAAGTAAAATCAACTACATATGCTACATAAGGAGGAAATATCAGGCATGAAAACAGTTCAGGGGTTGAAAAAGGTGAGGAGGCTATGACCCCTCTTGGGGGGGTCCGGGGGCATGCTCCCTCTGAAGAAAATGTAGAATATTTCGTATTTAAAAGCATCAATCTGATGCATTTTGAGAGGAAAATGAAGCAGAATTACAGGACAGTATAAATGTGGCATAAAGTATCTATCTATCTATGGTCACATTATGCTATATAAGAAATCAGACGGACAACTTCTCTCATGAAATACATTAACAATTCATTTCCACCAGAGGCGTTAAGATAACTGCGTTACCTCTCCTGCTGTGTTAGCTAACGTTATGCATCAATGGCACGATGCCTCTTTCAGTGAGCTTTAATTCTTCTAGTGATAGATTACCTGTAGCCAAAGGTGGGACCAAGTTATTGTTATGCAAGTCACAAGTAAGTCTCAAGTCATTGCCTTCAACTCCCAAGTCAACTCCCAAGTCAAGACAGGCAAGTCTCAGTTAGTCCGAAGTCCTACAGTTGGAGTTTTGAGTCTTTTCGAGTCTATCTTGGCTGCTTCTCTCTGGTCTGTCATGTTGTCCATCACTGACTTAAATATGTTTGTTTTCCTGGTTGAATGTTGGCTAGTATTGGCTGACGGGTGGATTTCTGTTAAACAGACCCAATTGTTCAAGGGGTTGCATTTACAGCTGTAGGGAATCAATGAAAAAAATGTATTTTTCAAATTACAACTTTTTCCCCCCTCACAATTGTTTTACTTGATAGTATTCTTTGGGCCCGTTAGGAAGCTGTGGAGGGTCTGATGTGGCTTCAAGGCCACCAGTTAATGATCACTGATGCCCAGTATGATGACAGATTTGTCAAACAAGGTAAATTCTGGAGGTGACTCCATCCTTTTGCTGGAAATGCATAAAATCTTTTATGATTAGTTAATTTGTGAATTGGAAGGAAACACTGATATTTTCACTTTTTAGATAAAACAATACAGTGAAGGGATGGCTCTTACAGCTCTGTCCTGAGAAACATTCACCATCTTTACAGTCATCACGACCAATTCTCAAAAAGATCAAGCACTTTAATTTGTTTAGTGAAAAAACATTGCAGTTTGGACTAAGAGAATAAAAATAAATAAAGAGATAGTAAGAAATGATAAAAAAGCTAAAAGCCAGACTAAAAAGGTAGGTCTTGAGCTTGATTTTAAAAATATGAAACTAAAAGACAGAATTTAAATTTGACCAAAAACCAAATCTTACCAAAAAGTCTGTACAAATGGGCAACAATATTGAGCCATGACCTTGCCATGTCTGAACAGGAGGGATTGTTTAAATAGTATTACAATATTTTACTACATATGGATTACAAAATATTTACTTTTTTTTTTTTTTGCTTAGCATGTTCAACATGTGCTAAACATAATCCACAAGGTAATGAGAGACCTAAAAGAGGACAATTCCCTAAAACAGAATTTCCATTTGAAGCTATCCACATGGCCTTTATGCAACTTAAGCAGTGTGAGAGGAAGAAATATTGTTTAGTGACAACTTATCCCTTTCAAAATGGACAGAAACATTTCCTGTAACACATCCATGTGCCCTAACAGTAGCAAAAATATTATGCAAAGAAATAGTACCTGAGTTTAGAATTTCAAAAAAGATTCAAAGTGACAATGGAACACATTATGGAAATGAAATAATTAAGAACATGGGACTCAGACTAAAAAAAGCTGAGAGGAGAACTTGAACATTTGTCACACTAATATAATACCAACCGGGAATAGTGAAAAATCTGCTTACAAATGGGGGATATTCAGATATTGAAAATTTTGTCTTAATGGCAGTGAAGTAACCACCAGATCTGTTCACCCCTTAGGGTTATTATCTCCAGAACATGAAAAAAAGAGGAAATTTTTAAACATATCATTTTTTGATACTCCTACTAATTATCATTTCCCTTTTTTTGGTGGAAAAGCAGAAAAACAAGCAAAATAGTATAAAAAGACATCAAATACATCACTATAATGAAAATGATCATCTTTGGTGCAAATCAGTGGTGCACATAACTAGGAAACGTAGAAATGAAAGCTGTTATGTTTGCTCCAAACTACCAGATGCAGCATTAACTGGCCCAATAGCCATGCCTTGGCCAGCTCCGTTTACTACAATCATAGTTATGTTCCAATTGGCTACCTAAACAAGATCTACTGCAGAGCAATATTTTCCCTGGGCAAAACAAATTAAAGGGATGGTTCAGTTTTTCTGAAGTGGGGTTGTATGAGCTCCATATGGCCACTAAGCACCTTAGATGTAGTAGAACGTTCTCTCCTCTCCCTCAGTCAGCCACAGTCTGTAATACCGCTTTCACACTAAAATCCGCGGGTCAACACTGTTTTTTTCAACACTGGTTAATCCGCGAGTGACTCCTTTACCACTGCCAGCAGACCCGGGTCTACTCAGCAGCAGACAAGCTGCGTGGCTGTTTTTCTTCCTCTGGCGCATCAAGCTGATGTCATCACATTGATGACATCATCGGCACGACAAAACATGACCACATAAACAATGGAAAAGATCATGGACGCCGTGGACACGGTCTTCTGTGCTTTGTACTTTTGTCCCTCTTTAAAAATGTACAAACTAGGCGCTGATGATACAAAGGCAGATGGAATTTGTTGCTGAGATGGCAAAGAGTCATGTAAGTTACAGACCGAGGGGCCGGACACGATGTTATGCCGTGAGCACATAATGCTGACGTCATCCGTAACTTAGCAGCTTGACCAGGGTGTGATGTTCTCACGGGTCGAAATGCCGATTAGGACCCTTTCAAACTGCAGACAGGAGCCGATTATTGGCGGATTTACACAGGTTTTTTGGGCAGTCTGAAAGGGGTATAAGAGTCTGTTATGCAGAACCAGCCGCAAACAGGGAAGTATTGTACCAAGTACAAAGGGTATTTTCTCCGCCTACAAGAACTCCCATCAAAAAATAATACCACAGTTGAAGAGTACACCCTCTATAAATGTTTTTTAAGTGCATTAACTTTTCGAAAATATAAAGTTTATCTGGAACTAACAGACTCACGTCACGTATAACTCCAAGCAGCGCTGCCGCAAGCCGCTGAATCACTCAGCCTTCCTCTCAGCTGATATAAACATAACAAGCTAGTGACTTCAGAAGCTGGTTGTAGCCTCGTGTAACTTTTATCAAGTATTGTAATTCTTTTGTTCTGACTGTTAGCGGTGTGAGGAAGAGACAATGTAGGAAATTAAAAATGAGTGATTATGACAGCGACGATGAAGTTCCATTCACTTTGGAGCCAAGAGGATATCTGTATGAACCGGAGTTCACAGAAGAAGAGCTGCTGCAGATGGAGACCAAACAGGCCTGACCCCAAGTGCTACTGCTGCTACGAGTGGACCTTGGTTACAGACCAACTTCAGGATCTGTCTGAGTCAGAGGAAACCGGTGATTCTCATGCCGTCTGTATCACTCATCAAACAGATTTTCCTGCTCTTCTAAATCCCGGAGTTTTGCGGACATTCTTCAATTTCCCGAAGATAAACTGAAAAAACGTCCCAAACCTGAAGGACCTAATGACAGTTTATCCTCAAAGTAAGTAACAATGATCTGTCAGAGGCGAACAAGCAGAGTGGAGGAGGCTGTTTACCGTAACATTACAGGCTACATGTGTGTGTCTCTCTCTCACAAACACACAACCATTACCGTTGTGTAGTAGCATTGCGCGGCTAGCAACAGAGCTGCGTGGAGGAATACGTGACGTGAGTCGGTTACTTCCAGATAAACTTTATATTTCCGAAAAGTACAATACATGAGTGTACAATAAAACATTGCATTGGAACATAACAGTCAACACACCTGGTCCTAATGGGTATACCTGTCCTACCAATATGGTCTGGGCATGTGGTTCGTGCAGTTGTCTCAACCTACCTAAAGATTGGTGTGACAGGTGTTACCTGGCTTATCTGGTCCCCTAAATCCACATCTATACCAACCTGACCCATCGTCATGGTATGATCAGACAATGCAGAGCTGCTAAGAGGATGCCACATTGGCAAGGTATCTTAGGCACAATAATCCCATCCTATGGCACTGCTACTTTGGCACACAGGCTTAATGAAGTAGCCTTAAAGCTTGAAAACTTGACTGCTATAAAGGATAAACGGTGTTGACATTCTTCTCAGAATTACAGGCCCTAAAAATGATGACGTTCCAAAGAAGAATGCTTTTAGACCTTTTTTGGTTAAACAAGGTGGCACATGTGAAGTTATTGGAGATTCCTGCTGTACCATGATGAAGTGTATCTCAAATTACTACATTCTACAGAAGACCATCATGAAAAGGAAGATTTGCTATAAACTAACGAAAAGCAGTTGTATATTACTGATGTGAGAGAGATACTCACTCTGTGGTAATATTGTAAAAATGTAATAATGATAAACAGGTGGGAAATGTAAAGAACATACACTGCCCTATGTAAAGAACATACCTTTCTGCTTAGTTGAATCCAGGTGCCTACAAAAGTCGGCACCTGGATTCAACTAAGCAGAAAGGTATGAGCCTCCTATTGGATAATTACAGCATGGGCGATTATCTTCCAGCTGTCAACAAGTTATTTAACCCCAGCTGATGCAATGAGTAGCTTCTCATTTCTTAAACAACCATGTCTAAAGAAAAATCTTGTGGTCGTGGAAAAGATGTTAGTCTGTTTAAGAAGGGTCAAATCTTTGGCATGCATCAAGCAGAGAAAACATCTAAGGAGACTGCAGAAACTACTAAAATTGGGTTAAGAACTGTCTAACGCATTATTAAAAACTGGAAGGATAGTGGGGAAGCATCGTGAAAGTAAGAGCATTTCTGTCACAAGGTGAGGAGTAGTGTGTGTGTGTATGTGTGTGCACACGTGTGTTTGCTTAAGTCTGATCATCACTCTCTCCGGAGAAACACAACACGTGCATAATCATGCCACAGGTGTGGGTAGTTTGGGGGCACCTCCTACACTTCATCTTCTAGGTGACGGCAGACAGGGACAAAGAAGCCTGGAGAGCAGCTGAGCTGACGGGAGCAGACGCACAGGAGAAACACTGTGGTAAACGCTGTTGGTGAAGCGCTGGGCGGACAGCTGTGACAGCACACACGCTAGAGAGACAACGAAGACGCACGGTGTGAGAGGGGGAAGCCTCAGACAAAAAGTGGAGGGGTGGGGACGCGTTCCACCTTTCCTCCAGATTATTACCCTTCTACTCTCACTACAGCATACATGGGACAGAACCTGTGATTTTAACTGCTGTGGCAAAATTATTTTATTTTAACTTTTGATCGACAAAAGAGAACAAACTACCCCTTTGGGCACCTCCGCCATCAGTAGATATATGGTGCCATGAAAAAGTATTTGCCCCCTTCCTGATTTCTTACTTTTTTGCATATTTGTCACACTGAAATGTTTCAGATCATCACACAAATTTTAATATTAGACAAAAATAACCTGAGTAAATGCAAAATGCAGTTTTTAAATGATGATTTCATTTATTAAGGGAAAAAAAGCTCTCCAAACCTACATGACCCTATGTGAAACAGTAATTGCCCCCTGAACCTAATAACTGGTTGTGTCACCCTTGGCAGCAATAACTGCAATCAAGCGTTTGCGATAACTGGTGATGAGTCTTTCTCATCGCTGTGGAGGAATTTCGTCCCACTCTTCTGCGCAGAATTGTTTTAACTCAGACACATTGGAGGGTTTTCGAGCATGAACTGCCCATTTAAGGTCACACCACAGCATCTCAGTTGGATTTAAGTCTGGACTTTGACTCGGCCATTTCAAAACCTTAATTTTATTTTATTTAAGCCATTTAGAGGTGGACTTGCTGGTGTGTTTCAGGCCGTTGTCCTGTTGCATAACCCAAATGCTCCTGAGCTTGAGGTCATGAACTGATGGCCAGACGTTCTCCTTCAGGATTTTCTGGTAGACAGCAGAATTCATGGTTTCATCAATCACAGCAAGTCGTCCAGGTCCTGAAGCAGCAAAGCAGCCCCAGACCATCACACTACCACCACCATATTTGACTGTTGCAATGATGTTCTTCTTATCAAATGCTGTGTTGTTTTTACTCCAGATGTAACGCGACACACACCTTACAAAAAGTTCAACTTTCGTCTCGTCAGTCCACAGAATATTTTTCCAAAGTCTTGGGGATCATCAAGATGTTTTTGGCAAATGTGAGACGAGCCTTTGTGTTCTTTTTGGTTAGTAGTGGTTTTGGCCTTGGAGCTCTCCCATGATGCCATTGTTGCTCAGTCTCTTTCTTATTGTTGAGTCATGAACTCTGACCTTAACTGAGGCAGGTGAAGCCTGCAGTTCTTTAAATGTTGTTCTGGTTCTTTTTGACCTCCTGGATGAGTGGTAGTTGTGCTCTTGGTGTAATTTTGGTAGGCTGACCACTCCTGGGAAGGTTCACCACTGTTCCCAGTTTCTCCAATTGTGGATAATGGCTCTGACCGTGGTTCACTGGAGTCCTAAAGCCTTAGAAATGGCTTTGTAACAGACTGATAGATTTCAATCACTTTGTTTCTCATTTGTTCTTGAATTTCTTTGGATCGTGGCATGATGTGTTTCTTTTTGAGATCTTGCAGCCTACTTCACTTTGTCAGACAGGTTCTGTTTAAGTGATTTCTTAATTCAACAGGTCTGGCTGTAATCAGGTCTGCATGTGGTCAGTGAAATTGAATTCAACTTTCAAAAAATGTGGTTAATCACGGCTAACTCATGATTTAACAAGGGGGGACAATTACTTTTTCACATAGGGTCATGTAGGTTTGGAGAGCTTTTTTACCTTACCCTTAATAAATAAAATCATCATTTAAAAACTGCATTTTGTATTTACTCAGGTTATCTTTGTATAATACTAAAATTTGTGTGATGATCTGAAACATTTAAGTGTGAAAAATATGCAAAAAGTAAGAAATCAGGAAGGGGGCAAATACTTTTCATGGCACTGTAAGGACATTTGCAGTAATCTTGGGTTGGGCGTGTTTGGTTCATTTGCTGTGGATTTAATTTTCACTAGTGATTTGTTTATTTGATTTAGTTCCCTTTGTGTTGGATTCCTACTTTGCTGTGTTTTTTTAGTTATTCCCACGAAGAATAGATTGCTATTGGTCCTAAATTAGCTCTAACAACTGGACACTGATAGGTCTTTGGTCACCCTGACGGATATCTTGTTGTTTATTTCTAAAGTTATTTGCCCTCACCTGTGCTAGAACCTGCGAGAAGAGGACTCGCCCATTGAAGCCTATGGACAAACTGTTGGACTGTCTTTTTAGACAGATCCCTCTTTTTTAATCTATTTTAGAGTTTTTGTAATAAAGAAATATTTTTTTGCCTGAATCATGTCCTGGTGTTGTCTTGTGTGCTTGCTCTTCAACAGAAAGTGGTGGTGTTACACTGTCCTAGCTTCTCCACTCAGTGACATTTGGCGATGTCGGGCAGGATTTCTGTTGAGTCTGAGCAACTTCAACTTGCAGCATGCCTGGGGAGGAACAGTCAGCCGCAGACCAGGCTACAGGTCAGCAAGCTACAATGATGCCTTTTGTTATGGGAATGCCATGGGTACAGAGGTTTGGTGGTTCTGGGTCAGAGGTCAAATTGGGAGAATGGCAAGCACAAATGGAGACCATGCTGAGCTTCCAGCCACTCAATGATGCCCAAAAAGCAGACTTGTTAATGGGGTTTTTGGACGGGGGAGGAAAAAGAGAAATATTGACTCTGGAGAGAGCTGGTAGAAATACCCCAAAGAAAATATTTGCTGTATTATCTACACTGTATGGTGGCACCACGCATGTATCTGTCATAAGAGCGCATTTTTTGCATTTGCAGACAGGAACCTAACCAGTCCCTCAGGTCCTTGGCCCTTCACCTCAGAGAATTGTTTTTTAGGTTGAAGCATAAAGATGATGCAGGCCTGGAACACAGTGACATCCTTCTACGTGACCAGTTCATTATGAGACTTTGAGCAAGAGCTGAGGCGCCAAGTAAGGAAACAGCAAGCCCTGCCATTTGTCGAGGTAAAACCTTGCATTAGAAGAAGAACAGGATGATAAATGGTCTGTAGGACCTTCATGCTTAGGGCTTTGGGGTGTCAGTGGCGCAGTTGGATAGTGCGCAGTTGGATAGTGCGCTTGGTCAGTAATCGGGAGGTTGCTGGTTCGAGCCCAGCTCCAGGAGACACATGGCGATGTGTCCTTGGGCAAGACACTTGACCCCAATTTGCTCCCACTGCTCCATCAGTGGCATGTAAATGGGCATGTAAATGGGCATGAAAGGGCGTGAATGTGTTAGTTGTAACTGATGGATAACTAGAAACTCTGAACCAGCAGTGAGTGAATGTGAGAGTGAATGGGTAAGTGTGACCTGCGGTGGAAAGCAGCTTTGAGTAGTAAAAGACCAGAAAAGCGCTATATAAGCTCAAGTCCATCTACCATTTACCATTTACCAAGTCCATGCTTAGCTGTAAATGGGCCTAACCCCTCTCTACCAAGGGATGCTAATGACTGGAAGCAAGAATTTCGTAGGGAGATACTTAAGAGGTGAAAGAACAACTTGCAGAGACAGCAAAGATGCTTGTAAATGAGTTGAAAGCAGAAATGAATAATTCTCCATGCCCTCCTGTATCCACATCCCGGCCTAAGGCCTATTCAGATAATCCTAGTAGGACGAGGCAGAGGTTCAGAGCCCCGTCCAATAACCAAGAGTTTAAGTGGGACTCACATGGCCGCCACATTTGCAATCAGTGTGAAGAACCAGGTCATATTAGGTGCCACTGCTCCCATAGAGAGGCTCCGCAGGGTTTTTAGTTCCACCGGTCACTGTTGGTCAAGTGACCGGAGCCCCCAAATGTGACCCTATCCACAAACTAGCAGAAGCCACCATTGCTAGAGCTTGCCCTGTAGCAGAGGTAAAAGTGGACAACGTGGATGTTAAATGTTTGATAGACACTGGTTCCCAGGTCACATTATTTAGTGAAATGCTATGTAGAGAATTCTTTAAAGATAAGCAGACGAACAACACAGACCTCCCATGGTTGACCTTACGGGCAGCTAATGGACTTAAAATCCTCTATGTTGGATATATGGTTGCAGAGAGATCAGACAGCCACCACAGATCAGAACTCACAGACAGGTACTTGGCGTCAGGAACAGAAGGCAAGGTCGGCAACCAGGGATCAGGCAGGCAGGTAAATGCAGGGCAGAAACGGGTTGGTACCTTGAAGTCTAGCCGAGGAACAGACGATGAAGGCGGAAACAGGAACAGAACAGGTCGGCAATGGGTGATCAGTCCGGTTAGCTGGTCTGGTGTTCTTGGCATGAGATCGAAGACGATCTGAAGCCGAGTGAGTGTGGAGCTGGGGTTTAAGTAGGCGGATTGATTGCAGCAGATGAGGTGCAGGTGTGAGCAGGAGCGCAGGTGACAGGAGAAGAGCTGATTATGTGAAGGCTGGAGTGTAGCAGGCTGAGACTGAGGCTGTGGCTGTGACAGACTTCATTGTTGGGGGAATAACAGTGCCATCACGGGGAACTGTTGTAGTGAGAGATGACTGTTTGGGGAAACATAAAGCCCTTCTGAGGATGAATGTGATCTGGGGTTGTTGGGACCAAATGTTTAACAATCGAAACAGACTCTGCCCCAACCCTCAGGTACAGAACTTTGGAAAAGAGTGGGAGAATGTGTTCGCAGACTGCAGGAGGATCCAAGCTGCTGAGGCAAAAGAACAGTGGGAAGGCATTACCTGGGTTGCCTGCAGCTATGCAGTGTCTATTCCAGCCCAGAGCGAAGCCCTGCTGTGGGCCAGAGTGTCAGCACCACCAGCCCTTAAGAACCCCTGTGCCCTAGTGGAGCCTTTTGGAGGAGACATAGGAGTTGAGGTATCCAGGACCCTAGTACTGGTAGAAGGGTGGAGGGTCCCTGTAAAGCTACATAATGTTAACCCTTACCCAGTCTCCTTGTACAAACACCAAAGTAAGCAACAGTCTCTGCTGTAGATCCACTGAGTGTGAGGGAGGGCACTGATGTCTTCCTCATAGAAGTGAGTCCGGGGGTGGTAGAGGTGGGGGTTGTCAAGGCTGGTCAAGGGCAGGACTCGAGGTAGGCAGACAAGTTGATCAGCACTTTACCCCATAGTGACCACCTGAGTGAGGAGCAACATCAGTTCAACCAACTCTTGGCTAAGTGGCAACATGTATTTTCTGCTCATGAAGAAGATTATGGCTGCACTGACATTGCTAAACATCACATTCCTACAGGTGAGGCTGCCCCTATCCAAGAGAGGTTTAGACCGCTGCCCCCTACTCTCTACAAGGAGATGCGCACCTTGTTACAAGGTACAAGGTTCTGTGTGGATTCCCGCAGGCTAAAAAGTGTGACACACAAGGATGCTTTCTCCCTTCCATGCATTGAAGACTCCCTCACCAGCCTGACCAAAGCTGAATGGTACACTACATTAGATCCTGCCAGTGCCTACTGGTAGGTGAAGCTGGAGGAAAAAGACAAGGAGAAGACTGCGTTTACAACGCCACTTGGCCTCTTTCAGTTTGAACGGATGCCTTTCGGGCTATGTAAAAAGGCATGTAATGCACCAGCAACATTTCAGAGACTGATGCAGAGGTGTTTGGGTAATCAATTAACTGAATCGGCCTTGGTTTGTCTTGATGATGGGGTAATCTTTTTCCCTGATTTTGCAACAAATCTGCACCATCCAGAGACAGTTTCCAGTCCCTGACATGCTATGGCTTGAAGCTTCGACCAGAAAAGTTCCTGGGCCATGTGGTGAGTGGACAAGGTGTTTCACATGACCCAGAGAAAGTGACAGCAGTCCAAGAATGGAGCCCACCAACAGATAAGCAGGTACACTCCTTTTTGGGGTTTGTGGGGTATTACCGGCACTTAACTGGTGCTTTTCATCAGAAAGCGGTGGTGTTACACTGTCCTAGTCTCTCCACTCAGTAACATTTCCACGCACACAATTCGAAGGGAACTCAAGGGATTGGGACTGAGCAGCTGTGTAGCCTTAAGAAAACCACTAATCAGTAAGACTAACTGGAAAAAAGGCTTCAGTTTGCTAGGGAGCATAAAGATTGGACTCTGGAGGACTGGAAGAAGGTCATGTGGTCTGATGAGTCCAGATTTACCCTGTTCCAGAGTGATGGGAGCATCAGGGTAAGAAGAGAGGCAGGTGAAGTGATGCACCCATCATGCCTTGTGCGTACTGTCCAAGCCTGTGGGGGCAGTGCTATGATCTGGGGCTGCTGCCGTTGGTCAGGTCTAGGTTCAGCAACATTATGTGCCCAAAGAATGAGGTCAGCTGACTACCTGAATGTACTGAATGACCAGATTATTCCATCAATGGATTATTTTCTTCTCTATTGGTGTTACGAAAATTTCAATGAAGTGAATGCATTATCAATGTTTCATGTGCCTCATGTTTAAAACCCAACATGGCTATGTTATGTAGGATGTTGTTTTTTCATCAAAATGTAGTAAAATGTTGTGCAGCTAAAGATAGAGACAAGACTTCTCTGTTTTCAGGATTACTGTGTGCCTGACCGACCTCCACATGCACAAAGCGCCTACTTGGCTGCCCACCAAGTCTGAGGAATCTCTGCGCGCCTACTCGATCTCCACATAAACCAGGAGAGACACATGGCAAGAAGGGTGGCAAGAGGGGGAATACCCGTGGACTTTTCTGCTGAACATGGGATATTTACTGCTGAGTGCGAACTTTTCTGTGAGACAAAGGAACTGTCCTCCCTACTTTCTGTTTGTAAATATCTGTGAAAACCATACAAGCTTCAGTAAGAGGAAGCTGCACATTTTGTCTGTAAGCTGCTTACTCCTTGCAAGTAAAATCTTTGAAGACTACTATATTCTCCTGTCATCCTTGAAACACTGGCAGCCAGTAAGTCAGAGGTGGTTAAAGGGAAATTTTTCTGACAAATGGCACAGGCATATTCCAAGATGACAATTCCAGGATTCATCGGGCTCAAATTGTCAAAGAGTGGTTCAGGGAGCATGAGACATCAACGTCATTTTCATACATGGATTGGCCACCACAAAGTCCTGACCTTAACCCCACTGAGAATCTTTGGGATGCTAGAGAAGGTGTTGTGCAGTGGTCAGACTCTCCCATCATCAGTACACTGGGCCGGTTCTTCTTAGGAACTGAAACGATGCAGGATGTCTTCCAAAGGGTGGGCACTTTCCCTGCAGGCTAAGGTTGAAGATACGCTGTAGCGATTTTCCCAGTTCAGCAGTACAGGCCTTCAGTAGTCTGGGACACGCCTGCTGCTCTGCTAGGGTTTAGCTTCCTCAACTGTCCTCTGACCTGGTCCACAGTGACGTATGGAGGAGGCTGTGTTGAGGTGGGTGAGGAGGAGGAGGAGGTGGAGGAGGGGGCTGATCTCTAACAGAGGGAGGTGTGCTGAGTGTGTGTGAGTGTGAGTGTGTGTGTGTGTGGGGGGGGGGGCATGGGCTGGTTTAACTGGTTGAAGAAGACATTAAGTTTGTTTGCCTTCTCCATTGTCCCCATACGTCACTGGTCTTATAGCCTGTGATGGTTTTCACACCATCCCAGACCTCCCTCATGTTGTTCTCTTTCAGCTTCTGCTCCACCTTTCTCCTGTGGCCGTGCTTTGCTTTCCTCACACAACGTTTTACCTCCTGTTCTTTCATCGCCTCACTGTCTCTGCTTCTGAAGGCGGCTTTCTTCCTTTTGAAGACAGCTTTAACTTTCTGAGTTACCCATGGTTTGTTATTAGGGTAAAAGCAGACAGTCTTGGCAGGGGAGACCATGTCTACACAGAAGTTAAGGTAGTCTGTCAGACAGTGTGTCAGCCCCTCTATGTCCTCACCGTAGGGGTTGATCAGCTCATCCAAGACCGTGGTTCTGAAGCAGTCTCTCAGGGCACTTTCCATCTCAGGGGACCACCTCCTGATGGAGCCAGCTGCCTTTGGACCAGGGGGATGTACTCTGGCTGTAGGTGGACCAGGTTGTGGTCAGACTTCCTTAGAGGGGGGAGAGGTGTGACTCTGTACACATCCATCACATTAACATAAAGCAAGTCGATGGTTCTGTTGTTTCTTGTAGGTCAGTCCACAGCCTGGTGAAAAGCAGCCACAGTGGAGTTCAAAGTAGCATGGTTTAAGTCCCCAGGAATGAAATGTTGGTTAAATGTGTAGAATTTGAGATTTCAAAAAATGCATAGAAGTTAGCGGTTTTCATCAGAGTGTAGTTTCATCATTAAATTGTCATAGATAAAAGTTTTTGCAGCCATTTAAGGCATGTTCTCTTTTAGCAAAGCCATTGCTGCAGTTGGTCAGGTGATATTATTGGCTTGCCGGGCTTGTGCTGTCTAAGTGATTGAGTCATTTGTTCTGTTTCGTGGAAGGAGACGAGTAAGTCTGTGCTTTTAGCCCATTTCAAAGCCTCATCCATAACTTAAGGATGAAATGTTTCTCTATGAATTGAGTTATAAATTCTCACTGTATATATGTTTGCCTATGTTTTTAGTGTGTTTGACCTTTCTTTACTGGATATATATATATATATATATATATATATATATATATATATATATATATATATATATATATATATATACACATATATATATATATATATATATATATATATATATATAAATGTGTGTATGTATATATATATATATATAAATGTGTGTATGTATATATATATATATATATATATATATATATATATATATATATATATATATATATATATATATATACATATATATACATATATATATAATTATATATATATATGTACATTATATATTCACATACATACATCCAGAGATGTATCCATCCAGGCAGAGACAAAGAGACTACAATCACATTTTTCTCTGTTGAATGCAGGCTCAATCAATCAATTTTTATTTATATTGCACCATATTTGTTGTATATAAATTTATTAAAAGTAAGCCTCTTGAGATGTGGTATCTCATTTTCAAGAGGGTCCTCAAGCATGGTTGTCAAGATAGTTACTGAGGATGTATGATCAATAACAGCTGTGGATAGAGAGATCAATCTAATATTAACACTGATATCTATAATGAATACAATCTGGCGAGGACTGATGTTGATTAGTAAAGCAGAATCCAGTTGAACTTACTTAAAATGGGTTTAACTGGTCTAAAGGTATGAATTTATGTTAATGATGTCATTTCTGTAATCGAGGCATAGTTAAAAAAAAAAAACACACAGCTTCAAATGAAATATCTATTTTTTTTTCCATTTCATTTAATCTGTGAGGTAAAAATAAAAAGTAATCACCCTTCTCCCTAATGGTTTAAAAGACATCTTAGTCCTTGTAGATGCGCTGTATAAGAACTTTAACTTCCAGCAGGCAGAATGGTGGACTCCCACTTGGCTCAAACACCAGACGTCAGGAGACGTTCCCAACCAGGGGGCATCTGGATGAAATGCAAATTTTCGGCTGAAATATGACCTCTGACGTGCCATATTTCTCTTTAAGGAAGTTATTCTTGGTCTCCTGACACTGTGCCGTTCTACACTGTTGCTCTGCTCCTGATGGCAACCTCTATTTGTCTTGCCATTTGTGATGTAGTGACAAGTGACTGAAGATGGAGATGCTGCTGGTGACTGCACACAAACTGACAGCTGCTTGGCTCCACTCTGTAGCCATCTACAGGTAGAGGTGGTGGTGGAAGGGCATCAGGATGGCGCAATATTACCCGGCTCACTGGCAATGGATGCTGGTAGGAGATGGGACTACTTTCCTGGACTTTTCCAAAGTGCTGAATCGACCAGCTGGGCATGCGCACTAATTGCTATGGTGGTGATGAGGGGAGCAATGTCTGCTGAGAAGTCCCTGTACACCTCATCAACTTAAAGGACATCTGGATCTGGCAGCTCCCTGTGCACTACCTTGTAGCGTTTACTCCTTTGAATTATACATTTGACAATTAGGACCTGAGGAACAATGTTATACTTAAATACACTCACCAACAGACACACATTAACAGTTTTGGCATTTTCACACTGGTTTAATGTCAAAAGCTCTAGGATTAATTGACCAGCCCTGAACAATTACATACAGTAGGATAATCAACATTACCTTACACCATCAGCACCTGTGAACTGCTTTGGTTTAGTGGAAATGAACACCATGTCACTCACTCAGCCCCGCTTCACACCCTGTTGATACACACATAAAAATATCTAATGAATTAAGGTTTTGGATGCAGTATATTTTTTTAGTTAAAGGTAAAAAGGAAATGCACATAGAACTGGTCTGGTTGTGGACACATTTTTATCATGGTCCTTGGCTTGTGCCAGTGCTGCTCAGTTTCTGTGCAGCTAAGGACAGGAGGTACAGCTGCCAGGTTCAGAGTGGAGTAGTGCGCTGTCTGAAAAAGCAGCACAACACAGTGGTTGCAGAGTGCTGTTGCAGCCACACAGGAACACTCTGCTTCTGAAATCTCCACTGGTGAACAGTCCTCAAAGACAATCTGCACATAAAAACAAAATTTCTGTCATTTTACATTTCTCACTTCATTCATACATGAAAGAAAATGCGAAAACTGAGAGCAGGATCATCTGTTAAATAGTAAATGCGTAGTAAAGGTTAACCAAGGAACAGAATAACTACTTTTGTTCAGCTTGGATAATTTAAATTGGGGGCATTAAAACACACTTGAAAAGCCGTTATCACCTGTCTCAGTTGACTCACATTCAAATAAATTATGAAAAGCTGAACACTGACCAGGAGAACCAGTTTCTGGGGCTTTCGTGAAGCTAGGATTAGGTCACTTACAAACACACGGATGCATACAGAAAATACTGATGTAGCCTTTTCATGCTACGTACAGTTAGCACATATGTTAGCAATTGTTACTCTGGAAAAAAATGGAAAACAAAATGTCAGGTCTTATATATGTCTTCATTCACAGATGACTCTAGCCACACCAAAACCCCCCCAAACGTGAACCTGACTGAAACTGAGTAACGATGAACACTTTTTACCATCCTCCCTACTCTGAGATTAATAATAATAATACATTTTATTTAAAAGCGTCTTTCAAGATACTCGAAGACACTGTACAGGATAAAAACAACAACAATAAAATCAACAAAACAATACAACTATAAAATAAGCAAAACACAACATATAATGACGGAAAAGTGGATGAGAATGGCAAATTTATGTTAAATGGAGTATGCAGTTCTGAATAGGTGGGTTTTGAGTCTGGATTTGAAGAGGGAAAGAGAGTTCAGATTTCGGAGGTCTGGGGGGAGAGAGTTCCAGAGCTGGAGCGCAGAGCGACTGAAGGCCCTGCTCCCCATGGTGCTGAGGTGGGCAGACGGCACGGTTAGGTGGGTGGAGGAGGAGGATCTGAGGCAGCGGGCTGGAGTGGGGATGTGGAGGAGGTCAGACAGATATGAAGGGGCGAGGTTGTGGATGGCCTTAAAGGTGTACAGGAGGAGTTTGAATTCTATTCTATGCTTGACCGGGAGCCAGTGGAGCTGCTGCAGGATGGGGGTGATGTGATGGTGAGATTGTGAGGTTTTTCTCTCTTTCTCATCAACCTGTGACATGTAGCCCGGACACTCCCTGATGCCTCTTTGTTTGAAACTGTGGTGAATGTAGACATCATTCATTCATTAATTCATTTTCTATACTGACGATCCCTTTCGGGGTTGCGGGGAGCTGGAGCCTATCCCAGCTTTCCCTGGACGAGAGGCGAGGTACACCCTGAACCGGTCGCCAGTCGATTGCAGGGCAACATATAGAGATAGACAACCATTCACGCTCACACCCATACCTAAGGGCAATTTAGAGTGACCAGTTAACCTAATGGACGACTCATTTCCCGTTTTTCGTTTACCTTCATCCAAACAGAAATCAGAAATCGTATGGTTTCCCATTTCTTGTTTACCCATACAACACGAGAAACAGATGATCAAGAAGTACACAGACCCTCCAGCCACCCTGAGCTGAGCAACTCTGATTATGAGCTGATGAACTCAGGGTGAGGATCCTCTGACCTTCTGTGACATGTCATTCTCCATAATATGAGTTCAGAGGTCAATGAAACACACAATGAACCCTCCTGAAGGTCACACCCTGAACAGAAGCTACTGAAGGGTTTAATAAAGTCAAAGTAAAGATGTCTCATGTTCATTTGGAGGAAACAGAAAGACTTCAGAGCATTAAGGAAGAAACATGTTGAGGGACATCTGTGCTGTGTGGAGCTGTCAGGATCAGTGAAGGTCACTTCAGCATTTCAACTCTTCTGTGTTTGCTTTCTGCTCTCTCTGTTTCTGTTGTTGATTCTTCAGACACTCTGAGTTTAACAATCTGAGGGACATTTAAAGACAGACAACTTCAACTTTAACTGTTTTATTATTCCACATCAGTCAGAACAACCATCACACACTGACACGTCTCCAACAAGTTCATGTTCAACCAATCAAAATTAACATGACTATCAATAATCAAAGATCACAGACAGTAAACAGATATTACAAAAGATGAACAGCAGAGTTTCTGTCAGTTCGTTAACATCCAGCTTGTCTGGCACAGATGTAGTCATTGAGGTCCGAACATGGAGAACTCCAAAAACCAACTGAAAAACAGAAGAATGAAAAGGAGCAGATTAATAAGAGTAAACAAAGAGCGGAAAGAAGAAACAGAGACAATGAGGAGAGAACTTCAGAGCTTTATTACAGCCACAGGATCATTGAAAAGCCAGCATGTTTCTACCTCTAAGGTCTCAGTCAGGGTTGAGTTAACTCTGTAACTAATACTCCAGAGTGGACGCTAAGCCTTACTGTTGGACTTTAACAAAGATCATTACATTTATAGCAAACTTCTTTCCTGTAAGATTATTTTTTCGGCATTTTAGGCCTTTTTCTGAGGAGAGAGAGAGAGACAGCGGATAGGCTTGTGAGGCGGGGCTTGAGGGAGTGTAGGGTGAGGAAACTCTGCAGTCTGGCGACAGTCCGGATTCAAACCTGGTCTGACAGAAAAATGCATTTGGGCTGTGCCTGGTTACTTACTACTCCACTAAAACAGCAAACACTTTAAGAGTTTATTTTAGACGGAATAAAAACTAATTTTAAGCTGATTCATAGAAACATACTGCCCACTTTTTACCTCCGCCAAGGAGGTTATGTTTTTGTCGGCGCTGGTTAGTTTGTTTGTCTGTCTGTTTGTGTTCAAGATAACTTGAAAAGTTATGGACGGATTTGGATGAAATTTTCAGGAAATGTGTGGAGTGGGATAAGGAACAAATGATTAGATTTTGGGACTGATGCGGATCACCATCTGGATACAGGAATTTTTTTAATGATTCTTTAACAATAGGAGATACGACCATCTTCGCCAAAGTGGACTGAAGCTGCTTGTGGGAATTGTAGTTTCTTTGCAAGCTCACGTCAACATTTTTCAAGCCTATGTCTCTACATTTCCCAGCTTCCCTTTCAATGCCAGCAGAAGAGTTCTCCACATGGTCAGACATGAGCTGAGACTCGGCATGTCGGCATATCGGAGCATGTGGTGATCCAGTATTTTATCTTGGTGGAGGTCTGCGCTCTTCAAGTGCTTTTCTAGTTCAATGATGACTCACTGGCGTTATGGGATAAAACCAATTTTTTACTTTTTCATATTTTAATATGAAAATAATTTAAAAAGCTTAATTTTTTAACTCTCTGAAAAAGTTTTGACTGTAGCAGAACCTCCAAACCCTATAATACATTTTTTAACTGCTATCAGATTTCACGTCCCCTTAAAAAAAATTTTTAACAGAAACAACAGGGGCGTTTTTTGTAAAAGTTTAGGTGTTAAAAGTACTTCAAGGCTGTCTCCTCACATACTAAGCTAATTGTAAAAAACAGCCACAAAAATGTTACATTTGTTGAACATTTGTCTTTACCAAAAAAAATTAGTTTTAATTTCTTGGCGCTGAACATAATGATAAATCAGAAAGAGCATATTTGTGGGGCTCCTTTCTAACTTTTTTCAATGCAAATAATTTTTCCACCTTGATGAATTGAGGCAGTTCAGAGGGCAACAGAGGCTCCAACCTGATACTTGTAATGTGTGTACCTAATATACTGGCCACTCACTGTATTTTTTATATGTACATGTGTATATATATCTATCTATCTGTATATCTATGTGCATATATATATGTACATATATACATATATGTGTATGTATGTGTGTGTATTTATGCACATATATGTATATACATATATATGTGTGTTTGTGTGTGTGTGTGTATGCAGTGATGAACATGATGAACAACAAACTAACAAACTCTATGGGCTGTTCTGTCTGAAGTAATGAATGAACATTCACTTATGTGTGACCAAGAGCTCTGTGGGTGGAGCCAAACAGGTGTGTGGACTCACATCGAGTATCCAGGTAGATACAGGGGTCTGCAGTGTGGTTGACTTGGTTTGAGAATCCCCATCCATCATAACTGAATCTCTGTCCATCTGACCATATCCATTGATTCTGCAGAGACAAACAGAGAGTGAGGATGATCACCTCCATCAGCTGATCATTGAACCTGTGGTCCACAGTGTGGCTGCTGCCCCCTGTTGGGCTCCTGAGTTACTGCAGGTGAGCAGTCAGAGGTCATTTACTTTTGAACGGTAGATTAAAAAAATAAAAAATAAATAAAATCATGTTTGAAATGATCCTAAAATTATTCAATACATGTTTAAAAGTCCAGTGTACAGACATGAACAGTTTCAGTGAGATGTACAAAGACCAGAGCAGATTTTCTCTAACAGTCGGGACATGAGAGTGAACAGTTTTACACGGTTAGACATCACAAATATAAAATGACAACACTGACAGCAAATCTGACTGTGATGGATTTACTGCTGTTATTACATAATAATGAAGTCATGAACTTCTAAACAGGACTTTGAAGCTCCAGTTACACCTCCCTGTCATTTCTTACAGCCACAACATAACAGAGCTTAATTTTTGCTGTATTGATAATTAGGATAGCAAAACACTGATTATAGATCTGACAGGACAAAGAGCCAAGATTGCTGACATACTAGCTTCCATTGTTAAACAGGTGATCTAGAGGTAGCTGACAGCTAGCTGGTTGCCTCTAATCTGCGGTTGGCTAAATGCCCTATTTGAGCTGTTTCAGCCTGCTTACTCTTCACTGCTCCTGCTGCTAGCTGCTTTACAACCCTCCTCCACTCCAGCTCCTCCTTTAAGCCTTTTTCTGACTTAATCAGTGTGATGCTGACATTGATGCTTCTGCTCTGTGAGAACTTTGCTGCTTCTCTGCCTGCCCCATGCTTTGCTTGTAGGCACTAAGAGGGCAGGAATATGTGCTGCACCCTCTCAGTAAATCACACCCTCAGTCTCTTCAATCAGTCTATTTCCACAGCCCACGCCTCACTCTGTCTGCAGGACCAGCAGCGCACTTCTGCGCAGGATCAAAATCTGGGGTGAGGCAGGTGGGACCCCCATCAGAGGCAAACTGCCAAATTCAAATATTTGCTAATAAAGCTTAACGTGAATAACCAGAATAATCTAGATTTTAAAAAACTGATCTGGAGTGTTTTCTTGACAAAGTGGTCCTGACAGAATTAGCATTCACATTTCAGTTATTTTATGTTTTTATTTAAATAATGTTTACAGAAAGATGGAGGTCAATGTTATATTAAATACAAATTTTCTCTGATTAACAGAAGATTTTTGAAGTCTTTAAACTGGACAAACTCTTACTAAAGTTACGAGATGGCTGATTTCCACCTAAACCAGACTCACCAGTGCGTAGATACCTCCTAACCAGGGAAAATTTGAATTTGCGGCTCTTGCGAGCCGCTGCAGAAAATCATACTGCGACGCGGACGGTGTTGAGGCCAGCTGAGCACCGTGATTGTAACAGTCCATCTGTTGGACACAAGGGGGCGCACAGAGACTCAGACAGACTGACCAATAACAAACCATCATGGACTCAAACATTCAGAAACAGCTGTTTTAAACATTTTGACCTGTGAACACATCTGAAAAACTTCAAACAAGCAGAAAGAGCTGAAGTCTGATTGAGGAGGTTTACTCAACAACACGGTCTTCATGAACCACATCTGTGTCGACCATCTCCTCTGTTTGAGGACCATGTTTAAAATATCCTGAATGAATGAAGTTTATCAGAGGGTGTTCTCAGTCACAGGTGATTATTGATAAAAATGTATAATGTAGTCTTTACCGCAGCTTCAGTCCAATTCCTGCGGTTGTCGAAAATCTTGTAGCAGAAACCACAGTGTAGGTACCATCCGAGAGGGCACGAAGTGAAACAAGCTAAAGACGCACACAGAAAACGAGAAAATTATTTAATTAATCAGCAGATATTCAGTGCTCTTGGATTAAACTGATGCAAATAAAACATTTATGTGTCTTTAACTATGAACTTAATATAATGGATGACATGGCAAAGTGAAGCCAAAACACTCAGAGCTCCCCCTGCTGACTGCCTGCAGTACAGGAAGCTCATAAGCTCCGCCCCCTTCATGTTAACAGATGAGACACAAACTATAAAATCAGTTAAATGTTTTTCAGTCACGTTTTCTGTCTTTATCCTCTGGTCCCATCATGAGAATTTATGGTTCATTTGTTGAAAAGTTCACTTAATTTTTTTCTTTTCACATTAAAACAAACAAATAAAAAGTAAAATGTGATGTTACCTTCAGGATCTTCCACCTGCTGAAACTCAGCTGCTGCTCGAACACAAAAAGACAGTTACGACATGATAACATGCAAACAAAAATGAAATCAGTAATTAATGATTCATAAAAACCGGTAAACTTCCTCAGTAACATGTTTCCGCTCTCCTCACCATCTTTGAGTTCAGGGACTAGATCTTCAGGCAGCTCCTGTTCTTCCTCTTTGACCATCATCCTCATCATCTCCTCCTGAGGCTCTGAAACATCTACAGCAGAGTCACAGACACACCCAGCCAACGTTAGCTTGTTCTGAAGGGAGCATTTTTCAATGTCCCAAAGTTTTATGGAGCAAGATGAATTATAGTTTATGATGAATCTACAAACTAACACACATGCTGTGATCCTGCCTGATTTAGACAAAAAACATGATCATGATTATTTATTGAATATCAATAAAATCAAATTTTATAACACTAACAGTGTCAGAGAGACATGTGTGGAGGGTTGTGCTCTCAGAACAACTCTAGCTTATTAATCTAGTAATATATGACAAGTCTAATCACAACAGACATGATAACATCACATTATTGAATAGTTGATAAAGTTATTGAGACTTCAATGACTATTCACTTGTCAATAGATTAAATAAAACATAAAAAATCAAAATGACTGAAGAGACAATGATCAGTTAATGTCAGCTTTTTTCTCTGAATCAATGTTAATATGAAATTATTCTAAAAAAATCAGTGATTCTGGTGTAATGGATTCAGTGGCTGAAGAAATTCTGAAATTCATATGTGGAGAACATATTTGGTGTAAAAAATTGGATGATATGGCATGACGGTTATCAATCTTTATATGTATTTCTCACACACACACACACATATATATATACATACATATGTACATAAACACACACACACACATATATATGTATATGTATGTATATATATACATGTATGTATGTACACAGTTTGTGTTTTTTATGCCCTTAATACTGACCTGCAGGCTGATTCTCTTTTTCAGCTGGAGCTGCAGAGACAAATATACATATTTCGAGGGTTTTTGTGTTTGCTTTTAGGTGATTGTGTATATGTGTGTTATTTTGTACAAGTTTGTGTATATGTGTGTGTTTCTTACCTGCAGATGCAGCACACAGCAGGATGCAGAGGACCAGCACAGGTTTCATATTGATGATCAGCTGATTGTTGCTGTCAAAGTATCTTCAGTCTCACCTTCCAGGTAACTCTGATTTGATCCAGGTGATGAAGCTCCTCATATACTCACAGTGGATGCTGGAGTGGGCGGAGCCTCTGCAGGATCACCACACTGACCTGATTGTGTCAGCATATGAACTTTATCTGACTTGCCCTTCACATGGATCACGCGGCTGATTGTTGATCATAATTTGATAGATGACTGAAAAACAACACTGATAAAAAACAGGACTGAAGTTTGATCCTTGACTTTATTGAGGACACAAACAGGCAGAGATAAAAATCATGGTCTTTAAAAAAGTGCAGCCAGCAGCACCAAACGGGCCCTCGCAGCCTCGGGGATCTCTGGTTTGGTGCGTCTTGAGCCTCTGGCACAGCTGCATTCTGTCTTGATGACATTTTTATTTAAAAGAAAAAAGTCAAACGGCTCTTAAATAGAGAGTCATTCTGACACAACATGCAATAACACATTTTAATGGATATCATCACAGAATAAGGTCAGTGAAGTCAGACTTGAAGCCACCACCCCGATAAATGCACCCTCATCACCCTTAGCACTTTGAGTTCTTTTGAGCACCTTTCTAAATTGAAAGACCCTATTTTAATTTTAATCATCTATAGACCCCCCAAACACAACACTGTGTTTATTTAAGAGTTTTCAAAGTTATATTTAAATATTAAAGAATTCTTATTAGAGGTGATTTTATTATTGTCTAGATTGAGTTTTATTTACTGGCTTAGCCCTGGTGAGTTTTTTAACACAGGATATCTGTGTGTCAGATCACAAACTGGTTTTATTCCCCATGGTTTTATCCCAGCTTTCTTTTATTGATCATACTCCCCTTTTTCAAAGGGTTTTTAATCCAACGTCTGCTAGCAAGTTTTCAGATCTTTTTATTTCTGCATTTTTAACTGCCTTCAGTCCAGATTTTAGTTTTAGATTCCCTTACATACCTCTCACCCTCTTATTTTACTGATGCTTCTCAAGACACCTGTGAGCAGTTTTTAATTCATATTATTAACAAGGTTATGGACATCAGGCATCAGATCACTCCTCCAGATCACCTTGTACATGCTAGTAGGGAAATTTTTTGTTTTTTTAGCAGTTTTGAGCCAGCGTCCTTATCCTTTTTATCTGGCATTTAACCAATGTGAAATCAACTACCTGCAGTCTTGATTTAATCTCCACTAGATTTCTCAAAGAGGTTTTTATCACAGTGGAGCCCAGCATTTGATCCATTAGTAATAGTTCCCTGTCAGAGGACGTATTTCTATCTGCTTTTAAACAGGCTGTGGTCCAACCCCTTTTAAAGAAACCAAACCTTGACCCCTCTGATTTGAACAATTTTCGACTGATTTTGAAACTTCAATTTTTATGAAAACTTTGAGATAAGGCGGTTTTACACAGCTTTCACGTTTTATGTTTGAAAACAACCTCTTTGAGAAATTTCAGTCTGGTTTTAGAGCAGGTCACAGCACTGAGACGGCCCTCCTCAGAGTGACCAATGACCTTCTTTTATTATGAAGCTTTATTGAACCAGAAGAACCTCATTGAGATTAAAAATCTCATTTGCAAGAGTGTCCTGGCCAAGACAGGCAGCAGCACACATTTAAAAAAGTTACAGACATAAAACATTTACAGACACAGATACAGACCTATCAACCAGTTAAGTCAGAGTCACAGTGCATAAAATTTTCAGTCAAAACATTTACAGCCTGCCTCATCTGCCTCTCAAGCCTTTAATCTGCATTTAAGAAGATTTAAAGAGATCAGCTCTCC